>CM075811.1:64706129-65306129 GCA_037975025.1 Excoecaria agallocha | reverse complement strand
AAAATCAACTATAGATCATTTAAAATATAGATAGCAATCCAATTCAATTACAAAAACATGAAATAATAGCATAAACTCCATACCTTAATGATGCTCTAACTCTCTTCTTCAATTTATGTCTGGCTATTCGCTTTGCTCTTTCTTACTCTTCCTTCTTTACATGATAATTCATATATAACCATCTATTTAAGTCATTAAATCCTCATCATAATAAACTAATAGAATAAGAAGAGAAATAAGAGAAATAATTATTACCTTTACTTATCTAACTATTAAATTCTCTCTCTTCTTCAAGCTATACTTGAAATTAAATGTTGTTTATGGGTTAGAGAGGCTAAAATTTTGGAAGAGAAATGGCTGGCTTCTTGGATTATTAATGTGGATAGCCATCTAAGCCTTAAATCCCTTAAATCTTTTTCCTTTCTCAAGAGAGCTCTAGAAAAATAGGTGTCTTCATCTAATTAGTTCACTTGTTTGGTCATCCTTAAATTGCATTTCACTCCTCTATTTAAGTCTTAATTACTAATTACACATACTATTAATTCCTTCTAATACATTTATCCCCACTTCTTTTATAATAATACACATTTATCATTAATTAATCTAGATTTATACTTAATAGGTATGTTTTGCCTTGTTGAGTGTGCTTCATCAACTTAATGAGGCATCATTGGAATTCAAGGTATGGAGTGGATTTGGAGTTCAAACGAGTATGTTTTTCCCTTTGTAGTTTGTTCATGATCTTGGTTTAGGTAAGTGTTTAAGGTGGTGAGTAATTAGAGTTAGATATGTTTAATTGTTTGAGGATCTTGTGTGGATTTAATTAGTTTTATAAAAGTAATTTGAAAGTGGGCATAAGGAAAAAGTAATGGAGGTTAAGCTCAAATTAGGAGATTTGAGTTAAAAATTAGGTTAAAATTAGATTTTAAGAGTTGCACTAGAGTTCCAAAGATAAGCTCTGAGAGCCTTACCTTTTGTTCTCGTCGCTTTCTTTTTGGTGGAGAAGAATTCACCTCCACCAAAGGAACCTTGCCTTTTGTTTCCATAGCTTTCTCCTTGGTAGATGAGAATTCACCTCCACCAAAGGACTTTTCACTCACTCTCCCCTCCATCTAGGGACTTTTCTCTTACCCTCCCTTCCACGTAGTTGATTTCCCTCACCCTCATCTCCATTAAGGGACCCTTGCCCTATATATACCTTACCCTTTCCTTAACCAAGATAAGCTTACATTTTGGCTATAATTTGCTCTCCCCTGCCTACGATACACACTTCCCCAACCTAGGCACTTAAGTCTTGCGTTAAATTTTCACCAATTCTCCTCTTCATCTCATCAAGTAAGTTCACTAGTCCTTGTTTGATTTCTTTTGTTATATTTTTAGATTGTTTTGATTGAATTACAATGGGATTTATTTTTAATATACATGGGATTTTTAAGGGATTCTTTTAAGTGGGATTAATGAGAAAATTGCATAAAACTATAATTAGTTTGCATTTAGTTTAATTGGGGATTGAGATTTAGGTTTGATTTAAATTGTTGGCTTGATAATGATTGAGATTGCTTGAGTATTGGCTTATTTATTTTGTGATTACCATGAACTTGATAAAATGCCACAAGATCAATTTAAAATCTTTTTCTTCATTTTCTTAAGACAAACATCATCGCTTAACCTTAGACTTGCGATTATCTACTCGCACACTTGACATTAATTATGTAACATATTGATCTTGTGCATTGAGTATTTAAGTAATTTTGGTTTAGGTGCATTTCTTTGCTTGGATACTATGATTGTTAAGTCTTATTTTCTACATTATCTTGGTTCTACAGACATGTTTGAATATTCAATCATTTCTATTGGTCTCATGTCTCCTATTTGACTTAACCATGGTTGTTTACTTTTGATATATTGCCTTGAGTCAAGTGTGGTATTGTTTAAGAATACATTTCTATAGGGCACTTACTTGTTCATTCAAACTTGTTTAGTTAGCTAATATCATTGCTACTTTGTTAAGGACAACAATATTTTATAAAGGGAGATAGAGCTCAGTTGAACCCGATATTAAATATCAATTCAGCAAAGTTCTTTCATCTTTCTCATAAATTATTTTACGTGTTTTGATTTTGTTTTAGTTTGTTTAGTTTGGTTTGTAATTTGTATGCTAATTGATTATGTTTAGTTCAAAAATCATGTATTGTACATTTAGCTTAGTTTGCTAAGTTTATTCTCAAAATCAAACTTGTTGAACTTTGACTTAGAATGTGTAATGGTCAAAATTTTTGTTTAGCATTAAAGCAGACATGTTTCTTGATAGAATTTTATCTAGGTTAGCATTCAATTTGAACTATATTTGTTAGTTTTGACATTTTGAACACTAAGACCAATTTTGAAATAAGAAGAAAAAACAATGCATTTAGGTAATTGAACAAGAAATTTTAGGATACTAGAACCTTCCTCTTCACCTTTTGAAGCATAGAAATAATTTAAATAATCTAGAAAGTGATCTAGGTATATTTTTCTTATTTATCCATAACTTAGCCTGTTTCATATCCTATATGCATATTTGTCCCTTGTTATCCATTTTAAGCATAATAAGGTATGCTTAATGCATGCCATAGTTATTTTTCTTGTTACACTCTATTGAAAATATCAACATCAATATTTTTATACAGAAATTTTATCGACAACTTTATCCTTTCCTATTCCTTTTTAAAAACAAATGAGATATCGAGATCTCTTGTTTAATTTTAAGTACCTGAACCACTTCTGGGGTTTAAAAAATTAGTTATGTCATAGTTCTTTTCAGAAGTACCCGCCTCCATAATATGACTATATGAATTTATTTACTCCTTGCCATTCAAAAATTTTATTCTTATTTGGAACCGAATAATTTACCTTACAAGGTAAATTTTCCTACTAGGACATTATTTTGAATTGGAGCATTTGCAGCTAATACAAACAAGATTTAATAAATCTCTACACACTAACAAATACATTAGAGTACTCAATGGAATATAATTTATAAACATATAATCACATTATAAAAAAATTATTCTCTCAATCAAATAGAACTTGTTCTTCAAGTGGAGACAAAAAATTAGTTTCCAAAATTTGTTAGAGCATTTTGAATTTTTCAAGAGTTTTAGTAATTAAAATCGTAAATAAATCATGACAATAGGTAAATTATAACACTTCAAAATCATACACATAAAATTCAATGCATATATTTGTATTAAATAAAATTTTTCAGAAATATTTATATGTTTCAAGCATGATAAATCCTTCAGGAACTATATGTAATTTTATTATCAAATAGGTAAATAGTATAGTCGTACGTACAACAGGTAAATGACTAATATACTTTGATACCATATTAGAAATAAGTTATCCATTCTCAAATGGTTTTCTTAACCATTTCTATTCTTTCTCTTAATTATCAACCACTTCTATCCATTGTTAATTAGTAAACTTCAGGTTTACTAATTTTATTATATCAATTGATAAATATTAAGTTTTTTTTAATATTAATATCAAACAGTTAGTAAACTTTGGGTTTACTAATATCTATGACAGTTAATAAACTAAATATTTATTAGTGTTTGTATCAATTTTCAAGTTTATTATAATCAATAAACTTCAAACAATTTTTAAGTTTACTATAATTAATAAACTTTAGGTTTATGTATATTAGTATCAATTAATCAATAAACTTCATGTTTATTGATAATTATATAGTTGATAAACAATAGATTATTAATATTTGTACAACAATTAGTAAACTTCAGTTTGCTAATATTTTTATTTATTAGTAAACTTCAAGTTTACTAATATTTGTATCAAAATAAAATCAAATTATCTTTAAAAAATATTACTTATCTCATACAAAAATTTTCATATATGGATCCTCGGTATTTCTCTTTTAGTCCCAAAAATGATATTCATTTCAGCGAATATCTTCATAAATAATAAGTTTCTTGAGACATAATAGACAAACATTGATATATAATAAATTGTATTTGGGTAATGACTTTGTAGCTTTTTTAGAGCCTTTGAATAATTTTATGTTACCCATTAAAATAATAAATTAACACAATAGTATATATTGTAAATACACTACACTTAAAAAGAGAAATTTAATAAAGCTTATATGTTCATGGTGTTGGGTAGGCAATTCCATTACATATCGATAATGAAATATATTATCAATTCTACATGTTGTAAAAAAACTAGCATTGTGGGACACATGCAATTCATAGTCACAAATCAACAAATGAACGACATGAAAGAGGAAAAAGAATTTCAAGTTATAATGTATCCATTGATACAAGACAACACATCAAATGTAATGAGAAGGCAATTTCCACTCAACTAAAATAACAATACCTAATTAAAGGATTTTTTTAAGCTTTCAATATAACCAACTAAATAAAATAAAGGAAGAATAGTGCCGACTAACATTATATATTTATAAAATAATATAATAATAATTTTAAGTTAAATTATATAAGTTGTGAAAATAGATGATAAATGTTCTTGATAATGTTGATAATTATCAAATTACTTAATATTAGCTATTCATGAAGTTAATTGAAAGCTCATGTGGTTAGAAGGCATAACTTAATACAAGAAAGCAATGTGTAGATTATTGTTCAAAAACAACGACCAATAATATTGAAGTCTGAATAAATCACAAAGTTTTCTTTAGCAGCAATCCATCTGATCTCTTCACCAAGATTCTACCGACTTCAATTTTTAGAAAGTATGTAAGCAATATTGGCATGTTTCAGTTTAAGAAAATGTTGTAATTATTGTATTTTTAAGGGGAAGTATATAGCTTATGAATACTGTACTTTTTTTCCTTCGCTAAGTTTTTATCCCTTTGGGTTTCTCTTAGCAAAGTTTTAACGAGGCATATTCATAGTGCATAGTCATCCAATGAAAAGTATTGTGATAATTATGAAGTGTATGGATGACTATCAAACTCATCTCTCTCCATGTTCTAGTAGAATTCTACTACTTCTATATTGTACCTATAAATATCTTATTGTGGTTATTCAGTATATACAATCAATAAGAGAAAATTCTCTATTCATACTATATCTATCTTTACTTTAATTACTTTTATAAAACGTTATCAGCACGATAGTCTCTATTGATTATTGGAAGTCGGTGGTTTACGACAATCCGGCTCGAAGGAATCAAGAATTTTAATTTACATGATTTAACGGTAAATTATCTTAAAATTATTATTATATTATTTTATAAATATATAATGTTAGTCAACACTATTCTTCCTTTATTTTATTTAGTTGGTTATATTGAAAGCTTAAAAAAATCCTTCAATTCAGTATTGTTATTTTAGTTGAGTGGAAATTGCCTTCTCGTTATATTTGATGTGTTGTCTTGTATCAATGGACACATTATAACTTGAAATTCTTCTTTCTCTTTTTTTCTCGTTCATTTGTTGATTTGTGACCATGAATTGCATGTGTCCCATAATGCTAGTTTTGTTACAACATGTAGAATTGAGAATATATTTCATTATCGATATGTGATGGAATTGCCTACCCTACATCGTGCACATATAAGCTTTATTAAATTTATCTTTTTAAGTGTAGTGTATTTAAAATATAATATTGAATAATTCGATAATTATCAATATTATCAACAACATTTATCATCTATTTTCACAACTCATATAATTTATCATTATAAGAACCACTTCTGGGGTTGTTTTCTAGAAATATGGAGTTGAAATTTTCATTTCATTTTCTTTCAAATATTGATATCTTTCCCATTAAAAGATCTATCATGCTTCTAGCGGACTTTTAAAATCATTGACAATATTACAAAATATCGTACATAGGTAATAATTTTTTGCCTTTTTCAATTTGATAAATCATGCTATCAATCTTAAAAGGGTTATGGACATTCATAATCAAGAAATTTATAGTACATACTTTAAAATCATAAACATAAAATTCAATACATATATTTGTATTAAATAAAATTTTTTAGAAATATTTATACGTTTCAGGCATGATAAATCTTTCATGAACTATATGTAATTTTATTATCAAGTAGGCAAATAGTATCAATTAGTTACATACTAATATATTACCAAATTGACAAACAGTAAAAACTTATTGCATTTATTATAAGAAAATATGTATTTTTACAATCGATGCCAATCCATTACAATAAATGTCATAAAATAAATCATATTTTACGACTTCATTGTTTATTGTATGAACATTAATTGTACTCTTTTAGCATCATATTTTTCGATATTTTGAACTGCATGTCCAAAAATTCATATTGTATACAATTAATATCTGTATTTTTTAATAGATTTAATTTTAAGATTCTCACTATGTTGAAAATATCAACATCAATATTTTTATACAAAAATATTGTTGACAACTTATTATGATGTGGCATAAAAGTACATTAGTCATATACTCATTGTACGTATAAAAATTATGTATGCACAAATTTAAAGGTGTGTATCAATATTATTATAATGAGGCACAATACGTATTAATGGACATTCATGGGCCATGATTATGAATGTTCATAGCCCTTTTAATATTGATAGCATGACTTATGAAATGAAAAAAAAGCAAAATAATTATTATCTAGTCATAATATTTTGTAATAATGTCAATGATTTTAAAAAGTCCATCAGAAGTGTGACAGATCTTTTAATGGAAAAGATATCAATCTTTGAAGAAAATGAAATGAAAATTTATAAAGTGATACTTCTGAAGAGGTAAAAAGCAGCTTAAATTAACAACTCCATATTTCGAGAAAAATAACCCCAAAAGTGGTTTTAGTAATGGTAAATTATATGAGATGCGAAAATGGATGATAATTGTTGTTGATAATGTATATTCAGTTGCTTATGAAATATAATAATAATGAGTATGGGTCTCTAATTATCGAAAAATATCGATATCAATGTGAATAGCAAAATAAATTCATACAAAATATTTGGATTAGAAGTCCAGATACCAGAAGATGTCAAATTTTTAGCTATAAGAGTAGTAATTATTGAATTACTCAATGTTCATAAATTTTGTTGAAAACTCATGTGGTTGAAGGCCATAACTCAATACAATAAAGCAATGTGTAGATTATTGTTCAAGAACGACCAACAACATTGAAGTATGAAAAAATTAAAAAGTTTTCTTCAGCAGTAAACTAGCTTATCTCTTCACCAAGACTCTACCGACTTCGATTTTTAGAAAGTACGTAAACAGTATTAGAATATTTCAGTTTAAGAAAATATTGTAATTATTGTATTTTTTAGGGGAAGCATACAGCCTATGAATACTGTACTCTTTTTTCTTGGCTAAGTTTTTATCCCACTGGGTTTTTCTTAGCAAGTTTTTAATGAGGCATATTCATAGTGCATAGTCATCCAAGGGAAAGTATTGTGATAATTATGAAGTGTATGGATGACTATCAAACTCATCTCTCTCCATGTTCTAGTAGAATTCTACTACTTCTATATTGTACCTATAAATATCTCATTATGGTTATTCAGTATATACAATTAATAAGAGAATATTAGTTATTTTTCTTGTTACACTCATTTGTTTACCAGATAGCTTAAAAAGTCTTTATCTTCCCTTCTAAGAATTTGCCACTCTAAGATTGAGATGGATTAATATTTGTTAGGTGTTTTAAAGAATGTTGTTAGAAAAGATTTTTGGTATTATTGTCAAGGATTATTGCTAAAGTCGAAAAAGTAATAAAAGTTGAACTTAGGAATGCCCATTTTGTCATTGGGTGCCAACAATAAAGCTACCAAGTCTTGAAAAAAAAAAGAAAAAGAAAAAGAGAAAAGAAAGAAATGTTGAAGTAAAGCTAGCAGTCTATCGCAAAGTTTTAAGTGTAGGGTATTTGCAAGGAAAAAGAATTGTAACATTTTAAAACTGGCTGAATTATGAAATTAAGAGGAGTTTCAGTAATGTTTTCTCTTAAAAAATGCGTTATAAGGGATTGGGTAAGCAAGTATGGTTAAATGGTGTGCTTTTGCGGTAATAGACTAAAAGTTAGAATGGTTGATCTTTTCAATCAAAGGGTGGCTATTCTTTTTATTTATCTTTGTCCATTCTTTATTAACAATTGCCTTAACCCCATTATAATTGAATGAAGTCCTAGTGATTTTTTTTTTTGCTTTTGAGTTGTTTATCAAAAATGACTTTCAGGTTCTGGTGCTAAAAGAGAGGCTTATAGTGTTTCTAAAGTTTTAAGTGCAAAATAAATTATACATTTAGGTGTACATTAATTCTAAGCTTGATTATGAAATTACATTGGTATTTTGATTTTAAGAAAGCTTAAAATAGTTTGATCTTGCAGACACACATAGAAACTGGCTCTTATGTTCTTGATTGAGTTTGATCTAATTGATATTTTGTTAAATGCTCTTGTTAATTGCTAAGCATAATTTTAAAGTGCATAAATCTTGGTTAAAGTTTGATTATTTTTAGAAATTGATTTGTTCAATTTTTCTCGAGGCAAACAAAGACTAAGTATGGGGTATTTGATAGTTGTGAATTATAACTACATTATTAGTGTGTGTTAAGGTGTTTAGGTTAATGTTTAAGTGTTAATTAAGTTATTTGTGTGTTTAATTTTATAAGTATTTGATTATGCAGACTTAATTGCAATTTGATATTTTATAGGTGTTTATTGAAGAAAGAAAAAAGTTCTTTAAAGAAAGGAGGAAATTAGCTTAATTTAGGAATTTTAAATAAAAAAGCACATTTTAGTCCAATAGTGTGTCCCTTAGTGGAGGGGAATTCTCCCTCTACTAAGAAGGACATAAAGCCAATGCATATAGACATCATCACCTCAGTAGAGGGGAATCTCCCTCTTTCAAGGCAAGGCAATTATAAAAGGATGTGAAATTTTCCTCGGTGGAGGGGAATTTTTCCCTCTGCCAAAGAAAGCTATTCTAATTACGATGAAACTCTATTTCTCTCTGGTTCAGGAAGTTTATTGGCAATTGGTTTCTTCCACTTTTAGGTATAAAAGCAAGCTAAACATTAGAAAAAGAGAGACGAATTTTCTTCATATTTTAAACCTAGTTTAGTTTAGTCTATTATATAGTAGATTTTAGACCTAGTTTAGTTTTATTTTATTCTTAGTTTTCAATTATATAAAAGATTCAAGCTTTCTACTACTATTTTGTGAAGAATCAAGAGCAAGTTTAAACTTCATGAGTATAGTATTTGTTTATTTTATTTTTTCTTTCATTTTAATCATGAAAGGTAAGTAATTTTTTACTTTTCTTGAGCAAAACTAGAACCCTCAGACTTTTATTGTAATGACTTTGATTTGGGATTGATTTTAATACAAGTTTATTTCTTCTTAATTTCTAAGCTAAATCTTATCTTTGATTATCGTTGGATTGATGTTTGAAATATCAAACATATGGTTAATTATTAATTTAATCTTTGATCAATGATTTGTATGTTCTTAGGTTATTTCACTCATGTCGATGTATTGTTGCATTATGAGAATTGAGGTAGTAATTTGTTGTTCATTAGTTGATTTAAATTTAAGAATTTGAATTGAGAATATGCTAGAGTTAGATCTCTCAAAAGAGGATCCAATAGAGGTTTAGGAGTTTAAAATCAAATTTGAATGCTAGGTATTTAATTATTCTTAATCAAAGGATTTAATATTCTAGAATGATATTCTCAATAAGATATCTATTTTTATTTAACTGGTTTACCATAATAACTTGTTTTACTTTTGATTTGAGTCATTATCGAATAATAGGTAAGGTGGATAGTCCCTTAGTAAAAGTGTTTTAGTTATAGATGTTATTCATTATTTAAGTGTTGCTCTATATTTAATTTATTCTAGTCTAGTCTTAGTTTTTTATTTTCTTTATTGTTAATTTAGCTTAGAACTCCTTTTATTCAAAAAGTTGGGATTATCTCATGTTAGTCTAATTCAATTATAGATATTTTGCTTAGCAATCCATATTCCATTGGATTTGATATTCTTGGGATCGTAAGTATATTTTCCTATATTACTAGATGATCTAGTATCAGGTAACCCTGATGTAGGCTGTCTCAAGTCACGGTGTCCACAGTTGCCCTAAATTTTGGAAAACTGGTGTACTAGTGCCAAAGTGAACTGAAATTCAGAGTGGAGAAAAAAAAGACGTATACTTGAGGCAGCAAATCTCTGAATGGTTGTTTTAAAACATGTACCATTTAAGGCAATGAATCTTTTGGTTAGGTAGTTAACGTCAACTTCTCGATGTATTAATCCTTAGTCGGGTAGTTACCATCGGTTTATCGATGTGTTAACCTTTGGTTATTAGTTACCATCAGTTTATCAATATGTTAACCTTTGGTTAACTGTTTGATTAGCACTAGATTATATACATGAATAATCAACACGAGTTGATTGTATCTAATTATAGCCAGCTTGTTGGCATGCAAAATTAGATAAGACTATTGTATTTTATTAGCGCCAGTTTTTCGGTATGCAAAATCAAATGAAATTATAGAATGGTTAGTTAATGCCATCTGTAGGCATACCTAACCTTGTAGTTGTATTGGTTGACATCATTTATAGGTGTGTCTACCGCTTAAATCAATATTCTTATTGAAAAATTCCTAGCAAATATGTATTTGTGAGGAGTCACTAATAGTATTTGTATTTACAGGCTTGCTTCATATGTCTACCTTGCAAATACTACAACATAATTCTTTCTCTTATCATTGGAAATCAAAACAACCTTTTAGATTAGTAGGTCTATCTTGAAGACACTACAACATAATTCTTTCCCTCATCATTGGAAGTTAAACAACCTTCTGGATCATTCCTCTTTCAATGTGCTTCAGTTTTAAACTATGATCTTGGCTTTAACCATATAGATCAACCATTGGTGGAGCTTCCACTTTTTCTTCAGCTATATGAACTAACCATTGGTGAAGTATTCCATTAGTTCAATAATTTCCTTGTCCAATGGGGGTAAAGGGAGATTTCTAACCACTTCCCTTTAAATCCTTCTAAAATCAAAAAATATTTGTACTTCTCTTTGTTGTGCATCTCTTTTGATTTTAACCTATTCAGGTGACTTCTTATGGCTTTGTAAGTGTGACTTCTCGTGGTTTCATTCGTGTCTTAGAACCATGACTAAAGCTAAGGACCACCACAGGTTCTTATCCATTTCCCATTCATAACTACTTTATCCTTCTGATCTAAATTAGTATGGGTGTTGTTCCATTCACAAATACTTTATCCCTCTAATCCAGATTAGTGTTAAATGTTGTTCCATTATATCTTGCAATTAAAAAGTATTTCTCCTTTAAACTCTATGGAATGTGGGGTTTGTACCTTTTAATAAGGTTCTGAGTACCTATGAAAAAAAGGTGTGATATTAGTGCTTTGTTCATTGAACTTTTTCTTGTTGAACTCGATCTTATTGTCAATTATGGTTGATTTATTTTATCATTTGTTTTGCCATTTTATCTCTTTTTTTCTTTTTCTTTTTTTTGTCTTTTTATCTTTTTCCAATTTATTACTTTGACTATGCAACTTGTTGTCAATTTTACAATGTAGTTCTATTTTGAGCATATCAAACATAAATACAACATAAATGAAGCAAAAAGGAAATGCATAAATAAATGTCATAATTTTTATATACATCAAAATATTCAAAAGTTTTAAAAAATCCCTGAATACAAAATAAAATTATTGAGACGGTCCTTGTCCACTACGGTAAGCTAGTCTAAATGGAGGATGAAAATTTGAATGCTTGGAAGGTCTTGGCAATGCCACTATCTAAGGTGGTGTCAATGGCTACTCTTCTTGCTGCCTGAATCTAAACTCAAATCTAGGTAATGTAATGGATAGTGGCTACAAAATTTATGTTATCATTTCAGCTAGGCGCTCTGAGCTATGGCCTATCCCTGAGACTGCTTAGGAGTGCTGGTGCAAGTATATCATCAAGTCATCCCTCAAGTCTCTAATGTACCTCCTCAACTACTCATCTATCTCTACCATAGCCTATCTACCCCTAGGGACCTTTACTTTGATGCGACCCCTCTGCTCTCTAATCTGAGTGAGAGAATCACCAACCACCTGTAAGGTCACATCAAATCTCTACCCTGATGCCTTGCACATCTACCTAATGCTGAGCCTATAAGGACTGCACCAAAGATAGCAAGGTATGTAGAATTTGGCTCTGTCTACTGATAGCATCCTCTATAGCAGACAACCTCCCTAAAATATAACTAGGTAACGATGCTGATGCCGGCTACACTAATGGTGGAATGGTGGATGTAGATGTTTCCATATGGTCATATGTCCTAGTAACAGTAGGAGTGGAAGCCCCATAATGGCCATATGATGAATATCTGCATCATCTCCTGGAGGGTGACTACTGTAACCTGATGGGAAATTGTGGATGCACTGAAGGATGAGATGATGCACCAAAAAGTTCTCGAGATCTACCTGCATATCCATCTCAAATTCAGAATAAATACATATCCCTTGAGGCTCTTATGCCTCCTTTTGCTGGTCAATATGCTAAACTGGTGATGCTGGAGGTGGCTAAAGTGGTTGAGCCTAACCTTAATCCTCTCCCTCTACTGGCATCTCTAGTATAATATGATCCAAACAATTTTTCTATCTACTCTCATAGATGGTCAAAAATCTATCATGCCCTTTCGTGCCTCTGCACTGGCTCGACCATCCTTATCTTGAGAGCATCCTACAAGTCTACAAAAATATCCTCCTAGAGTAGTCGGCCAAATTTCCTATCATCTACCCCCAGGTCCAGCAATAGTTGAGTCACCACTCCTCTAATACAAATCTATTATGTTAGCTGAGTAGTAACTCTAAGTAGGGTGGCAATGATCTTGTGCGTAATGTCCACTTACTTCTACATATGGCCTACAAATAGATGATGTCGACCATATTGACAAACAATCGACTGCTGGTGCGACCGAGATATGATGTGGCCAGAACCCACTTTGTGACACCCTACTATCATTTATGATTGTCGTACATGATATAAAGGTTATGGTCAAGTCACATGTTATTATCGTAATGGACCATTCATATTAAGGGTTAACATCTTTAATTCATCCCTTTAATTCCAATTCATATTGGCATCGCTAAATTACTATTTAATTGGTAAAAATTTTAGTAGCATAACGGCTTAAAAATCGTGCTACCCAAAACTTGCAAATTTGAAATTTAACACTCAAAATAGTCAACCTCCACCTTTAATACTCTATTTACATACATAGCACTTCTAAATTCATCTATCATACATACATTCTCAAATGATATTGATTCACCAATAATTAGCATTTTACATACATTGTAGTATTTATGTTACATGCCATAGCACCAAAACAGTTTTCACACAAGAGTTATCTAATTCCATCCAAAAAGCTATACATGTACATGCCACTGGTCATATCCTCTTCACGTCCAAATGTACCTATCCCTACACGCAGTTAATAAAACCATGCTCTAAGCAACAATGATACCTAATGGTGGATACAACTACATTAAATTTCATTTAATGCAATTATTTTTACTAAATTATCTTTTTATCCTTGCTATTGTTACTTTTTATTTATATAATTTAATTAACTTGTTCTATTACCTAATTTAATCCAATTATTTTTACTAAATTATCTTTTTATCCTTGCTATTGTTACTTTTTATTAATATAATTTAATTAACTTGTTCTATTACCTAATTTTATTCAATTATTTTTACTAAATTATCTTTTGTCCTTGTTATCGTTACTTTTTATCAATATAATTTAATGAATTTGTTCTATTGCCTAATTTAATACTTAAACCTTATCATACTTATCTGTCTCATTTATTGATATTGTAACACCCTAATCCACTAACCATGGATAATCATCAGTCATCATCATAAACCTAGTAAAGACCAGGTAGAAATAATAATAATAATAATAATAATAATAATAATAATAATAATAATAATAATAATAATAATAATACATGTCATAATTACATGCCACAAAATGAATATATCAAACTTATAAATAAAGAATCACAACATAAATGGCCTTCTACACATGTTGAAATCATCAAAGGGAACCGTAATCTGCCAGATCTTCTCTTCAAAGGTGGTCAAACCACAAAAAACTATCGATCCAACTTAAGCTTATCCTAAAATCTACACAAATAAATAAACCCATACCAAGCTATAAATCTTAGTGAAAAAAACTCTAAAGATAACCTCCTTCCATAATTCATCTTATCATATGCAACTTTCACAATAACACAGAAGAACATATGAGTCTATTAAATTATTCATTTCACAAAGGACATTCTTATAGGAGTCCTCAAACTTAATAATAATACCATACTTACTAACGTCTAGAGATTCTGTAATTTATTCCAAAAACTTGTCAACTTACTATCATCATCTTACTTCTTTTCTTTTTTTAAACTAGTTTGATTCATACCCTTCCTTAATCCTTACTACTTCAGAATTCAGACATTAGAATTATTGATAGTACAAAACTTTAACTCAATGTTTTAATCACATTGCTACTTAAGTTGTGCATTCAACATTAAATCCATGCACACGGAAATGCTTATGTCATGTAACGACTATAGAGTTATTGTTAGGCATGATTTCTTCTTACATTTTTACACAATTCTCATTTCAGGTTTATATACCCGTATCCCCTAATGCTATCTTAGCATTACAATTTAAACATCATACAACATCATATTATATCATGCTTTGTACTTGATTTATATCAGCTTATTAGTATACATATGTAGGTGTAACTATTCATATATATATAACTAGACTATCAAATTGCATGTGATTACAAAGAACCGACCTGACATATCATGGTTACTCGACAAATTTTCCATATCATATGCATACATTTCATAAATCATATAGTACATGATACTTAGTGTGCATGTTACAGTTCATATGACTTTTAGTACAACATTGTACACTTTGGGGGTACATATATTCACCGTGGAACCCATTAGTGGAGTCAACTCACACCGGCACTCACACAAGAACCTTTTTTATAGTCAATGTGAGATACCATAATTATGTCATACTCAACATAGCATTTCATTTCTTAAATATAGTTATAGCCATAAAGGAATTTAAGATAAAACAACACACTATAATAGGCCATTCAACATGTTTATATTAAATAAGTGAAGTAATCAATGCATATATATATTACTTTATTTCTTATACTTTTTATCGTATTTAATAGCCTGCCTAAATACTAATTCAAAGGGTGGATAAATGGAGCAATGGATACCTGAAGGTATCATACAATGGATATCCAAGATATCAAACAATATAACCAAATGGGGCCAAGCAATGGTGCCAGCAAGGAACAAACAATGGACCCAAAATGGGCCAAACAATGGTTTCATTAAGGAACAAAACACAAATGGGGTCAACTATGGCAGTTGCCACTATATCCCTTTAGGCATGCCTATCTAATCCATAATTGAACTAAAACCCGCAAGCTTAACCACTTTAAGAATATCTTTGATTTAATATATTCTTCTTTATTTAGTACATCGCTTGGCTTAAAGCCACATTTCATAAAAGAATGCATATCATTCTTATCATACATCAATGTTGAGTTTTAGGCTCCATTACATATGGATGCAGGTCATGTAATTACATAGTTCCATCAACATCATTCATACATATCATGGTAGTTTACATGATAATGCAAACACAATAAAGTATTATTCATTGATCCATCTCATCATACTTAGTATTATACTTGAAGCTAATGACGCGATTATGAAAGTGTAGTTCTTGCAATTAAAAGTCTTTATAATATTATGTGCATGTCCATATATGTGTGTGTGTGTGTGTGTGTGCATGCGTGCGCGTATAGAAAGGCAACTTGAATCATAGTGATCATGCTTTTTGGGTACTCATATTTGTTCACATAATGAGTCAAACTACTTATCATAGCATGGTTGAATCGATTATAAAACATTGACTTACATAATTCATTGATAGTTTTCAATGATGTACCTTGTTGCTGTTTACCGTGAGCAGCTTTCACACATCATCATAGCTCACCTCAATACATAATTACTTTAAACAATACTCATGCATTTATGATCCATATAGTAGTAATATGTATAGGTTTTCTTTTAGCTTAAGGTCAACACTTATTCATCTCTAGCACCTTTAGTTCACTTTTATAGTCTATTAGATCATAGACAATAGGTTATCCACCTTAACTCGATCATATATGCCATAGTCATCTTGCTAATACATTTTAACTTATAACATTATATTCCTAGGTAAGTTATGTAAGATTATTTCATCTTAATTTCAGCACACTACTAGTGGGCATGCATTTACCCTATAGAGTATAGGGTAACTAGGTAAGTATATTTTTTATATCAAGGATAATTATTAATCCTCGTTATGAATTGAGGCATGATCAAACTTCTATAGTTTCATTCTTAAGTGTCAATTAATATCCCATCTCTCTCTTAACTTAAACATAAATAATAACGTTGCAACTATCTTCTTATTACTACTAGGCTAAATCATAGTATTTCCATGCCGTTGCAAAGGATTATCAATGTATGATATTTGAGGTGAAATAATTTGCTTTGGCATAGTATATACCTTATACCATACTGTATAGGGCATATTAAATAGCATATTATCTTGTGATTACTATGTTTCTTCTTACTCCTCTTAGTTTTGGGCTTATTAGGCGCTAAAACATATTTTAGCAACCTAATTATTAACATTACCATGTGCATGTCCCTTTAATTCAGATGTCAAGTGAACCCTCATTTCTTAACTTGATGGGTTTAATTACCTTAAAACTTCTCTCTCTCTCTCTCTCTCTCTCTTTATATATATATATATATATATATATATATATATATATATATATATATATATATATATATATATATATATTTATATTTATATATAAGTGGAGCTTTCTCCAATTAAGTGATCATGCCTTATACACCATGATAATAGTCATTTATATGATGTTTTTAGTATGTTTTTAGGTATTTAATTAAGTTAATTTTGTGTTAATTAGGTTTAATTTGAGTTTAATTTGTTAGTTTTATGTTTTTGGAGTTAATTGTAAATTTTGGTGTTTTTCAGGGTTAATTTGCAAGAAAAAAATGACTTAATTGTAAAAAGGCAAGAAGATTTGGGTCAAAACTGTAAATTTGGAAAATTTATGTTAAGATATTAGTGTGAATTCCAGAAGAGTTATACGTGCCCATGTGAAATGTAAAAGGAAGGATCACATGGCCATGTGAGAGATTGAACAAAGCTAGACGTGACCATGTGTGAATTATCAAGGGGAGATGAGTGGCCATGTGAAGAAGAGAAGAAGAGAAACAAGTGGCCACGTGATTTGATTCTCCAATTGCGCGAAGGATTTTCGACTTCCTATTTTGAGCAGAATTCACTTCCTATTTGGTTTCTGCAGTTTTGGAAGAAATCTACCACGTTTTTGCCTATAAATAGCAGTCTAAAACACCAAAGAAAGAGGATGAAGGGGATCGAATTAGAGAATTAGGGATTAATCTTAGAATTTAGCTTTACTTTTTCTTTAGTTTGTTTTTACGTTATTTTGCTTTCATTATATTTTTCTTCAACTTTGTCTTTAGTTTTTAATTATGTTTAAGAAGTAATTTTTCTTCTTTTGCTAATGGATTCTTGAGATCTTAAATTTTTCATTATTATGACTTTGTTTTTAGCTTAATTTCAATATTGGTTGATTTTTTCTTGGTTTTAAGCATATTCTTATCCTTGATTGTGTTGAGATTGGTTGTTGGTTTATTGAATAAATAACTAAGAATTGGTTTTGACATAGTTAATGATTTGCATGTTCTTGGGTTGGCTCTTTAAAGTTTGTGCATGATTATTATCCGAAATATGAAATGATTATGTATGAATTTTATTGGTTAATACTAAGAGAGGAAGAACTAAGAATGGGTGAAAGTTAAATCTCTTGAGAAAGGCTTTAATAGACATCTAGGAGGATTAATTCAGACTTTTATGCCAAGTGTTGAATTGTTCTGAATAAGGGAGTTTAATGCTTGGAATGATAATCTTGAATAAAGTTATCTGATTTTATTTATCTGAATTCTTCATAATCACTGGTATTATTCTTTGAATTTAAGTCATTACAATGAAAGTTAAGGTGGATAGTTTCCTTAGCAAGAGAATTTCAGTTATTGTTTTGTTTTTAATTTATGTTTTAGCTTTTGTTTTGTTTAATTATTTCTTTTATTTAATTTTTGCTTTTGAATCAAAAACATTTGGGAAACAATCTCGGATTAATTTAATTCATACATAGGTATTATTCTTAGCAATCCATGTTCCCTTGGGTACGATATTTGGGGTCTTAATCTATATTTCCCTATATTACTAGCCGATCTAGTACACTTGCTAGACACCGGTCACACCATATGAGTAACTTATAGTTTAATTCACTATACTTCTTCTATAAAATCATTCATATATTTTAAATTTCGATAATACTTCATCTTATAATCACATCTTTCTAACTATATCTTTATATACTTTAGCATTACAGAGAGAGGCTTTCGTGATCTATTACTCCATCAATAATCAAGTAACATAACAACCTTCACTTAACAACCATTTATCATCAGTCTTACTTACTACTTGTCAATTTACCTCAATTCTTGCTCTCTTAATAATCTTATGGACCCTATAGTACTGTGTTCAACATCCAAAAACATGGCTTATTATTGGGGTGGGAGTATGCTCAAATGAGTGAAAGGAGTACATATGGCCATGCAATGGAAAGGAGAAAAGCATTCTTGGCCAGGCATCAATAACCATAGGCCTTACTTAGCCATGCAAGGAGAGGAGAAAGGCCATAAGCGGCCATCATGGGAAGGATAAGAAGCCTAAGTGGTCATGCATGGAAAGAACATAAAGCACGAGTGGTCATGCAAAGCAGGAAGAGAAACCTTGCTTGGTCATGCAAGAGAGGAAGAAAAACCATAAGTGGTCATGCAAAGCAAGAAGAGTAACCTTGCTTGGCCGTGCAAGAGAGGAAGAAAAACCATACTTGGCAGTGTACTGAAGCTCGGCAAGCCCTAGGCCCACCATCTAGATTATGCACTTAATTTCTAGATTTCAACCAAGTTTAACCTAATAGCTCACAGCAATATTCATGAAACCTATAAATCTTTCCAAACTCATCTACATTGCTAGATTTAGCCTTTAGCATCATTAAATAGGACTCACATACAAGAAGAAAGGAAAATTCTTATAACAACTTATATGAATAATGAACAATACAATAAACCTAATTTCCGTACTTGTTACTGATGCTCTATCTCCTCTAGCTCCTTTGTTCTATTTCCTGTTCTTGATCTATCTTTTTTTCTTTCTTCTCCTTACACATGGTGGCAATAACAGGATCTTGTAATCCCTCATGACAAGAAATCATAAATCAAGAAAAGAAAAGAAGAGAGAGATCTATAAGGGGAATTATTATCTTTGAGTTACCAACTCACAAACCCTAAGCTTCCTCTTCTTCAATCCGTAGCTAGAGAGAGACCTCTCTTCTTCCTTAGCTGATCCCCACATCTCCAGGAAACAAGAAATAGAGAAGTGGGATAATTATCTCCCTAAGGAAAATTCCCACTTTGCCCCTATGCGCAACTTAAGCCCCAATATTATAGTCCAATACACATAGGCACAATTAAACCCCAAGACTTCTAACTTACTTCAATTATATCCCTCTTTTATCATAATTTTAACCATACTCAATTTACATACATACTAAAATTACCAAAATACCCCTTATGGAACTTAACTTCAATCATACAAAGTAATCAAGTCTTATCTCATTTAACCATAATCCTCCTTAATTAACCATAATCCGATTAGGGCTATGATTGGGCCTTTATAGCTATAATATTTTCACTTGTATATATATTTACATTTAGGTCCCTAAACTTTTATTTACTATATTTGACCCTGTTTGACTTCCATTTTGACTTATTTAACTTCCCTTGACTTTTAATTTAACTTAGATATAAAATTTCCTTTTTGGTCCTCATGTTTGCCTATAAAGCAAAAAATTATGCTTTAGTGCCTAAACTTTTCATTATTTATGATTTTACCCCTTTTGTTATATTTGATTCCTTTAATCTTTTTAGTCACCTTTTTGGTGCCACCCTTAGTTTACCGCTGATAATCTTGTTTTTAATGTTTATTTTTTGGATAATTTTGTGAGTTTTAGTGTCTCATCTTGCATGTTTTTAGTGTTTTAATGCTAAAATATTTTTTCTTATGTTTATTTTAGTCATTTTGATAAATTTAAAGTTTTTGGGTGATTAATGGTCTTAAATTTCATTTTATGTAGGAAATTTTGCTAAGGTATGGCTGAGACAAACTGTCCCAGCCGTACCCATTATAGAATTCAAAACTCGCCGTTTCATCAAAGGTCGCGGCTAAGACAAACTATCCCAGCTGTGGCCATTGCAGCCTACGAACACACTTTTGATCCAGAAGCTCACCATGGCTGAGACCAATTGTCCTAGCCATGCCCATGGAAAATTACCACTTTGTCTCCTTTTGTCGCGGATGAGACAAAAGTGTCCCAGTCGTGGCCTCTTTGACAGCTCTATAAAAGCTGTAAAATTTTCTGCTTAAAATGGTATTTTTTTAGGGTTTCGTGCATATGGTGTTTAAGTAGAGAAAAAATGCAGTTTTTCATATTTTGAGGGTTTTTCATACTTAGTATTAGAGTTTTACTTGTAAAAATCACTCTTTTAGTTTAGTTTTACTTCAAGAACACAAAGATATTCATAGTTTTAGTTTCTAGTTTTGAAGATTACAACTTACAATCAAAGTGCTATTTAGAGAAGAAGAGAAAGAGCTTCATCAACTTTAAATCTTCAGCTTCAAATGGGTTTTATAGTTTTCACTCTTACTTTGTTCATCTTTTACATTATGGATAGTGAGTTGTTATCTTTGTTGCTTGGGGAAGCTTTGAATCCCCTACTCACAATGTGAATATTGAGCATATTTTGAGTTTTACATGAATGAATGGTCTATTTCACTGTTACTTATTTATATTTCATGGGCTTTCAATCTATTGAGTTAATTTTCATACATGGATGAATGATGTTCATCATATATCTTTGAATGTGTATTGAGTCTAGTGGTTTGAAGTCTATGAATGATTTTGCTCAGTTTTTATTTCATGAATGCTCTATTATTTTAGATGGCTCTGGAATGGGATTCTAAATGTGTAGTAATTGTGATCTTATGACTAGAGTGTGGAGTGAAATGGATGAGATTTGGGTTCTTTGGCTCTGAAGTGGGAAGGCAAACCAAACTTAAGATGTTAGACCTGTGCATAGGATAGTTGTTGAGCTGGCTCCGGAATAGGAAGTTTAGCAACTAGAATAGCTGGCTCCGGAATGGGAAGCTTGGGTTAAAAGGGTTATCCCGAATTCATTCATGTATACTTTAAGATAAAATTAATTCATAGTGGGTATGGGTGGATGAGTGAACCTAAGCAACGTTTTAATTTCTATACATTTTCATACTTGTTAATTTTTCTGAATTAAATACATACTCAATTTACCGTTATTAGAATTAAATTTCCCTTTATTGCATATTTTAGTTTTTAAAGTTTGCATTATACAAATTAAACAACTCATACACACCAAATTGGGAATTCTTTAGCATACAATTAATTTTCATAGTTTTCACACACATTTCCCTTGGGTTCGATATTTGTGGGTCCTAACTATACCCCACTTTATTACTTGTCGATCTAGTGCACTTGCTAGGGTTGCAACAAGTTTTTGGTGCCATCGCTGGGGAATTTGGCATTGTTAGTAAGCTGTGATTATTATTTGTATGTGTTTTCTTTTCCTTATTTTATTCTTCTTGATTCTTTTCAGGTGAAATTGGTGCATGAACAAAAAAATACAAGAGCAATTACTGCCTTTTGATCCTGAAATCGAGAGGACCCTACACCAAAGAAGGAGTGCTAATAGAGATAATGAAATGGAGCATGATCCTCCTCTTGATGAGTTTCCTCCTGAGAATGAACAAGTGACGAGGACACATGAACAAATGCCAGCGGCAAGAAGAGAAGAAATGCCTAGGCAAAGAACCATAAGAGACTACGCTGTGCCAAGGTGGAATGAAGATCATCGAACAATTGTATTACCGAGAGGAGTACAATTTGAGCTCAAGCCAGTCACCATTACTATGGTACAGAGGAATCAGTTCTCTGGTTCAGAAGTAGAAGATCCAGCTCAACATATCGATATATTTTTGGAAGTTAGTGACACTGTTCAAATTTTGGGTGTTAGTACGGATGCAGTAAGGTTGAAGCTATTTCCATTTACATTGATTCGCAAAGCAAGAGAGTGGCTACAAATGTTACCATGTCAGTTAATATGGTCATGGGATCAGATGAAAGAAAAGTTTCTAATGAGATTTTTCCCTCCAACAAAGACTGCAAGCATTCGAAATAACATCATGGGTTTCCATCAAATTAATGAAGAGCCTTTTCATGAGGCTTGGGAGAGGTTTAAAAGATTATTGAGAAGCTATTCGCATCATGAAATAGCAGTTTACCAATTGATGACCATATTTTATGCTGGAGTTACACCTCAAACAAGGTCATTATTGGATGTAGCATTAGCAGGATCTTTCTTGAAAAGCTACCTAAGGATGCTTTTCAATTATTGGAAGAGATGCAGGCAAATGACTCTCAATGGACTGCCCCTAAATCAGTCCAAAGGAGACAAGGTTTACATAATGTGGATGAAGTGGCATTGTTAAAAGCCCATCTAGAATTAGTAAAGAAGAAGTTAAGTGGTTTAAAAGTTCAAAATGTGGCTATAGTAAATCAAGGACATAGGCCATGTGAAAGTGGGCAAGTTATCCAAGAAAGAGGAGTTGTAGGAGATGTAAATGAATTAGGCGATTTTAGAAGGAATGATCCCTACAGCAATTCATATAATCCGGGATGGAGAAATCACCCAAATTTCTCTTGGAAGGATGGAAATCAACAAGCTTCACCTTCTCAACCACAAGCAAGAGCCCCTTACCATACAAATGCTTATCATAGTCATACTCAGCCCCACCAACCACAAGCCACCAATCACTACCAAGCTCCTTATCCACCGAACCACCATCAAGGGCAAAGCTCTAATCATTCCCAACCTCAATCATACCACCCATCGGGATTCCAATCAAGACCACCTATTTAAGAAAAGAAGCCTAACTTAGAAGACATGCTTGCCAGCTTCATGAAGAGCCAACAATAATTCATGACAAGTCAAGAATCAAAATGGAAATCTCAAAAGCAATGGAACCAAAACCAAGATGCTTTAATGAGAAATTTGGAGACTCAATTGGGACAACTTGCAACTTCAATGTCAAACAGACAACCAGGGACATTTCCTTCAAATGTGCATCGTAATCCCAAGGAGGAGGCCAAAGCAATTACTTTGAGAAGTGGTAAGGAAGCAGCATGAGAGGAAGAAAGGTAAATCACCAACTTCATCAACTGATTTGGAGGAACCAACGCGAAAGTTAAGTATTTCTAACTCTAGAGTAGAGGCAGATGTGGATGCTCCAAGGAATAACAAGGAAAAGAGTATTTTGAATCCGAACATAGAGGATCTTGATATCAATATGTTGCCATTTCCTACTGTAGGTAGGAAGGAGAAAAAAATGAGCAATCGGCTAGGTTTCTAGAAATGTTTAAGAAATTACATATTAACTTGCCTTTTGCTGAAGCCTTAGCACACATGCCCAATTATGCTAAGTTTATGAAGGAATTTTGTTCTAACAAAAAGAAACTAAAAGGGTATGGAACTGTACAACTCACAAAAAACTGTAGTATAATTATCATGAATAAGATCCCGAAAAAATTGGAAGATCCAGGTAGCTTTACTCTACCTTGTGAAATTGGTAAGACCTTTGTTGGAAACGCTTTATGTGATTTAGGAGCCAGCATTAACTTGATGCCTTATTCCATGTGCAGGAAACTCAACTTAGGGGATCTCAAAGAAATAGGAATGAGCCTTCAACTTGTGAATAGATCAATGAGAAAGTCGAAGGGAGTTATTGAGGACTTACTGGTGAAAGTGGGAAATTTTATTTTCCCTATAGATTTCGTGGTCATGGAAATAGAAAAGGATAGGAAGACACCACTTATTGTGGGTAGGCCATTCCTGAACACTGCAAAGGCTCTAATTGATGTCCATAGGCAAAAGGTCACTCTTCGATTCAACAACGAAGAATTGGTGGTAGATATGAACAAGTCTCAAAAATATCCATCAAGTGATCTAGAAGAGTCGGTCTATTTTATGGACAAAATTGATGAATGTGTAGAGGAGATACAAGAAAAAGTGTAGCTAAATGATCCAGTGAATTTAAGCTTGTTGCATTCTTTGGAGAGTGAAGAGTTGGATGGAGTAGAAGAAAAATGGATAGCAGCTATGGAGAAGGGATGCGAAGAGAATCTGAAGCAAGAGAGAACTACTTTACAAGAGGGGGAGTTGAAATCTAAACTTAAACCTTATCCTCCTCATTTAAAGTATGTATTTTTGGAAAATGAAGAAAAGCCAGTAATTATCTCTTCTTTGTTGACAAGTGTTGAAGAGGAGACACTGCTCAAGGTATTAAAAAAGCACAAAGAGGCTATAGGATGGGAGACAGTGGACTTAAAGGGCATTAATCCAAGCTATTGCACTCGTCTGATTCCTATGGAGGAAGATTGCAAACCAGTAGCTCGACCCCAAAGAAGGCTCAATCCAGCTATGCAAGAGGTTTTAAAGAAAGAGGTACTCAAACTACTTGATTCAGGTATAATCTATCCAATCTCTGATAGTAAATGGTTTAGCCCAGTGCAATGTGTCCCTAAGAAAGGGGGAATGAGAGTGGTAAAGAATGAATTAGATGAACTCATTCCAACTCGGATAATTATAGGTTGGAGGGTATGCATAGATTATAGGAGATTGAACCATTCCACCCGAAAAGATCATTTCCCATTGCCATTCATTGATCAGATGTTAGAGAAGTTAGCGGGAATAGGTTTTATTATTTTTTAGACGGGTATTCGGGATACCTGTAAATCCCCATAGCCCCTGATGATCAAGAGAAAACAACCTTTATCTGCCCTTATGGCACATTCGCCTATAGGAGGATGCCTTTTGGCTTGTGTAATGTGTCGGCTATGTTTCAGCGGTGTATGATGGCAATCTTTCATGATTTTATAGAAAAATTTATTGAGGTATTCATGGATGACTTTACCATTTATGGGCTAGACTTTGAAGGCTATTTAGAGCATCTTGATTTAGTATTGGGTAGGTGTAAGAAGACCAACTTAGTATTAAATTGGGAGAAATGTCATTTTATGGTAAAGGAAGGTATAGTTTTGGGACATAAAATTTCTGAGAAGGGGATTGAGGTAGACAAAGCAAAGATAGAGGTTATAGAGAAGCTTCCACCACCAACCAATGTCAAGGGAGTTAAGAGTTTCTTAGGCCATGCAGGTTTTTATCGTCGATTCATAAAAGATTTTTCAAAAATTGCAAAGCCTTTATCTAATTTGTTAATGAAAGATGCTCCTTTCGAATTTAATGCTGAATGTTTATTGGCTTTTGAATTATTGAAGCAAAGGCTTATTTTAGCTCTGGTGATCATATCTTCGAATTGGAATTTGCCCTTCGAGCTAATGTGCGATGCAAGTGATTTTGTAGTGGGAGCAGTACTCAAACAAAGGCAAGAGAAAGTATTTTGTGCAATTTATTATACAAGTCACACTTTGACAGGAGCTCAAGTTAATTACACCACAACTGAAAAGGAGCTTCTTGCTATTGCATTTGCCTTTGAGAAGTTTTGATCATATCTACTTGGAGAAAAAATTATGGTGTGGTCTGACCATGTAGCATTAAGGCATCTCTTTGCCAAGAAGGAATCCAAGCCAAGATTGATAAGATGGGCACTCCTCTTGCAAGAATTCGATTTAGAGATCAAATACAAGAAGGGAGCAGAGAACCATGTGGCAAATCATTTATCAATATTGGAGCATGATCATGTTAAGAAAGGGGAGATTGTGGACTTATTCCCTAATGAGAATATTTGTACATTATTTGTTTGTGAAATCTCTGTACCTTGGTTCACTAATGTGGCAAATTTTCTCGCAGGTGGTTATATGCCAAGGGACTTCACATGGCAGCAAAGAAAAAAGCTACAAGCCAATCCAAAGCATTACATTTGGGATGATCCTTACCTTTTTCGGCTTTGTACTGATCAAGTGCTCAGAAGGTGTATCCCCAAGGAAGAGTAAGCAGAGATTATTTAAGCCTGTCATAGTGGAGAAGTTATTGGACATCACGGACCTAATAGAACGGTATCAAAAATCCTCTCTTCTGGATTTTATTAGCCCACCTTATTTAATGATGTTAAATTGTTCATTCAAACTTGTGATCGATGTCAAAGGGTGGGAAATATAACTAGGAGAGATGAGATGCCATTGACCAATATGCTTGAGGTTGAAATGTTTGATTTGTGGGGAATAGATTTCATGGGACCTTTTTCGATTTCTTATGGGTTTGAATATATCCTAGTGGCAGTAGATTATATGAGTAAGTGGGTAGAAGCTATAGCTACTAGGACTTATGATGCAAATGTTGTCCTATAATTCTTGAGGAAGAATATATTCACCCATTGTGGAGCCCCGAGAGCTATTATCAGTGATGGTGGGAAACACTTTGTTAACCACCAATTCAAGACCTTGTTGAAAAAATTTGGAGTGAGACATAAAATCACTACCCCATACCATGCCCAAGCCAATGGCCAAGTTGAGGTATCCAACCGAGAGTTAAAAGCCATCTTAGAGAAAACTGTAAATGCATCTAGGAAGGATTGGTACCTTAAGCTAGACGAAGCTTTGTGGGCATATAGGACAGCCTTTAAGACACCAATAGGAATGTCACCTTTTAGGTTAGTGTTTGGCAAGTCCTGTCATCTACCAGTGGAATTAGAGCATAAGGCTTATTGGGCTACTAAGTTCTTAAATCTTAATCTTGAGAATGCAGGAAAATGTAAGTCCTTGCAGTTAAATGAGTTGGAAAAAAATTCAATTCTGGGCCTATGAACATATGAAGAAGTACAAGGAGAACACAAAGAAGTGGCATGATCGTAGAGTCGCCAAGAAAGAATTTGTGCCAGGAATGAAGGTACTTCTTTATGATAGCAGATTGAGGTTGTTTTCTAGGAAGTTGAAATCAAGGTGGAAAAGACCATTTGAGGTTGTTGAAGTCTCTAGCTATGGAGCAGTAACCATCAGACATCCAGAAGAAGGTCATGGGCATGAGTTCAAAGTAAATGGTCATCGATTGAAGCCATATCTCGATTCCAAGTATGAGGCTGCATCAGTGATCCTCACTTTAGAAGATGATCCATGAGAGCTACGAAAGTCGAGCTGGTGACTTGTTAAACCCAGAAATTTTTCTTACCTTTAAACTAAATGACTTTTCTTTTCAATTTATCTTTAATTTCTTGCAAGTTTATCATGTTTAGTGTTGTTGATTTTGTCTAGAAAATGGTTATTAATTGTGATTGTTAGGTTGATTTTCTTAAGGAGATGAATAGATTTTAATAGGGCAAAAATTGTGTTGGTCGCGGCTGAGACAAACAGTCCCAGTCGTGGTCCATTAAAAATTTTGGTGAGGCAGAAGATAGCCATGGCTGAGACTAATTGTCCCAGCTGTGGCCGATTCCATGTTTTAAAGATAGAAGGTAGGCACGGCTGAGACAATTAGTCCCAGCCGTGGCAAATTTCATGCCATATTGCACTTTGGAGTCCAGTAGGTAGGCACAGCTGAGAAAATTAGTCCCAGCCGTGGCCTGTTATAAGAAAAAAATTTTAAATTAAAAATTTAATAATAATACTTAAAAAAACCAAAAAAAAAATTTACATAGGGGAATTCATTGGGACACGGCTGAGACAATTAGTCCTAACCATGCCTTTTGTTTCATTTTAACTCCAGAAGGGAAGCACGGCATAGACAAATAGTCCCGGCTGTGCCTTTCATTTTATCAAAATGGGGAGTTTTGATTTTAACCTTGTCACGGCTGAGACAATTAGTCCCAGCCGTGCCATTTTGTATAACTGTCATATTCTTTCATTTTTAAACCAATCTTTTGCCCTTCTTTCTCATTTCTCTGTTTCCTCTGCAAATTATCTTCAAACTTCCAGCTTTCTCTCTCATTTTTGTGCCTTCTCACTCTCTCTCTCCAAGAATCAAGTAAGTATCTCTTTTCTTTTTTCTTTGTTTTAGTTCAACGTTTGTTCTGCTTTAAGTTAAATTTTTTTCCTTTGTTAAATCTTCTTTACTCTGCATTTTTCTTTTCTTTACAAGTTGTCTTCTCATCTTAAAAACCTTGCCTCTTTAACCTAGATTCCAGGTTGATTACGATTTTGGGGCATATGATTTTTCAAATTCTTGCATGAATGTCGTGTTGTTGTTGTTTTTGTTCTTGTTTCCTTGTATGCATTTTTGTGTACATTTTGTTTTCCATCTTCGATTTCTTTCCATTTTAACTTTAATTGTTAGATTGGTTATGTTTTCTGGCATGTTTTCTGTGGATTTCATAAATCTAGGTCCTGTTGTTTGTTGTTTTATTGTTAAATAAATATTACCTACCAACTATTCGAGGAAATGCCAAAGAGAGATAAGAAATTTTTTTTCCTGCTTTAATTGTCATGTTGTCTTGCTTCTTTCAATTTAATTTTTGGTTGGTGATAATTGTTGGCATGTGTTTGGTTCGTTATATGCATTCTTGTTTGTTAATTTGTTGCAAAACACATCAACCCACCACCTGTTCGATGAATTGCCAAAGAGAAGTGAGATAGTGTTTTTACTTTAGTTGTTTTGTTGTTTGCCCTTGTTTGCCTCACACTCATGCTCAAGAAACATTTGCAATGTTTTTATGCTTCACGAATGGTAGAAAAGATTAATATAGGAGTTGGGCAAATGTGTGTGTTCGGGCCATTTTTGTTAAGTTTTTGGTTGTCCCTAACTCAATTGCATATTCTTTAATTTGTGTTTTAGTTCCAGCATTCTTGTGAGTAGTCCACTTGTATTTGTTTATGTTTGTTCCTCATGTTTTAGACAGGTTATTTGTATATATTTTACTATTCAAGTGCCTTGTTTTGTCTTTAATGCTTATATGTTGTGTTGTTGTGTTGCAAGCAAAATGGCACCCAAACAATCTCGTACCGACACTGGTGCTTCATCATCTACCCCTTAGGGGTCCTCAAAGGTTAAGGTTCTAGCATGGGTTCCCATAGAATTTACGGATTGGTGTACCCTCTTTTGCAAGCAGGAGTATCTAGCCACCCTTCGCCTCAATATGGAACTTATGACGGAGTTAGGCTTCAAGAATGAACTAGACAGATTATTTAATGGTGTAGGTTGGAAAGTTTTCTACGAGCAGAATGAAAAGGTATACCCTCACTTAATCCGTGATTTTTTTAGCACAGTTAATTTTAGAATTGGAATGGATAGCTATGATGATCCAGGCCATGTGAGTTTTTGGCTCGACGGCATTCCGTATCAGATGACTTTCAATGCATTCTCTGAGGTCTTGGGTTTTGATTAACATGCTGCCTGGGACATTACTCATCTAAACAAACAAGAAATCTGGATGGGAGTTTGTGATCCCGAGGATCCTACATACTTTAATCCCAAAAACATAAAGGCGCATCACCTGAGAGATCACCCGTTGAGGATTATGCATTGATATTTGGCCTTGGCTTTCTTTAGCCACCTTGGAGGGCCCGGTAATGTAAATGCAAGCGAGGCCACCATTCTTTATGCAATGCATAATGGTATTAGGCTGAATGGGGCATCATTCATTGCCTAGAAAGTTTTGGATTTGCACTCATTCCCAAAAAGGGATTCTAAGCTAGCAATGGGAGGGTTTGTAACCACTTTAGCCCATTTTCTTAACCATACGAAGTTGGGTGCTGCAGTTGACAAGCCCATGATCATTGATCAAAAAATGCTATGGAATATGGCTATCCTAATTGATGACCCTTACCTCTAGGGCAAGGACGTTTGGTGGTTTCGAATCGAGCTTTATATAGTAGCTGTGCACAAAGGAGCCACATAATTGGAGCGAGCTGAAGCTGAAGCATCTTCCTTATCCTCGAAGCAGTACACTGCCTTTAATACCAGACTTGATAACATTACTTAGAGGATGGATTCTAGGTTCACATCCATTATGCAGCAGATGGACGACATTGTTACAGCTCTTGGGATGCTACAATCTTGATTTGACAACCAGTTCCCGCCTCCACTGCCACCTTCCTCACCATGATTTTAGGAATTTTTCCTCCACTCATCACTCCCTTGTTGTTTATACTCTTTTGGTCTTTTGCTGGGCACAACAAACGTTTTAAATGTGGGGTGAGGGTTTGAGGATGAAGACTGTTTAACTTAGTTTTTCTGTATTTGTTTTTGATGTTGTTTCTTTCTAGTTGTGGGATGTTTTTAGTTATTTACTGTTGTGTTATGACTATAGTTTGCTAATCGAATTTCTTTCATGTTTTCCATATTTTTTCATAGTTTTTATCTTGGATGTTTGATTTTGGTATTAGTTCTTTTCTTTTATGTTTGAAATTTGCATTACATTCCGCATTCCTTTAATGTCAATTTAGTTTAGTTTCTTAGGTTGTTAATTACTCTTGCAATTAGCCTAAGCTTGCCAGTTAATCTTGTTTTGAATCAATTTGAACTTAAAATTTGAACTGCTTATTTAGGAGGTTGAGTAGCAAGAGAGTAGTAGTATTGTTCAGGGAAGTTCTTCTTTTGAATTAATCGCGATTAATTATATACCATTCAATTTCTAACTTAATGAGCATAGCAGGCTAAGTTTTATTAAATTAAAACCAGTAAGTAAAAGTATTCGAGTGAAGAAATTTTTGGAATAGTTAGAACCTTCCTCATCACCCTTCGAAATGAATATTCAACTCAGATAAGATTAGGATATGACCCAAGCAGCTTTCTTTGGTAACCAACTTTTAAATGACTTTTGACCTACCCTTAGTAAATTTTACCATTGTTAGCCCTTTTGAGCCTAATTGGTATGCTAAAAGCACACTATTTAATTTTTCTTAATTAAACTTATGCTAAACCATGCAGCCTAAAATGCCTTTATCTGTCCCACTTTGGAATTGACCACTCTAGGTTGGGGAATGAAATTTGCATAGTAGGTCTGATAAATTTTTGATTATCAGTTAAGAAGTAAAGGGAAGTTGAAGTTTTTTTTAGGGATTATTGAGCTTAAGCGTTCTAAATATTTTGGGACAAGGATGATAAACAATTAGTGCTTTTGGTGCCCTTCTTAGTAAGTGAATGAAAAATTTCACTGTTACTTACAAAAAAAATCAGTTATTATGCTATAGAAAATAAGTGTGCGGTACCTAGCATTTATAGGAAGTATCATTTATCTTGCTTCCTACAATTTTGAGAATCCAACTAATGTCCTTAGATTAGTTTTCCCTTCTTACAATGATAGAGCATGGATTTTGAAGGAGTTATTTTCTTGAGAAAGTTAGGTGGTTTGTATTTCTGGATAGTGTGGCTAATTTTGTCTTGCTAACCTCATCAAATTTTTTTTTGGAACCTTTGCCTTATCCCCACTACAACCTTAATGTAAGCCATGGTGATCCTGTTTTGTTTTGAGTTGTTTAGTGGAGATGACCCTTATGGTTCAGGTGCTAAAGGAGAGGGTTATGACTATTTTAATTTGTAAGCACAAAATTGTTGTAATTCTCTGTTTGCTTGATTGCTAGAATTCACTGGTAGTTTTGGTTTTTGAAAGAAAATAAATCTATTTTAGCCTCGCACACACATAAAAGAAATTGTATGGTATAGATCAATTTGAGTCTTTTTAATTGAATTCTTCATTTGAGTGTCTTCTACTAAGTGTTGCTAGAATCTCTCTAAATTTGCTTATTCTGATGTGGAGTTTGAATTTTCAAGATTGTGGATGATTCATTTGCTCGAGGGTGAGCAAAAAGCTAAGTGTGGGGTAGTTGATAATCTTGCTTTTAATGTTTATTTTCTAGATAATTTTGTGTGTTTTAGGGTCTCATCTTGCATGCTTTTAGTGTTTTAATGCTAAAATATTTTTTCTTATGTTTATTTTAGTCATTTTGATAAATTTAAAGTTTTTGGGTGATTAATGGTCTTAAATTTCATTTTATGCAGGAAATTCTGCTAAGGCATGACTGAGACAAACTGTCCCAGCCGTGTCCAACACAGAAGTCAAAATGCATCATTTCATCAAGGGTCACGGCTGAGACAAACTGTCCCTGTCGTGGCCATTGCAGAATTCAAAATGCGCCATTTCATCAAAGGTCGCGGCTAATAAAAACTGTCCCAGCCGTGGCCATTGCAGCCTGTGAACACACTTTTGATCCAGAAGCTTGCCATGGCTGAGACCAATTGTCCCAGCCGTGCCCATGGAAAATTACCAATTTGTCTCCATCTGTTGTGGCTGAGACAAAAGTGTCCCAGCCGTGGCCTCTTGGACAGCTCTATAAAAGTTGCGAAATTTTCTGCTTAAAAAGTCTTTTTCTAGGGTTTCATGCATATGGTGTTTAGGTAGAGAAAAAATGCAGTTTTTCATATTTTGAGGGTTTTCATACTTAGTATTAGAGTTTTACTTGTAAAAATCACTTTTTTAGTTTAGTTTTACTTCAAGAACACAAAGATAGTCATAGTTTTAGTTTCTAGTTTTGAAGATTACAACTTACAATCAAAGTGCTGTTTGGAGAAAAAGAGAAATAGTTTCATCAACTTCAAATCTTCAGCTTCAAATGGGTTTTATAGTTTTCACTCTTACTTTGTTCATCTTTTACATTATGGATAGTGAGTAGTTATCTTCATTGCTTGGGGAAGCTTTGAATTCCCTACTCATAATGTGAATATTGAGTATATTTTGAGTTTTACATAAATGAATGGTCTATTTCACTGTTACTTATTTATATTTCATGGGCTTTCAATCTATTGAGTTAACTTCCATACATGGATGAATGATGTTCATCATATATCTTTGAATGTGTATTGAGTCTAGTGGTTTGAAGTCTATGAATGATTTTGCTCAGTTTTTATTTCATGAATGTTGTATTATTTTAGACGGCTTCGGAATGGGATTCTAAATGTGCAGTAATTGTGATCTTAGGACTAGAGTGTGGAGTGAAATGGATGAGATTTAGGTTTTTTGGCTTCGAAATGGGAAAGCAAACCAAACTTAGGATGTTTGACCCATGCATAGGCTAGTTGTTGGGCTGGCTCTAGAATGGGAAGTTTAGCAACTAGAATAGCTGGCTCCGAAATGGGAAGCTTGGGTTAAGAGGGTTATCCCGAATTCGTTCATGTATACTTTAATATAAAATTAATTCATAGTGGGTATGGGGTGGATGAGTGAACCTAAGCAACGTTTTAATTTCTATACATTTTCATACCTGTTAATTTTTTTGAATTAAATACATACTCAATTTAGTGTTATTAGAATTAAATTTCCTTTCATTGCATATTTTAGTTTTTAAAGTTTGAATTATACAAATTAAACAACTCATACACACCAAATTGGGAATTCTTTAGCATACAATTAATTTTCACAGTTTTCACACACATTTCCCTTGGGTTTGATATTTACGGGTTCTAACTATACCCCACTTTATTACTTGTCGATCTAGTGCACTTGCTAGGGTCGCAACAATTGCATAATTATAATTTTATCCTTTTTGAACATATTATACTTATTTTTCACATTATTTCCTATTTATTTACATTTATACTTTCCTTTATGAAAAATTTATCATTTAGTCCTTATTTTCTTGCATAATTACCATTTTGCCTCTATTAGTAACCAATGGAAATCCTCGAACTAGATATACGGGATGAGAACTTTATGACTATATGAGTGTACTATATGACTGTATAAGTGAGATGACTACCTAATTGTAGTCTTCTTCGATATTAATTTACTATATGAATTCTATTGCAGTATATGGGTCCCGATGGCTAGCCATTATATCTTAGGATCCTAGATCACCCACTGTCTAGTAAAGGCAACTAAATATTATACCTTATGTTATATTTCTATTATATTTATTACAATATTCTTATTATATATCATACCATACATCATTATTTTTCATACATTCACCCATAATTCACATATAATCATAATGTACATAAAAATAATGCTTAAACATAACAAAAACATGGCATTACCATTATATGCCCAATTCGGCCTTCTTGAGATACCTAACATACTATGTGTTTTCTTATCCCATTTTATGTCATTTATATTGCTAACATCAATTTATGTACATATACATAAACTTGTATGAACTTTACTATAATGTGACTTAGTTACTCATATAAATACCATTATGTTTCTATACTAATTAATGTATCCACGCACTATTTTTAGCTCCATTTAATCATAGGATATCTAGTTATCATTGTAGTACTAAATTTATGCTTAATATCTTATTTAACATCAAAATGTTATATTATGTCCTTTTAGGTGCAATTTGGCCACAAGAAATTCACCTAACCTATGCTTGATTTCTTCATAAATTCATGCGTATTTAATGCTAATTAATCATTTTACATAAGGTTTTCTTAAATTATTTTCCATTATTCCTTAAATTTCATTAGTTATAAAATGTAAATTTTATGAAAATTTATAAGATTAAATGTAGGGAATGTATCCATTAACATTAATTGAGCTTGAAATCACCTAATTTTCTCTTCCTTTGCCCTTTTCTTCATTGTTCTTTTCTTTCTCTTGATTTTCCTCTTTTGGCCAAAATTGAGAGAAAGAAATTGTTGAGTTTATATTCTGAATTTTTACATCTAAATTCTACTTATTAATCATCCTTGAGATGCTCTACAAACCTATATAAAAATTCTCAATTAAAACTAGCAAAAACTACATGCTTTACCTAATTAGTTTATTTTTCTCTTACTAAAATTTCACCATTTCTAAGCTTCTTCTTACTCTAAATAAATTTCTAGAATGAATAGGATAATTTTTAGTGAAATTAGGTGAAATTAAAGCATGAATTATTGAGGGAGGAGAGAGGATTGAAGAAAAAATGGTGGAAACCTAGTAATGAGGGGCTGTTCGAGTTTCTAAAGGAGAAGTGGAAAAGATTATAGATTTTTGGGCAGAAATGTAGATTTTTAGACCCCTCTAGGCTGCCTAAAATTTGACCAAATCAATGGCCCAAAATTTTTCATTTACTATTTCATCCAATAGCTTATTTTTAAACCACTTGTTATCATTTTCTTAATTCCTACACCTTTTTAAGCTAATGTGCTACATGTAAGTGATCATGAATTATTTTAATGACATTTATGCCCTTATATATTTAAAATATGGCAATTAAGCCTTTTAATTAAATTAAACTTGATTTTTACCATTTTTATGAAATTAATGTTTTACTTGTCAGAATGTTATGAAATTTTGTCCTGCATGCACTAATATATGCATAAACATAGGGTTAAAATATCAAGTCATTCTGACATCATTTTTGTATACTTCTGGCTCCGAAGGTAAGATCAATCAATCTGAAACCTAAAATTTCAAAACTGTCAACAAAATTATTTTTCACTTGCGATAGCTAATTTAGGTCATACCTAGTATGTATGTATATATGATTAGAATAATTTTTGAAAATCTTTAGAATATTTTACGGCTTGATCAAACTTTTGGTCGACCGAGTTTATGGTACCAAGTAAAAACTTCTTTGTTTGTTTTAAAGGCCTATTTAAGCTTAATTTCTTCTCAAATAATGCCACTATACTCCTTTAATACTTATTTTCATATTCCAACATTATATCAAATAGCCTGCTAGGTCACCATCCTCGAATTTCCCTAGACTGAGCACGTTTAACCTTTATATATTTTCAAATTTCCTATCTTATTATACTCTAATTGCTCCAAAGGGTTACTATTCATTTCTAAAACATATCATGCATGTCAGATGCAAATTTTAGGATGTTACATGCTGAATGTACCTTAGAGCTTGTGTGATAAACATTATGCTCTTGGCCATGTCTGACTAGTACACAGCTTTAAGAAGCGTAATAGCTGCCTAGTGATCTCTATCTACTCCTTTCTTTGGGATTAGGATGTCTGATCCCACTAAAAGCTTCATAGCCTTCGTAAATCAATAGCAGTTGATGCATACTTGATGTATCTCACCCTGAACTAAATTACCTCCTTCTCTATATCAGATCTCTAGTAGCCTCTAGACTGGAGAGTAGCCAATAACTCTCTAGTCACATCAGGGTATGTCTGAAAGGCTGAAGTGAGAAATGTTATCCACCCCGTGGTGGCCAACAGTCTGTCGACCTCTCTGATCAACCCTATAGTTTGTAGGAACTATTGGGATGTGAATCGATTAGATCAGAATTATACTTGAGATAAGGCTTGATATCTCTCAGCCTATCAAGGGGTCATCCATCATTGGATGAATGGAGCCAGTGTAGCCTATGCATCTCTACATGCATCTTAAAATGGAGAAAATAGATATATAAAAAAATGCAATGGAAGGAGAAATAAATTGTAACATGAGATACGCGTCATCTCGGGAAGAATTTAAACTCAAACGGCTTGAAAAATGATTGAGAAATGAGAACGAAGGGAAGAAAAAATTGATAGGAAACTTAAGTGAGCGTTAATAATAGTTAGGAAAGTGGGGCCAAAAAAGAGGAAGAGAAAAAGTTTTTCTTTTCAAAATTTCAAACGACAAATGACCACTCCATATGTCTTGTTTGTCGATTATTATTTTTTATATTTTTTTCTTTTCTTTTCTTTTATCCTTCTCTATTTTGCACTTTCTATTATTACATCATGTTATTAACATTTGATATCATACATATTCACATATATACAAAATAATTTATTTTAATTATCATTTATCTCTTTCTTTTTTTGTAAAAATACTCCCTGAATTTTTGGACTCTTGAATCTTAAAATCTTTTGGAAGGTTACATATCGATAATGGATCCTCTATCAATGTGTAAATGAAGTTTGAGATGGAGATGAATGGTATGATAGTTTGAAATATAATCATGTTGAGAAATTGGCGGTAGGGGATGAGCAAAAAAAATCGAAAATATGGTTAACCGCAAAATCAGTCCAAAATCAAACCAATTTTTACAATTAACCAATTTAATGGACTTAATTACAATTTTTAATTTTAACATTTTTAATTTTTTATTGCAATTTAAATTTTTAAATATCGGTTGACCATTAGTCTACAAGGTTAACCAATTCATATATATATCTTAAAATTTTTTTTCCTATTTCTCTCTAAAATTTGCATAAAAAATACTTGTGAAATATATTTAAATTTTTATACCATAATTTCTTATATTTTTCTATAAAATTTATATAATACTTTACACTAAATTTATATTATATCATTCTTTTTAATTATATAGTAATATTTATATGTAGTATCTGATTAACTTTTATATATATTATTCTTTTATCATATATTTGCATTCATATTTTACTTAATAGCATTTAATCATATTTTCTTATATTTTAGAGTTTATATGTTATAATATTTAATATTATCTAAAATTTAATTTACTTAAAATTAAGCATATTAATTTTCAATAAATATCAAATTTATTTTATAATATTGGCTATTTATAAAATATGAGATTTTTCTTGTAAATTATGTTTGTTTTGTGATTTTTATTTTGAATTACTTTGTACATTTGAAATTGAATTGAATTTTATATAATTTTTTTATAATTTTATATTATAAATTTTAATGATTAATCAAAAAATATTGATTAATCAAATCAAAAAATCGAAATCAATGGACTTATTAATCGAATATTACGAACTAATTAATAGTTAGTAATTTAAAAAAATCGATACTAATAGATTGGCTAACTTTTTTGCGCATGGACCAGTATGTTCATCCCTACTTGTAGGGGGTTTTAAACAATTATAGAAAAAAATATATCAATTTTTTGTAAATTTAGCAGTATTTGTGAAAGTGATAAGATTTTAAAATAGAAATTTTGTAATTGGTCATACTATGGAATTGATGATCGTGTGTGACATTCCGTATCTGGTTCTAAAATTGAGCTGGGTATAGTGTGTTATAGGTTAATATTTTTCTATTTTATAGATCTACTTATCCAGTCTAGTAGATCAGGCCTAACTGACTTCTAATTCGTCCTCTTTTCCTTATAAGTTCTAATAATCCAGAACTTATCATATATTTTACCTATTGCTAACAATTTCATATACTAATAAAATATTGTTTTCTTTACTACTACTTTAACATATAATATAAATAATATATTAGTAAAATAAATTATATTTGTATTTTTTAATTATTATCTAAAATTATATTGTAAAAGAATAAATACACTATAGTTGATACAAAAAAAGTTCTTGAAAAATGATATAATTCTTTCATTAATAAATAAATTACGGATGCAATTTCAGTCGATTTATACAACTTTTGTGCTTTTTTTAACTGGATTATCAAAAGAGCAATGGAAAACAATCTGACAACACTGAAAATGTAGTAGGCTATTGCGATTTCAGACCTAAGTGTTGATACTGAAATTGCAATAATCTGCTACGGTTTTAGTATCAGTTAACTTCTTCCACTTGTGAATTCCACTTTTGAAATCACAATAACTTGTTGTGATGTAAAAATATATATATATTTTTAAATATTTTGTGGCATCCCACATTGTTAAATATTTAAAAAAATATATTGTTTCAAAAAATTTTCCAACAATGAACGAAAGTTGACTAAGGCCGCCAAAGCCATGGCCTATTTTCTTTTTTGTTTCTTTCAACACTCCCACTACCATTGCTTTTCTTTTTGGGAGTTTTACAAAACTACCCAAAAAAAAGGGTTACATTTAAAAATACATCCTTCTTTTTTTCCTTTTAAAAATAAACTTTTTTAAAATTTTCATTTTTAAAAATACATATTTTTCAATTTAACTCAAACTCTTATTCCTTTTCTCCTCCTCCTTTTTCTTCTAAATTCATAAATCCTTTTTTAATTTAACTCAAACTCTCCCTTTTTTAATTATTATTATTATTATTATTATTATTATTATTATTACTATTATTATTATTATTATTATTATTGATTTAAATACTTTGAATTTGTAAACCCTTAGAATTATGTAGGAGAATCTGCTATCAATAATATCACCAAAATTAATAACAATAATGATGATGATGATGATGATGATTACTAAAAAGAGAAACTTAGGGACTTTACACCTGTGTTACAAATGTTAGTGTAAGCCATAACCCCAATGTATTGTTATAAAACACTTAAAATTAATAAATGAGGCATTTGATTTATCCATTATATTCTTGTGTATATCAATTGATAGAACCATCCAAGAATGTTGTTTCAGTTTATGTTATCATGTGTGAGCCATATGGTTGTAAGACCTTGAAACAATTGAGAATTCATTCTAAATATCCCAAGTAAGTCATTGTTATGGGAATAACAAATGAATTAAGACTAATATTCTCTCTCTGATAAGATGAGTTCTGTCTTACGGATCATGAGGACAAGAGTGTCAATCAGAGATCATAGATACATGTTTATAACATGGTATCTGAATTCGATCCGTTCATGAGAACACTACATGGTACTAGTCATAAATGTTTCTCAAATGCAAGTTTTGCATCAGAGTTTTTAAACCTAAAATCTCTATGAAACTCTTTATAAATTACTGTGTACATTAACATACACCTAACATACTCGTAACAGGGTGACAAGTATGGGTATGCACTAATTCATGTTAGAGAGCATGAGAGAAGTAAAGGGATTACCCCTCTCAATAAGAGAGAAAATATCATCGGCCACTTGATCAGTGAACTGAGAAGTGTATGGCCGTACCGAGATGAAATAATGAGTAATCATTATTTATCTAAGAGTTCAATGTCACTGAAATATCAAGAAAGGAATTAGTATATATAAGGATGACTAGTTCCATGCCTTATATTAATTCTAATATTTAAGGGTAAGGGACTATGAAAAATTGCATTAGGTCACTAAATGCCATTTACATTTTCATTTAATTTGGAATGCTATAATATCTTGCTAGAGAATATATATAGCCTTTGAATTAATTTATTAATTCATTGCCAATATTAAATGGACCTATAGGATCACACACAAAACATTAGGCTTAAAATATTTAAAATAAAGTATTGGGCATTAATTTAGGCTTTTATTTAAAGTCAAATTAATGTGGATAATGGGTATTAAATTGCTAAATGGACTTTAGCCCATGAAGAGTGAAAAACACAGCAAAAGGAATGATTAAATTGATTATTTATTTATCTTTAGATAAGTGGTTATTTGTCTTTAGATAATTAAGTTAATTAAATTTAAATTCCTATATGTCTTTGAATCAATATATACCACTTGATTAGGAAGTGATGGAGGCTGATATTACTACCTAAATCCTAGTGAATTTTGGCACACACAAAACCCTAAGCTAAGTGATATATATAGATAAGAAGTAACTTTGTTAATTAGGGTTTTTTCTCTCTCTAAGCGGCCACTCTCAAGGGGAAAGGACTCTTCCTTCTTCTCTTGGATTTTGGGCAGCCTTTGGTGAACCTTAGAAAGAACAAGATCAGGTTTTGTGTCTTTAGTTTAATACCCATTGCCGAATACACATACATAGAGCTAACACTCTCGGTTTTAAGCCATCTTTGCAAGTGTGTGTGTGAGCATCGAGAGGAGTGGCATAAAGGATGTTCTTTTTGCATTGGTGATCAAGATCTAAGGCATATAAGTCCATCTTATTTGTTGTTCTTCATCAAAATCAAGTTTTGAAGTGCATCTAAGATTGTAAGTTTTAAAACCCTAAAATTGCATATTTTCGATTCTTGTTGTGGATTGCGTGGTATATATGATCAATATTTTTATTTTTCCACTGCGTGATCATAATGTATATACCATGTTATATCCCATCATTGGTATCAGAGCCTAAGCATTCTTATTTTAGTGCTTTAGATGCATGAAATCTTGATTCAAAAATCGTTATTGCATAAAACCACAATGTTAAAATTTTCTGTTTTGAGTTTTTTGCATTGTTTTAGTGTAAAAATGATTTTATATGATTAGTTAGGTATTATAATTATTATGACATGTTAATATATTGTCCTCAGATGTTCTTAGAGCTGTTCATGGTTGGATTTAATTATAGATACCTGATGGTACATGTTAATCTTGAAACTAGGTGCTAGTTTGCATGATATGTGTTTGTTTAACAACTAGTTTTCAAAATTAAATGTATAAACGTGTTTGGAATGTTTGTAAGTGATTTTTAAAGATCAATAACAGGTCTGGAAATATTTTAAAATTTGTTTTAATTCTGGTCCATGATAATTTAATTGATTAATTTTAAAATCACTTAAAACTATAACTAGTTTGTGTTTGTTGCATGTTTAATCAACATTGTTTATTTTATTTTGATTAAAATGGAAAAAATAGATTTAGATCAAATCTGAACAGAACCTTAACTCAATGTTTATGACCTTATTAAAATTATTAAATGGCTCATAAAATTGTTTTAGGTGTTTGTGCATTATTTATGGCATTATATGAGCATTGAACAACTAATTTTATTGTTGTTTGTTTGTTTTAGTATAAATATTGTGTATGATATATGTTCTTCATGATTTTATGTTTTAATTCATGTTGGAACATATTATATGTATTTTTAATGTTTATGAATTGTATGACATAAAATTAAAAAAAATGGCAAAATTGGAAATTATACTAGAGTTGATTTATAACACAAATCTAACTAGTTTGTGTTTTGGGTTTTAAGAGAGCTTATTCAATAAGTGGATTTAGTCCATTGGGCTTCGGTCTAGGCCCATCATGGGGTCTTCTCTTAAAATTTCAAGTACACAATTTCTATTAATAGGCTTGACTAAATTAATTAAAATTGGACTTTGATTTATCCATGAATGTTATGTATATTTATTTGTTTGTTTTGTGTGATGAATGGATATGCATGGTGTATTCATAGGCCCTAGGTTTTTGTAATTAAATATGGCATGTGTGCCATTATGTATTATTATAAAAGTTTCATTTATTTCTTAGTATAGAATTTATTTGAAGACTTTGTAAATCAAGATGAAGCCCACCGGAGTGGAGAAGCCCAACTCGAAGATTCTTACATAATAGTATAGAATCTTAGTTGTAGGTTTTTGGGCCCATGTTTTTCACGCTTTACTTTATGCAATTATATATATATACATGCTATGAATGGATGACAAAGTATATGCCATGTAAACCGTAATAAAATGAATCCCTAAAATAGTAAGTCACAAAGTTATCTTCCTAATTCGAAACATGTCAAGGCATCGATCATCGGTCATGTAGACTAAGAGTCCTAGATGCGCCCGATTATCTTTGTGAGGCATGGGTTGTGAATGTAGGTTGGATTTAACATGAAAAGGGATGCCCGGACCTAGACAACTAATAAATGGGTTTGTGCTATAAAATCTTAAGATGTTAACCCATTTGATCCAAGAGTCATGTACGAGACATGATTGGAGTTGTCCTACCTAAGTAACTTAACTCTTTAGGTGTACAAGCTCAGCTTGACTAATGAGTTATTGTGAAAAGTGGATCTTAGCCCACATTAAATCACTAACACAAATTATTTAAAGGGATATTAATTCGGTTTGTGGGATTTTATTAAGACCTCATTTAATCTTGCTAAATTTATATATTTGCAGATTGAAAAATGGCTTCTTCAAACAACAACTTTTCATTGCGATCGGTCCTAGAAAAGGACAAATTGAATGGCACCAATTTCATAGACTAGTCTCAAAACTTGAGAATTGTTCTTAAGCAAGAGAAGAAGTCATATGTTTTGGATGCATCCTTGCCAGAAGAACCTGCTAGGAACACCTCTGCGATTCAAAAGGAAACTTTTGAGACCAAGAAAAGCGACTCCAATGATGTGACCTGTTTGATGCTAGCCACTATGGTGCCTGATTTGCAAAAGCAATTCATGGACCAAGAGGCTTATGCAATCATAGTGCACCTCAAGGAGATGTTCCAAGAGCAAGCTCATCATGAAAGATTCGTGACAACAAAAGCCTTAATTTCTTGTAAGATGACTGTTGGTACTCCTGTTAGTACCCATGTACCCAAGATGAAAGGGTATCTTGATACTCTTGAGAAGCTTGAGGTACAAATCCCGAAGGAATTGGCCACTGACTTGATCTTAAGTTCATTGACTAATGATTATGATCCATTTGTTATGAATTATAACATGCATGCAATGAACAAGACAATCATCGAGCTTCATGGGATGCTTAAGAATGATGAAGAGAACATTCGAAAGACCAATCCCATACTTATGGTTCAAGGGGGCATTAAGAAGGGACCCGCTAAGGGAAGAGAAAGGGAAAGGCAAAATCTAAGTATGACCTGGCTCAACTCAAGTCAAATGGGAGTGCACCTCAGGCCCAACCCAAGCCCAAGGCACAAAAGCTCAAGGAGAGCGAGAGCACATGCTTCTATTGCAACAAGTTAGGGCATTGAAGGAAGAATTGCGCTCTCTTCAAGGAAGAACAAAATAAGAATGGAGCCAAGGCATCCAGTTCTGGTATTTTTGTTGTTAAAATTAACCTTTCTATTTCTACCACTTGGGTATTGGATACCGGTTGTGGTTCTCACATTTGTTCAAATGTGCAGGGGTTAAGAAATAGGCAGTTGCTTGGGAAGAATGAAGTGGACCTCCGTGTGGGGAATGGAGCACGAGTTGCTGCCATGGAGATAGGCGACTATCAACTAACTTTACCTTTCGGACTTTGTTTAGATTTGAAAAATTGTTATTATGTGCCTGCTATGAGCAAAAATATTATTTCAGTTTCTTGTTTGGATTTGATTTTGTTATTAATAATGGCAATATTCATATTTGTCACCAAGGCATTTCATATGGCAATGCCATGTTACAAAATGGCATTTATATCCTTGTTCTACAAAATAAAGAGTCCACATACAACATTAATACAAAGAAGGTTAAATCAAATGAATTGAACCCTACTTACTTCTGGCATTGTCATTTAGGGCATGCAAACGAAAAATGCATTTCAAGACTCTATAAATCTGGAGTGCCTGGGTCATTCGACTTAGAATCTTATGACACATGCGAGCCATGTTTGCATGAAAAGATGACAAATAGTCCTTTTAACAAGAAAGGTGAAAGGACTAGTGACTTATTGGAACTAATACATACCAATGTATGTTGACCATTAAGTACACAAGCTAGAGGTGGTTTTAGCTACTTCGTGACATTCACGAATGACTTCAGTAGATATGGCTATGTCTATCTAATGAAGCACAAGTCTGAAACTTTTGAAAAATTCAAAGAGTTTAAGAACGAAGTGGAAAACCAACTTGGAAAAAGTATAAAAGCCATTCAATCAGATCGAGGTGGCGAATACTTAAGCCAAGAGTTTGATGGTCATCTGAAGGAGTGTGGAATTATTTCACAACTCACTCCTCTTAGACCACCACAATGGAATGGTGTGTCAGAAAGGATAAATCAAACTTTATTGGACATGGTTCAATTGATGATGAGCCAAGCTGATCTTCTTGTCTCCTTTTGGGGTTATACATTAGAAACTGTTGCATTTCTATTGAACCGTACTCCAACTAAAGCAGTTGAGAAGACACCATACGAGGTATGGACTGGGAATGAACCTAATATGTCATTTCTCAGGATTTGGGGCTGTGAAGCACATGTAAAAAATTAACACCTGACAAACTAGAATCCAAATCCACTGTCTACTAATTTATGGGTTATCCCAAAGAAATAAAGGGATACTACTTTTACTCACAAGCCGAGAATAAAGTATTTGTTGCTCGCAAGACTATTTTCTTGGAAAAGGAATTCCTTCTCAAGAAAGACAGTGGGATTAAAGTATAACTTAGAGAAATTCAAGTGCCACAAACTACTATAGTGGATGAGTTAGAAATGGGATCAAGTTCACAACCAGTTGTGGAACAAGAACCCATTGCACAAGAACCTAGAAGGTCTGGTAGGTTAGTCGGTAGATTGAGAGATACGGATTTCTAATCACCAACAGTAACACTATTGAGTTAGTGGATTGTGAGGATGCAACTACCTACCGAGAAGCTATTGGGAGCCTTGACTCGGAAAATTGGCTTAAAGCAATGAAATTCGAGATGCAATCAATGTACGATAACCAGGTTTGGACCTTGATTGATCCATCGAAAGGTGCTACGGTAATTGAATGCAAGTGGCTATTTAAACTCAAAGTTGACAAGACCTATAAAGGTAGACTAGTAGCAAAAGATTTTCGACAAACTCATAATGTAGACTATGATGAGACCTTTTCGCCTGTAGTCATGCTCAAATCCATTAGGATCTTGCTTGCCATAACTGCATATCATGACTATGAGATATGGCAAATGGATGTCAAAAATGCTTTCCTCAACGAAAATCTACTCGAAGATGTGTATATGACACAACTTGAGGGTTTTATCAATCCCAAGCATCCTAAGAAGGTTTGCAAGCTTTAAAAATTCATTTATGGATTAGAGCAAGCATCCCGAAGTTGGAATCTTCGTTTTGATGAAGCAATCAAGAATTTTTACTTCGTCAAGAATGAAGATGAGCCTTGTGTGTACAAGAAGGTTAGTGGGAACATAATAGTATTTCTGGTCCTATATGTGGATGACATCCTTCTCATTAGGAATGACATTCCAACATTGCAAAAGGTTAAGCAATGGTTGGGGAAATGTTTCTCAATGAAAGAGTTAGGTGAAGCTAAGATAATACTTAGTATTCGGATCTATAGAGATAGATCAAATCGGATTTTGGGACTAAGTCAAGAAAAGTGCATAGACAATGTACTTAAAGCATTTTAGTATAGGAGACTCAAAGAAAGGGTACATACCTTTGGCTTTGGGAGTTCTTTTGACTAAAGAACAATGTCCTAAAACTAAAGAGGAGAGGAACAACATGAGTAGAATCCCATATGCATCTGCTATTGGATATATCATGTACGCTATGTTATGTACTAGGTTAGATGTTGCTCATGCACTGAGTATAACCAGTAGGTTTCAGCAAAACCCTGGCGAAAAGCATTGGTCTACTATAAAGGGGATTCTAAAGTACCTGTGAAGGATTAAGGATCACTTCTTAGTGTATGGTGGTCAAGAAGAGCTCGTCATACAAGGTTATGCCGATGCTGCTTTTCAAACCAGCACTCAGGACTCAAGATTGCAATCTAGATTTGTTTTATTTTGAATGGTGGTGCTGTGAGCTAGAGAAGCTCGAAGCAAGAGACCGTTGCCGACTCAACTATAGAATCTGGGTATATTGAACCAAGTGAGGCTGGAAAAGAGGCTATTTGGATTAGAAATTTCATTTATGGATTAGGAGTGGTCCCAAGCTTCCTAGATCCATTAGAAATTTTATGTGATAATAACGGGGCCATCGCATAGGCAAAGGAGCCCCGGTCACACCAGAAATCCAAACATATACTCAAAAGTTACCACCTGATTAGAGAAATCATTGATTGTGGGGACATCAAGATTAGCAAGATAGCAAGTGGAAACAATATAGCAGATCTACTGACGAAACAGTTGCATCCAAATCTGCACAAAGCTCATTTGAGAGCGTTTGGTCTGAGGGCTATACCTAATTAAGACTAGTGCTAGTGGAAGATTGTTAGTGTAAGCCCTAGCCCCAATGCATTGTTATAAAACACTTAAAATTAATAAATGAGGCATCTAGTTTATCCATTGTATTCTTGTGTATATCAATTGATAGAACCATCTAAGAATATTATTTCAGTTTAAGTTATCATATGTGAGGCACATGGTTGTAAGACCTTGAAACAATTGAGACTTCATTCTAAATATCCCTAGTAAGTCATTGTTATGGGAATAACAAATGAATTAAGACTAGTATGCTCTCTCTAATAAGATGAGTTCTGTCTTACGGATCATGAGGATAAGAGTGTCAATCAGAGATCATAGATACATGTTTAGAACATGGTATCTGGATTCGATCCATTCATGAGAACACTACATGGTATTAGTCATAAGTGTTTCTCATATGCCAGTTTTGCATTAGAGTTCTTAGACCTAAAATCTCTATGAAACTCTTTATGAATTATTGTGTACTTTGACATACACCTAACGTACTCGTAGCAGGATGACAAGTATGGGTATGCTTGGGTATGCACTAATTCATGTTAGAGAGCATGAGAGAAGTAAAGGGATTACCCCTCTCAATAAGAGAGAAAATATCATCGGCCACTTGATCAATGAACTGAGAAGTGTATGGCCATACCGAGATAAAATAATGAGTAATCATTATTTATCTAGGAGTTCAATGTCACTGGAATATCAAGAAAGGAATTAGTATATATAAGGATGACTAGTTCCATGCCTTATATTAATTCTGATATTTAAGGGTAATGGACTATGTAAAATTACATTAGGTCACTAAATGCCATTTGCATTTTCATTTAATTTGGAATGCTATAATATCTTTCTAGAGAATATATATAGCCTTTGAATTAATTTATTAATTCAATACCAATATTAAATGGACCTATAGGATCACACACAAAGCATTAGGCTTAAAATATTTAAAATAAAGTATTGGACATTAATTTGGGCTTTTATTTAAAGTCAAATTAATGTGGATAATGGGTATTAAATTGCTAAATAAACTTAGCCCATGGAGAGTAAAAAACATGGCAAAAGGAGTGAATAAATTGATTATTTATTTATCTTTAGATAATTAAGTTAATTAAATTTAAATTTCTATATGTCTTTGAATCAATATATACCACTTAATTAGGAAGTGATGGAGGCTGAAATTACTACCTAAATGCTAGTGAATTTCGGCACACACAAAACCCTAAGCTAAGTGATACATATAGATAAGAAGTAACTTTGTCAATTAGGGTTTTTTCTCTCTCTAAGCCGCCACTCTAAAGGGGAAAGGACTTCCTTCTTCTCTTGGATTCTAGGCAGCCTTTAGTGAACCTTAGAAAGAACAAGATCAGGTCTTGTGTCTTTAGTTTAATACCCATTGCCGAATACACATATATAGAGCTAGCACTCTCGGTTTTAATCCATATTTACAAGTGTGTGTGTGAGAATAGAGAGGAGTGGCATAAAGGCTATTCTTTTGCCATTGGTGATCAAGATCTAAGGCATATAAGTCCATCATATTTGCTGGTCTTCATCAAAATCAAGTTTTGAAGTGCATTTAAGATTGTAAGTTTCAAAACCCTAAAATTGCATGTTTTAGATTCTTGTTGTGGATTGCGTGGTATGTATGATCAATATTTTTATTTTTTCGCTGCATGATCATCATGTATATGCCATGTTATATCCCATCAGCAAAGAGTTGCCATCACAATCCTGAGTTAGATTTGTAGCACATTTAGTTTCGAGCGACATTGGAATACATTTTAGCAAATTCACTTTAACAATAGAAATAAGATTGATAAAGTAACATTGAATGACCTTGTGTACATAAATTATAACCTCAAGTTAATGAGATAAATGAGAACAAAACCTTTAGAAAATGACCCGGTATACCAAGTATACCGACTGGTATACCCGGTATATCTTTTGGTATATCAAATTCAAGAATATATTTGCAATCTAAAATTTGATATACCAGACGGTATACCAAGTATATCAGTCGATATACTAGATGGTATACCAAGTATACCAGTCGATATACCAAATTTTATAATATAATTAGCATTCTAAAAATTGGTATACCGGTTGGTATACCTGGTATATCATCTGATATATCAAATTTCAAAATATATTTGCATTTTAAAATTTGGTATACTGGCTGATATTCCTGATATATCATTCGGTATACCAAATTTCAGAATAATATTTTCTTTCTGAAATTTAAATTTTATTATTTTTTATATTTCACTGAACCAGAAAAGTATACCAACTGGTACACCAACTTTATGACATAATTAGCATTTTGTAATTTGGTATACCTAGTATATCGTTCGATATACCAAATTTTAAAATATATTTGTATTCTGAAATTTTATATACCAGCTAGTATACCTGTTATACCGTACGATATACCAAATTTCAGAATAATATTTTCTTTCTAAAATTTAAAATTTATTAATTTTTTTTATATTTCACTGAACCAGAAAGTATACAAAATACACAATCCTTGTCATTAACAACCTGAATGATTACTATAATCTTCGTTTTTGCATAACTAATGATTTTAGAAAACCAAGTTACTTTAGTAGACTAATTACAATTTTTTTCATTATGCTAAGGTGATCATTTCCTTATGTGGAGATGTTCATCTTTATGGTCAATAATTTAAAAGTCATAATTCAATGCATCTATAATTCTCTTAATCTTCACCAACATATCCATATTATCTCTAATTACCACACTCCCTTATGGCCTCAAAATTCTATCCATCTCAAATAATATATCTTTCATTTCACATCTTCCAAATATAAGTGTTATTAACCACTATTTTTCACATCTAACCAAGAAATTACACACAATTAGTGGTACCAAAGGATTTCTTGCACAACGGATTAATTAACTACCCAGATAGAGGCTAAACACAGAATCAGCATGAATTAGATCATAAGTTCTTAGACAAGTAGACATAGCTTCGCACCTGCAAAAAAAGAATATTCCGTTGGATTAAATTTCTATAATCAATCACCAACCTCACTAAGGAGTTTTGACCTGTCAACTGTAGAAAAAGTTATTTCATTCATAGGCCTCCAATATTGTCAATTTCATAATGATAATATCAATATAGATAAAAGCTAATATCATGATGCAAGAAAAAATAATACTAAATTAATTTTGAAATCAAACTTATGAACTTAAGAAATAGAAACATCATCAAGCTAATAAATCAAAAAATCCATCAGTCACAGAATTGTATAAATAAAATGAAAATATGCAAAAAAAAATTAGAGCATATACATAAGAAAATAATTTTTCTAGAACATCACCTGCAATGCAATCAAATATTTCAGGATATAAATAAAAAAAATCCAATAGAAAGAGATGTTCCACTTTTAAGAGGTTGATAACATACAAATGGTCGAGGAGAAACTCACATAAAATTTTTGAATTCTTACCGAAAAGGTTTGATGTTAAATTTACAGTACCATCCCCATCTTCAATGTGAAATTTATTGGCTTGCAATGCTACTGCTTCAAGATTAGATAATGAACCAAATGTAGGGGGCAGATGAATGCTGCAGAGATAGATAACAAATAGGAAAATTAATTGCATGCACACGTACTGAGGTTTGAAAGAAATGAGGATAACAACTCACAAAAATATGTATATTCAAAAAGACATACCAATCTTGATTTTTTAGAAAGAAATGTGGTGTTGATCCAGAAGTGCCTTTTACAATTGAGCTTTAGAACAACCAGATTTCTTAATATAAAAGAGGCTTTTTAGCAACTCCAAAAGCAATGAGGAAGGATTTTTTAAAAGATCAATTTCAATTTCTTCAACATGCCTTTCAATAGTAAAATTAAGTTAAATTTTGGTAGATAGAAAGGTTTTATTGGAGAAAAAAATGAGAGACAGAAGAAAAAAAACATATATTTCATAGATTAAAATTTGAAGCTGATGAAATCAGCAATATGTTGGCAATTAACATCAAGTCTCTGCAGCAATGGCCATGAGAGAGAGCATTGGAGAGAGAGATTTTGATGGAGACGAAGATAAGAGATAGAGAAGCAGAGGGAGGGGACATATTCCTCAACAAAAATGAAAAAAAGTTACGAAGATGAAGATTCTTACTAGAAAATCAATCAACGAATGCAAAATGAAATAAAATAAATTGTAGTTGCTAGATGTCAAACAACAAATCGAAAATTGCTATTGGTGAGAGGTAATGAAGATGTTGGTGATAGAAGAAGTGATAAAAGTAGGGTTATAAATAAAAAATGCATTTTTAAAAACATAAATTAAAAAAAAGGTATTTTTAAAACTTAAAAATTGACGGATGTATTTTTGAAAAATAAAGTTAAAAAAGGGATATTCTATGTAAATTTCTCTTTCTTTTTCCCAAATGGCTCCAAGATTGGCATACGAGTAGATCCCACTGTACTCATAAGCAATGTTAATAAAATCGAATCGGATCGATCAGTCAGATCGATTTAATAATGAATCAAGAGTTAGTTCGGTTGGTTCGATAATTAAAAATCGAACTGATAAAAAATCGTAAGTAACCGGTATGAATTGGATAAAAATCGTATAAACCGAACTAAAATCAAGTATAACAAGAGAAAATTGATTTGAATAAAAAAATATTTTTTTATCAAAAATATCTATATAACGTTATTTTTTGCTGAAAAAATATAATATAATTATAAATACAAAATAATTAAAATTGAGGTAATTTTAATAAATTTTTATTAATAAAATAAAAATTATAATTTATAATTGAAGAATATTATTAAACATTTCCAATTTTTCATTATATTTATTTTAAATATTCATTATAAATAATGAATAACTTGAAAATATTATTTTATGATTAATATTTTAGTGATAAATATATTTTTTAAATTATTTTTTATTTTTTCATATAATTATATTTTTATAATATTTATAAAAAATTTTAAAAATAATATTATTTAAAAAAAATCGATTGAATCTTATTGATCCAATCAAATCAAAAAATTTTTACATTTTCGTTTTTTTTTATCCTCTTCAGTTTTAATAAATCCTAGTCACGTGGGATCCACTTTGTCCTTATGGGGTCCACTAACCATCCAAAATAACGGAACCTAATTCACAGTCCTCGTCAATGGCTCCCCTTTCCTATCTTCACTGACCTGGCCTTTTTTTGTTTTTGTTTTTTTTTTAACGGCTCTATGTTGCTTTTTGGTAGGGTGAGAAAGGAAACTGAACTTTTTTATTCATCGACATTTCTTCAAATCGATTTTAAATTAAATAAATTTAAAATTTAAGTTTATAATTTTTATTTTAAAAAAATTCAATCAGACAATTTATATATATATATATTGATTTGATTTTAAATTAAATAAATTTAAAATTTAAGTTTATAATTTTTATTTTAAAAAAATTCAATCAGACAATTTATATATATATATATATATATATATATATATATATATTTTATTTTTTTTATTTTTACACTTTATAAAAATTATGATATATTATTTTTAAAATATTATTGTAATATATTTTTATATAAATATTAGGATTATCTTTTTATTATTTATTTATTTATTATATGTGTATAATTGACATTTTATTGTTTATTTAATGTGAAATATATTCAATGATTATAATTAATTATAAAAATTTTATTTTTATTTTGAATTTTTAATGGATATTGTATGTAGAATGTATTTTTTTATTTTCAAATCATTTCTACCCATTAATAATAACTTTACAATTTGCATTATTTACTATATTTATACACTAAAATTTTTTAATAATTAGCTAATAAATTAATCCAAAAAATAAGTTAAGAACTGAAATTGACATCACAGTCAATCAAAATCAATTAAATAATTAATAAAATTATTAATAGATCAATAAATCAATTCATTCCCACTCTTACCTAACCCTAACACTTTACTATATGTACAGATAAATTTCAAATATATATGAGTTGGATTGGATATTAAATTTTTGATATATTTTCTCTATTTTTTTCTTTAAATTTATTTTTAAAATGTTGACGTGGTCTGATTATATCTTTTTTTATTTATAGGTTCAATTTATCTTATCGATATAATCACACTTTTCTATTCAATTCATACATTTTTTATCAATCAAGAATTATTAATTACCTTTATCTAAATATAATAAGGGAATGAATTTTGCTATCTTCGTTTCATAATAATAATAATAATAATAATAATTATTATTATTATTATTATTATTATGGTCATGACCTTTCTATTTTCCAAACAATATTACCAGCAAATAAAACAACTTTGACTATTTTTAGTGTAGAAAAACTATTGGAGTCGCGTGTATAATAGTACAGGAGAAGATATAATATAATATTTGATTTTTCCTAATTTCTTTCAATCAAACAAATTTAATAATTATACAGCAAAATAGCCTAAATTGCTGCGAAACTGGCAGAGGACACTGCAGGCACTATGGGCAATAAGGTACTGTACACTGTGCTATAACGCAACAAACGACTACAACTCTAACGAGTTCCAATTTGCTAAAATCTCTCCTTTTTTCTTTTTTTTTTTAATTTACTTTTTTAAAATCAAGATAAAACAGAGTGGGCCCCACTCTGTTCTTTTGTTTTTGATAAAGACTTTAATCAGCATTTGTCCTCCTTATGAACGTTGAGCTTCCATGGCTGTTTAAAGATCTACTCTCACTAGAAATCTCGCCCTTTCTCTCTCTCTCTCTCTGAAGCAAATCGTAGCTGTGAGTTTTTTTTTTTTATCTCTTTTATTTCTGGATTTGCAGTAGCTGTACGTACTCTTTCTTTCTCTTTTTAAATTTAACTCTTTATAGCTTTAAAGATTTCAACTTCTACACTCTCTTACTAAAGTTGTTTTCTTTTGGCTATATGTGACAGCAGTTCATTTTCCCGGCGAGATTTGGCAGGAGAATGGCCTATATGTGTGCTGACAGTGGCAATCTAATGGCAATTGCCCAACAAGTTATTAAGCAGAAGCAACAACAAGAGCAACAGCAACACCACCTCCAAAACCACCAGCAACAGCAGCTTTTAGGCCTTAATTCTTTGCCTTACAATCCCTTTCAGGCGACAATGGCTGCTAATCCTAATCTGGGCTTTCCTGGGCCAACTTCTGTCGGTTTCGCCGACCCTTTTCAGGTTCCTGCCGGCGCAGACGCCGGAGAACCTGGGTTTCAGTTCCCGCACATAGACCACCACTTTGGTGGATTCAGGTTCTCCGATTTCGGCGGTGGGGCCGGCGGCGAGTTTGACTCGGACGAATGGATGGGGAGTTTGATGGGCGGTGGAGACTCAACAGATAGTTCGAATCTGCCTTCTGGTTGCGACGCGTGGCAAAATAGTACTGATTTTGATCTCTACTGCCCTGATCCTTTGGCCACCTGTACAACTCGACTCAGTGTGGGTGGCTCTCCGTCCTCGGATCTTAACCGAGTCATCTTCACTGAAACCCAAAAAAGCCCGATTCAAGTCCCATCGTGGGCTCCATCTCCACCGCCGCCTCCGCCACAAACGGTAGTGGAAAACGCCAATCCTTCGCCAGCAGTCAAAAACGAGAATCTTGGTGCTTTTTCGAATTCGCCAGAAATTGAGTCAGCACCGGTGATACTGCAAGCTCTATTGGAGTGTGCTCGGCTGGCTGAGTCAGAACCGGAGAAAGCGGTGAAATCGCTGATTAAACTCAGGGAATCGGTGTGTGAAGATGGAGATCCAACTGAAAGAGTGGCTTTTTATGTCGCTGAAGCATTGTATAGCAGAGTGTGTGTTCAAGCAGAGAAAAGCTTGACACTTTCTGAAACTACAGAAGAAGAATTCACCCTCCCTTACAAAGCTTTAAACGATGCTTGTCCTTACTCTAAATTCGCTCATTTAACAGCAAATCAAGCAATTCTTGAAGCTACAGAGAATGCAAGTAAGATTCATGTTGTTGATTTTGGGATCGTTCAAGGAGTTCAATGGGCTGCTCTTTTACAAGCTTTGGCTACTCGTTCCGCTGGAAAACCATCAAAAATTCGGATCTCCGGTATACCCGCACCCGTTCTTGGTAATTCTCCGGCGACTTCTCTGTTTGCTACCGGTAATAGGCTTAGTGAGTTCGCAAAGCTTCTTGATTTGAATTTCGAGTTTGAGCCTATTCTTACCCCAATTCAGGAGCTCAACGAATCGAGCTTCCGCGTTGATTCAGATGAGGTTTTGGCAGTCAATTTCATGCTTCAATTGTATAATTTATTGGATGAAACACCAATTGCTGTAGAAACAGCTCTAAGAATGGCGAAATCATTGAATCCAAAGATTGTAACTCTAGGGGAATATGAGGCTAGTTTGAACAGAATCGGATACTTGAACAGATTTAAAAATGCTCTGAGATATTTCTCTGCTGTTTTTGAATCTCTGGAGCCAAACTTTCGCCGGGATTCGACGGAGAGGCTCCAAGTTGAGAGATTGTTACTGGGTCGCAGAGTTGCCGGAATTATCGGCCCGGAGGGACCTGGAACTAGAAGAGAAAGGATTGAAGATAAAGAAGAATGGAGGAATTCAATGGAAAGCTGTGATTTTGAATCAGTGGCGCTTAGCCATTATGCAGTGAGTCAAGCTAAGATACTATTGTGGAACTATAATTACAGTTCCTTGTATTCTGTGGTAGAATCTGAACCAGGGTTCCTTTCTCTGGCGTGGAATGAGGTGCCTTTGCTTACTGTTTCTTCATGGCGTTGATGATGGATGGTTGTACTATGCTTCAGCTAAGTTTCCACCTGGTAATATTTCTCTGGTGCGGAAATTATTTAGTATTTGTAAGGACGCCATTGATGGGTGCTTCAATGCCAGATAAAACAACCAACCAGTCTTTGGCTAGTCTTGATCTTATTGTGTCCAGTTGCAAGATTTTATGATGGGTTTAGATACCGTGTGTAGAAAAGCTTGCGTTTTTGCATAAATTTTGTAATAGATAGATAGGTTTATCTGTTTTGATTTGCTTCAGCTATCAGTGTTGTTAAACTAGTAAAATGAAAAAGACTTGAATGTGTACACGGGGCCTTTCTATGCCAATTATATCAATTTCAGACTATGGAATGTCAATTTTTTGTCTCTTGATTTTAGCGAAAAAAAAGGAGAAGTTACGTATTGATGATTATGGGTTTAATGCTTGTCCATTTCATGCAGCAATTACTCTTTCTTATCTCATCTCTGTGTTATCTCTTTGTTTTTTTTTTTAAACTTGGAAGGAAACAAAGATTGGAGCAAATCAACTTCTTTCCAGCTCTGATAAAATTAATAGGGCCACCCATTACAAGGTTGGCATTCATGGTCGTGTTCCTGGTCCCATTGATTTCAGGTGTATCTTTGGTGATAATACAAGTATGTTTAGAATTTTTTGTCATGCCAAGGTCCAAATTGTTACCTTATGGGATTGCACATTTTCACTTGTTTAGCACTCTTTTTGATGTGCAAGCTGGGTTCGGTTTTCACGAGTGTTTAATAAATTTGATACCACTCTCTTTCATTAATTTTTTTTACTGGAATTTAAAATTTTGAGTTCAATTGTCACAAGTATTCTATTTAACTAATCGAAACACCTAATAACACTTTTTTTAATCAATTTTTAATGTGTTTTAAATCAAAAAGTATTAGTTTTGCTATACCACTAATCATAAATTTCTTTAGCGTACAAAATCTATCAAGAAAAAAAGAAAAACTTTTGGTTCAAGTCTATTTGTTTTGCATCCTCTAGATTGTATATTGATTTTAGTTAGATGTAATTATAATAATCATGAAATAGTAGTGTGCCAAATCTCTTGTGGATGAAATCTTTTCTTTGAGAAAAAGAAGAAAGAAACTTTGGAGATGTGAGGTCTCAAAGCTCCACCGAAGGAATTTGAGGCTGGCTGTCAAAACTCAAGTTATTGTTGGGTTGAATAAAAATACTGTAGAGGATTTTAAGTCGGTGCTCTCCTTAAATATGAGCCGTATAACGTGAATTTTGGAAATAAGGAAATCCAAAAATCAAATTGAAAGGTTGCGTCAACGTGGGTTGTTGGGTGGTGGACCAACATGCCCTTTTTGTTTTTTTTTTCTTTTTTTAATGTAACATGCCCTTGTTAATCACTTAATAATCTTGCTCAATTAGGGTTTCTTTCGGCTTAAAAAATAAGACTTCAACCACAGATCATTTTGTTTTAAAGCATTTGCTTAATGGTTATAGGTTTATTTCAAAACTATAGGTATTAACTTCGAATTCTAACATATATATATATATATATATATATATATATATATATATATATATATATATATATATATATATATATATATATATATATATATATATATATATATATATATATATATATATATATATATATATATATATGGTTCACAATAAAAAAGAAAGAGATAAATTTATTTTTATTAATGATGACCGAGCAACTCAACACACGCATTTTTTAAAATTCAAATTTACTATTTAAACATTACTATTGTTAAAAAATATTCATAACTGATAAACATCACACGATAATAATAGCTGTTAGAGGGCAAAACAAATAATTCTGACTCCAACAACTAGCCGTTATTTCATCCTATAGTGGAATCCATAATTTCTATCTAGAAATTAACTCTGTTAGAAATTCATTTTCTGAAGTTCCTATTTTTAATGACACAGATTTCTAACGAACCATTTTCTAAAATATTTTCTGAAGGAAATTGGTTTTCACTAAAAACTTAATGTATGACTTAAAAACATGAGAATAAAAGTACATTAGAAAGGATTAGCCATTTTCTCGGATGCTGCTTCCAACTGCCCTGACAAAGACCTTCTGACCAGACACCCATTCGAACTTCTAAACCAAGTTGTTAACTTTATGGTGACTATAACAACTGACTATTAATCAAGTTTCCAGTCTTTGAGTACTTAAGAAAGGATCACCCACTACCAATATACATCGAGTAGAGCTGCTATAACCTCTCACTGAGTGAATTCTTAAAGAAACTGAGGATCAAAATTTATCCAAGTGACACTTATCTTGCCTGGTGAGTCAAATTCTCAAACCATGTGAGTGATTTTGTAATGGCTAAAAAAAATATTTAGTGTGATGTATGGTTATGCATGGCATGTTGTATATCGTTTACAAGACACATGCATGAAACAAAACAAAGCTTCCAACCTCATTCCTCTCACACCAACGGTTGTGCAGTCTTTTTCCTAGGCAGGAGTAGCTTAGGGGTGAATAAGGAATCCAATGAATGCCTATGATGTACGGTAAGGAATCGACAGCATAACCTCTTTTAATTTAAACATAGGCAAGTGAAGTGTCGATTACTATATACTTTAGTCATTCAAGCAAACCAAAATAAGCCAATCGGGGTATGACAAACTTTGACAACACCCTTATTGCTTTGCTAGAATTCAACTAAGTATATAGGTATCCAAATAGCAAGCAAAGTATTAGGGTACATACTACTTAAGTGTAGTACCTATACCATTACATGAGGCTTTGGTCTAGTAGTATATCTTTAGGGCTATCCAAGCATGGTTCCTGACAATGGATCTAGCTCATCAAGAGCATAACAGTCGGTTAGGTCATTATTTAATACACCAAATTGGTAGGAGACTTAGGCTGGTGGTCCTCCTTGACACTTCCCCACATTGAGTGAATGTAGGGTTGCTTTTCGAGATCACACCATTAGTCAAATAGGGATGCCTAACCTAATTTAAAGGCCATAGCATATTTCTAATGTAGCCTAATTTAGAAAATAATTAGCACAATATAACATAAGCAAGCATTTATATTACATTAACCAAGTTGCTTTTAAAATTAAATCTCAAAAAGTCCCCATTGGAGTCGCCACTATGATACATGTCGAAACCTATAGGCCTTCGGTTTGTTCTCGAAAATCTATTTTTAAGGTCGAGATCGAATTAAGGTTCGTTTAACTCATGAAAATCAATTGATTCGTAATGAATAAGAATTCAATCCAATACGTGATGCCATCAGGCCTCTAAAAGGCATGGGACAGTGTCTTAGGGTACCCTTATCCATTTGCTAATGATTAATTTATGAGGCATCTATTAGGTATCACAAGGCATATACTATAGAAGTCGCCACCCAATAGAACATTGAAAAAATAATTCTTTATTATAACCTTATGATACCTAAAACCTGAGAGAATTTAGATCCCATTTTACTCTCATACCTGATTAAGGATTAACATAAATGTCCACTTATGATCAATTATGCTAGTCACTTTTCCATGCATTATAGCAAGTAAAATAAATAAATAAATAAACACTTTAGAAAGTATAAAGCGATTAAATCATACATAAAATATAAGGATCTTTAATTAGGGACATTGGTCCCGGCATATATGAAGAAAAAAATCATGGCTAATTTCTTTTAATTTATGACTTTAAACGAATTTTTTTTTTATACATGCCAAAAAAATGAGAATAAAAGTATTAACATACACAAATCGGGGTATTTATTTATTTTGAAAACTTCGGTTTCCCATGCGTAATTACAAAATACCTTTTTATTGTTATTTTTTGAGGGCCAAAATAGGATAATGGTCCTTTTTTATTAGCAAAACGCAATTAATTAGATAAAAATATTATTTTGTGTATGTTCTTATATTATTGTACCAAAAATACTCTTTTTTACTATATTATTATGGACATACAATAATTATACAAGCAATAATATACAAATAATTGAAATAAAATAAATAAGATAGCTTGAATGCAAATCTTTAGGTTTATACTATTTTCCCATGTCCTCCAAACAATTGTAGGGGTTCATACATCCGAAAATACACAATAGTGGATTAATTAGGAAAAGTAAATTAAGGGATAAAGATATTCCCTTAAAAAGGAACAAGTTGCAAGCCACTTATTAAGAAAGAACACATGTAAATATAGGGAATGACAAGAAAAAGGTCTCTCATGACAAATGGCAAGAAAGAAGAAATAGAATGAAATACCTAAGTAGGAGTGAGTCATTGACCCACTCACAGGCTCAAGTGAGTCATGAGCTGACTGAGGCGAGTCACACCCCTTCCAATGAGTTGCTGTCTGTTCTTAGGCAAGTCACAAACTCATCCGAATGAGTGAGTTGAAGACCAATTTTGATAATTGACTCACGGGATAAGTCCATGAATCACGTACGGACCAAGTTCGTGAGTCAGCCTGGAACAGTCCAGTAACATTGGAACGTCATTATAGATGTAGCTCTAAATCCTAAAATTTAAGTCTAAGGCCAAAAACCATGCAAAACACTTTCAAAACACCTTAAATCAACATATAACACTTTAAGAAAATCCCAGCATCTCAAATAACACAAATTTATGAATTTTTTTAGTGAGAGAATATGAGCTCTAGAAAGAGAAAATGGCTATGGATATATAAAAAAACTCATTAATTCACAACCAAAATACATATTCATGCATGAATTGATGAAATACACATAAAAACACTAAGTATACCACAACAAACCATAAACTTAAAGAAATCAATTTATACAAGCCACTCCATGGAAGAACAAAAGATACAGACCTTTAAAGCTCCAAATAAACCAAAAGAGAATTAAATGATTTTTTACAAAAGGATAACCTCTTTACATTACCTTCAATTTTTTTTTTCGGCTGTGAATTAAAGGCTATGAAATAGCCTTTTTGTTCCTCTTTTCCCTTCCTTCTATGCGAAATTTCTTGCATTATTTTTTTTAAACTCAAGTTTCTCCTTTTTTTTTTCTTTCAAAACTAGTGTTTCTTTTCAAAAACCACCCTATGCTCTTTCTCTCTCATATTAGTTTCTTTTTGTTAATTGCTCTCTTTAAACCTAAGAAAATAATATCCCATCCATCATAATTAACTTCGGATTAAGATCAAAGAAAAATAGATATTTTTTGTTGAAAATGGTCCTTTACCTCATATGAAAACAACATAGATTTCTACTGGAAAACACAGAGTTATAGACCAAGTTCATGAGAGGTGAGTCATAGACCATAACTCATGGAGTAACTCAATGGGGCCCAAACATTTTTACTAAGGTTAAAAAGGTAAGTCACAAACTCTGGACTGTGACTTGTTAGGAAGTAATGGGATATAGTAGGAAGTGACCAAGGGTCTTAGTCCGTGACCCAAGCAATGAGTCAAGGGCCTGACCCATGAGTCAGTCTATGACTCACTTCTATGGGTAGCAAAAGGGCTTTAGCCATAACCATTTCCTACCAAAAATAAAAGATTGAAAATATACACTTTTAAAAGGATGATTTTTCCCTAAATACGTGAATGAAAACACAATTTTTATATCAAAAGGGAATGTCGGGAGAAGGCACTACTAATTATGGCTATTTCGATCACAGTGTTATACTCATTAGGTAACCTTGATAGAGGCCGATCCAGTCTCGAGATCTATAGAACCATAAATATTATCCTTATAGACTTTAAATGAACAGAGTAGTTAAAGTGGCCAATAAGAATGTCAAGAGAATTCTAACTAAGATGGTTCAAACTTATAAAGATTGGGCTAATAAACTACCCTTTGCATAATAGGGTTATAGGACCATAGCCAGAACATCAATAGGGGCTACTTCATTTTCTTTGGTCTATAGGATAAAAGTAGTATTACCAATAGAAATTAAGCATCAATCTTTGAGGGTAGTTTTGGAAACTGAGATACCAAAGATAGAATAGGCTAGATAGAGATTATCATAACTCAATCCATTAGATGGGGATAGGATGAAAGCATATTATCACAATCAAGTTTATCAAAAGTGGTTGGCTCATTCATTTAGGAAAAAGATCAGGAAGCATCCTCTGAAAGAGGGAGATCTAGTATTCTAATAGATGAGGTAGGGAATTCTAGATATTTGAGGCAAGTTTAGACCCATGTGGAAAAGACCTTTTATGCTCAAGAAGTTGTTATCCAACAGAGCTACTATTTTTTCAAACAATAATGGAAATGAGTTTATAGAATCAGTGAACATAGATAGATTGAAAAGGTTCCATGGCTAAAACAAAAGAGGAAAAAAAAAGAATAAATTCCCTGTAGGTTAAAAATCGAAAAGATGGTTGCCTTACTAAAATTGGACACCTCGTCAGGGTGAAAATCAAAAAAAGGCATCATAGGCAAAAATTAGAGATTGAGAGAAAATAATCAATCAAGAAGATCCGAGAGGGTTGATTGATGATAGGAGTTATAATGCTTGGTTATTAGGGTAATATCAAATGCTGATCGTATGTGTTGAAATTGAAAAGAGATATCATGCATGTGTTCATAACATCATCAATGTGATGGAAAGTAGCAATAGTCTTCTAATATGTTTAAATTTTAAAAGTTTAATAAAAGCAAAAATATAGTCTATAATAATATCTAATCTAGTTTAACTATATCACCTCTCTCTTTTCATCTAGATGCCTAAGATGAGAAAGCCTATTGTCAATAGCTGGACTATTGACTCATTCTTGTATGAGCTAGAGGTGATAAAGTTGCAAGCATCATTCTCAAGAATGAAGGTCCCCACAGGAATTCGGGTCCAAATTCTCCTATAATAATTTATCAGGAAATGATTAGTGAGATTGCCACCTAAAAAGCCCAATAAACACCTAACAACATCCCGACAATCCCAAAATTAATGAGCATAATGGGCAACCACATAAAAGGTGGCTTGATGAAATCCACACAAAGGAATACATCCAGATACTCCATCCTAAACTACAAAAGTGATGGGTAACCATGTGCACCTGAACATGGTGTCCTCATCTGTCAAGCTACCTAACCAGTCAACTTTATCCTAGAATATTAGAAACTCGCACTATAGATGTTATAATATGACATATCTTATAGGATAAACACCTATGGCCCTAACTCGAAAAGGAGGATCTGAAAGCAGCTTTGGCTTCTCATGAAGCCATACCTAAAAAAAGCTACTAGGGTGAGTTAGATTCATCTCAGGTAAAAATAATGCTAGAAAATACATGAAAATCTAAAAAGACATATTTTCCAATAAGAAAAACTAGTATGAAAACCTATAAGGGGCGTACTACCTTTTAAATCAAGGACATACCTAGAGCAATAGGGGATTACTCATAAAGTAAGAGCTAAAGTTATGATGAACAACATCCAAGCCGATGATGATCTCTACCAAAACTAAATGAAATGGGTTCTGGACCTAAAATACACCATCCACTATACTGAATAGCTCGTAATCCCTAGTCATGGGATTCTCAGTGCTCGTTAATAAACATTGAGAAAAACAACAGAGCAGTACTATGCTGAAATGAAAAGTGGGAATATCATAGAAGTTGGTCAGCATGTCAATTAGAGGCTCAGGTGATAATGTCCTTCCATAGGGAACCAAGCCTCTAGCCTCAGAAGGAAAAATACCAAGAGCACATGCCACCTCTTTAGGGTATCTAGAAATAAAAGAAGGCAGACATGGTCGAGTATTAGGCTCAAACCTAGCATCCACTATAACAGTAAACTCCTCTGGTAAAGGCATAACTTTTGATGATTAAATTCGAACATATGGAACCTCAGGTCCCATTATTGAGTAGCAATAAGCAATACGTTCCTATCTAAGGATACCCATCTCAGAAATCATAAACTAGAATAGAGAGCCAAAAATAGGTCTTTCTAAGTTTTAAGGTCATCTAATGGTCGATGCAATTTGTTAAGTCTAGAAGTCATGGTGGTGGGAATTTCAAGTAGTCTAAGTACAAAAGTAACAGGTAAAAATAAATGACTAAAAGGAAAATAACAAGAAAAGAAAAGAAAGGGGACGAGAGAGAAAATACCTAAAACAAGCTTCCTTAGAAAGTAAAAGGTCAACGGCTAACCAAAAAATTCGGGGAGCTATTTATAAAAAGTGGCGAGCCATACCTGTCCATCACCCTTGGAAGGCTATAATGCATATTTTTCTCTTTTATTTGCATCACACGTACATTTTGTTACATTTTCTACTATTTTTATTTTGTTGAGAACTCAAGATGTTAATGATCTAGAATAAATAGTTATAAACAATTCAAGAAATAGAAGGTCAAGTAATTCACAAAATATGATGAATTTTAAAGGGTATTTCGAACTCTTAGGTAAATACGGGTAACAAAAAGTTAGTTAACACATGTAAACAATGTAAAATAATGTGAACTATATTTAAATAATGCCCTTAAGTAATTATAGGTGAGAAGAGATCAAAAATAGAAGGAAAAAGGTTTAAAAATGGAGGAAAAAAGGTAAAATTGGAAAAATAATAGAACAAAGATCAAAATGGTCCTTTGGCATTCAGGGATGAGATGTCCCATAGTCTCAACTATTATTAGCCTACCCTCGCTCAAATTTTTGAATATAAGGGTTTTTTCTTTTTCTTCCTAATTTTTTTCTGGCAAGCACCATTTTTTTCGATTTTGAGCTTCCTTTTCAATTTTTCTTGCCTTTTCTCTCTATTTCTCATCCTTTCGTTGAGCCATTTATGCCTAGAGACTCCTAAAAGTGAGGCCCACTTCAGGGAGTAATCTACTTCCATAATTTTTTATTATTTTCTTCTTTTATCTCTCATAAGATAACTCGTAGGACTGTACGTGCACAACCACCTCAGCTAGTACTAGCCTATATGATGCCCCAATAGGCCACCAGATATAGAGCCCTATTATGGGTACAATATAGATCTGGTCAATTTATGTCCAGGCAATTTTTATAGGACTTTAGGTTATTAAATGAGGCTAATAGGCTCTTAGCTAGGGTAGGTTGGATAGAGTTCTTTACCCCAACCTTCAGGACCTACCCTAATGTGACTTGAGAGGTCCTCGCCATGCTATAGTGCAAGGGTTATTAGAGTTCAGATATGCAAAAGGGGGTAGTCTAGTTCTAAGCACTAGGCATACATGATAGCATCATATGCCATCGATTCATGCAGGCCATGGGTCTACCAATTGGTCCTGATGTGGTCACACCCCCAAGCTTATGGACTAAGATAGAGGGAGAGCAATGACATTATTGGATGCCATATACCAATCGGATACTGCCAAGAGTACCATAGAGACCACCTAGATCTATCAGTATATTCAAAGGGTGAGGTTCCTATTTGGGGCGTATGGGTATCCTAGGTTGATTAATTTTACCAGCATCACAAACTCATGGGGGATGCAGGAAGAAAAATATGTGGACATCACGTATGAGATTATTGCATTATTGGTCAAAGTCGCCACTCAGCCTACTACCCAGATATGCATAGAAGGTGTCATCATTTGACTACTACGGTCACTGAGGGTAGATGAAAGCGAGTTTAGTGGCCTCATTCTAGAGGGCATCCATATTGACTTGCAAGCAGTGGTCACTATAATTATGGTAAAACCTATTAAGGAGCAAGAGGAAGAGTATAGGCTATAGACCATACTAGAGACTAGATAGAGGTACGGTCTAGACCCTATAGTATTAGAGGCACCTATGGATAAGGATAGGTAAGATGAGCCATAGAAGGATTAGACAAGTTAGGCATATAAGCCAGCATAGGAGGCAGGCCAGGCATATGAGCCATAGGAGGATCAGACAGGTCAAGTAAATGGGGCACAAGGACCTTCGAGGGTAAGGATGGATTTAGATTACGAATTTGATATGCAGATAGATTTGCAAGACCTTTTAGATGGGTCACCCTAGCCACCAGCTTATGCCAGGTTGGCCATCAGACATCAGCAATCACTGCTCAGAAAGATGGGGAGGTTTTCTCCTTATAGACATCCGGAAGCATCCACATCTTCATCTCCTTCACCACCTGGTCCACCATCATCGGCATACCCAAGGACATCTTCATTTGCACCGCAAGCACATCCATCTTTAGGTCTTCTATTAGATGACATTTTAAAGAGATTAACGACACTAGAAGATGCTAGGAAAAAGTTCAAGTTATCAAGCAGAGGCTGAAAGAAGCTAGTGACAGGCAGAAATCATATGTTGATTTGAATAGAAAAGATATCAAGTACTAGGTGGGTGACAAAATGTTTTTGAAGGTATCTCCCTATAGAAAAGTGCTTAGATTTGGGAAAAAGGGAAAACTCAGTCCGAGATTCATTGATCCGTATGAAATTCTTCAAAGAGTTGGACTGGTAGCTTAAAAATTGTCTCTTCCTATAGAATTGGCCAAGCTTCATGATGTGTTTCATATGTCTATGCTTCGAAGATATCGCTCTGATGAATCTCACAAGTTACAAGTTCAAGATATTCAATTACAGTTGGATTTCACATATGATGAGGAACCGAAGGAAATCCTGGCTAGGGAAATCAGACAATTAAAGAACAAGCAGATTCCTCTGGTTAAAGTACTCTGGCAACATCATGGTGTACAAGAAGTAACTTGGGAACCAGAGGCAGCCATGAAAAAGCAATATCCTCAATTGTTTAAATCAGGTATGAATTTTAGGGATGAAATTCCTTAAGGGGGAGAGAATTGTGAGACCCCTTACATGACCCTAATTGAAATCTCATGTTTTAAGAGGGGTTTTTATTTGATTGAGATTAAATATTAAATGAGAAATTTGTATAAGTTTGGGATAAGGGATAAATTATGTTTTTATTTTTTTAATTGTATGAAAATAAAATTTAATAGTGTGATTTAATATTAATCGAGGGTATAATTGGAGTATAAAGTATTGATTAGGGGTAAATTTGTAATTATGACATTTTAGGGGTCAATTGAGAAATGAAGATTAATGGAGAGGCCAATTTAAGGAAATGTTTAAATGGTGGGGTTGATTTATGAAATAGACTAATTGGTGGGGACAATTTATAGCATGTAAAGAAGTATGTGTCTATGGTGTGACATGAAAAACCTTGAAGGACCAAGAAGAATAATTAGCATAGCACTATTTATATGTTGGTTTTAGTGGAATGAAAGAGAAGGTGAGAGAGTGGGATGGCACCAAAGGAGAGAATTCATTTTCATCTCTTTCAATTACATGTTCATCTCTCAATTTACTTATAAATTCATGAAGACAATTTCATGCATAAGGGTTGTTTAAGAAAGTATTGATGTAGATTATTAAGGTATAGTTTTAGTTTTGGGTTTTCATCATCATCATCTTCTTCTTCTTCTTCTTCATTCTTTATGTAGATTTCGGTTGGGATTAGCTGCTGGAAATGATGGATTAGAGAATGATTTATATTGTAGATAAAGAAGGAGAAGGTAGAAAAGATAAAGGAAAAGGTCTTGCTAAAGATTAATTGGCTAAAGGGAAGTTAGGCCAAGGTATGGGATTAGAGCATTCTTAGCTTCTTGTGTTTGATTTAAATTCTGAATTAAAGAAAAAGAGAATTAGTTGTGAAGTGTTGTTGTGGAAGTTGTGAAAACCACTTAAACTAGCAAGGGAAATTTATAGCTAATGAAATTAAAAATCTCTAGTTATAACCATTAATGTGTTAATGCATGTGAAAAGTGAAGAAGAAATTTACGCTTACCTGATAGTTTCTTGTGTTCATATAATTTCAGTGTTATAAGGAAACTTAACATGACAATAACGTGAATTGGATGAATTATAAGATTTCGTCATATTAAGTGTGGATGATAAATTTATGGAATTTCTTTTGAAAGTATTAATTTGAAGTATTCCAAATTTTAAGACATGAAATAGGGGCTTTAATAAAGTAAAACATAAGCATGTTAATTAGGCATAAAATGGAATCTATATAGGAATTGCTGAAGTGAAAATTGTTATAAATTGCTTAATCTGGATATGTCGCGCTCGCTACATTGATTGCGATCGCGACAATGTACTGATGTGAAATGCTACTTTCACTTCTGTCGCGCTCGTGACTTGTTGGTATAGTGAACACTTTATGTTATTTCTTTTGACACCCCCTACATATCATGTATAAAGTCATAACTTGCCAAACATTCGCATGAGCTTAATGTTGAATTATACATATATTTAGTTAAAGGGTGTTCAATGAATTCTCAAGATATTATATGATAAAAGAAACTAAATGGCATGATGTGTTGTTATTAGTGACCAACAGGTACGTTCTGTTATTTGATGTTTAATAAATGAAAGATGGCACGTGATGTGTACATATGATAGTTATTGGTCATAAGCTTACAGAACATGATAGGAAATATGTTGGATGCTATTAAAATAAACGATGTTTTAGCAAGGGTACGAACACTCGACGTACCTAAAGATAAAATGTTCAAGTATTTGTTCATGATGACATGTATGTTCAAACACAGATAATTATATTACTATAAGTGTGCATGAATACATGTCGTACACTAGAGGAATAGGTATGATGATATGATCATACATGAGCAAAACATATGAGATTGGTATGAGCATGATATATATATATATATATATAATATATATATATACACTAAATAAACTCAGAAACTATTTTTGCCTGCTACTAGAGTTCGATTATTAAATAGACAGGCGCCTATAGGGATATTGTAGCTACCACAGTTGACCTTTTTAGGTCCACAGTATAGTAGATCCTGTTGGATCTTGCACAGCCCATTAGGGTTATTACTTGCCCTCGTGTGGGTCTTTGATTGGTCCATTGTATAGTTGGCCCTAATTAGATCCATAGTTTTGATATCTTCAGATATCCACCATTTTGATACCTTGGTATCCACCGATCTCGCTATCTACCTTTAGAACATAAGCAGGCTAAACTATTGTGATATTACATTACAGTTAACTATTAGATAAACAAAGCATAATACATGAGATAATATGTTTAACTATATTTCCCATTGCATATGTGATAATTTGATATTTTGATACTGATCCTATTATGTTATGCTTTAATTTTCAAGCATGTGAATATAAATATGAGATTTGATTGTTAATGATGATATTCTATTCTGTCATTTATTTATTTGAAATATGTTATTCTTTTCATTATCAATTATTGTATGTTATATGTTTCCGACAATCGCTGTGAGTGGTTGTCTTTTAAAAATTAGCATCTCCATTAAGCTTTATAGCTTAGCACGGGTTATTTAATCCATCTAGGTATTGTTGTAAAAACCTATGCTCAGGAATGATCTCTGTATCAAGACAGGCCAACACCTAAGTTGTAGAAGTTGACGTATGATTCTTTTTGGTTATATTTTGGTGCAAGTTCTTTTGCATGTTTAATATGTATAACAAGGGCTCCTAAATATATAAATTTGTAATATGAAGTAAGTGATGTAATAAGTTTAGTAAAAGAATGTTAAAGCACCCATGCATGTAGTAGCTAAAATGCTTAGTTATAAATATGCTAGATCAATTGATAAATGTTATGCATGATAATACATGAAGTTAAGATAGTTATAATTAACATGGAAGTTGATGAGTATGTGATAGAATAAGTCATTATGCATGCATAGTTAAAAGATATGAAGTTATGGAAAATACATAATTGATGCGTAGGGTACTTATATAAATAGACTATTGATATGATAAATGTATACAGCTTTGGTTAATAACCTACCATTATGTGTTTGAAAGGTATAACATGATACATGATAAAGGCATTAGATTAGGGTGTTATAGGTTAAGCCTGCGGTTCTTAGTTCAGTTGTGGATTAGATAGGCATGCCTAGAGGGATACAGTCACAGTTGTCATAGTTGACCCCATTTGGGTCTTGTTCCTTAATGGAACCGTTGATCGATCCCGTTTGGGTCCATAGTTTATTCCTTGCTGGAACCATTGTTTGACCCTATTTGGGTCCATTGTTTGATATCTTTAGATATCCATAGTTTGATACTTAGGCACCTTTTGAACTAGTACTTAGGCAGGCTATTAAAGATGATAAAATGTATTCAAGATAAAGAACAACATGCACTAATCACCCCACTTATGTAATATAAACATGATGAATGACCTACTATTTTGATTGTCTTAAATTCCTTTCGACTATAAACTGTTTCTATGAAAAGAAATGTCATATTTCGTATTACATGATTGAGATGTCCCACATTATTGAGGAAGGTTCCCGTGTGAGTGTCGGTGTGATTTAAATCCACCGATGGGATTCAACGGAGAACATATGGACCCTAAAGTGTACAATATTGTACTAGGTGTTATATGGACTACAACATGTACATTAAATTTCATACACTCTATTTTATGAAAATGCATACATATGACATAGAGACTTTGTCTGGTAATCATAACAATTAATGCTTGTTCTTTGTGATGGCATTCAAACCCTGTTAGTCTATTTATATATGTATAAATGTTCACATGCATGAATGCATAATGATAACATTGATTTAATCAAGTGCAATGCATGACATAAAATGAGATTGTAAGAGAATTAAGTTACCATGCTAAGATAACATGAAGGATATAAAGTTTATGAATCTAATATGAGAATTGTATGATATATGTGAAGTAATCATGCCTACCCAGATTACTTGTAGATGCTATATGACTTAAGTATGCCCCGATAATATGAGCTAATTTTGAATGCCTATCTTATGTGCACTATGTGATTTAATGCATTAAGAGGTAAATTGGTACTATTAATAACTATAATGTCTATACTTATGAATAAAAGGACTATAAGATGCCTGATTTACATTAATGTAAAAGTAAAAGGTAAGACCATGGATAAAGTGATGAATGGATAAGTTTTCAGGAAATGAGATGAGTCACATAACGTGTTAGATTATTGTAAACACAATATTCATTAGTAAGGTTTGAGGACTCCTCCTTGATTTTTACTGAGATATAACCACTATGTTAGACTCATATGTTTTTCTATGTTATGGTGAAAATTTTAGATATACTTTAATTATAAGAGATTATCCATAGAGTTTTGTTTCCCCATTAAGGCTTTATAGCTTAGCACAAGTTTGTTTATCGTGTAGGTTTTAGGATAAACTTCAATGGGATCGGTAGCTTTAGTGGCTTAACCACCATTGAAGAGAAGACTGGGTAGAATTGCGGTTGCCTTAAAAGATTTCAACATGTTTAGAAAGACATTTATGTTATCATTCTTTATTTATAAGTTTGATTTATTTATATTGTGGCATGTAATTATGGTCTGCTTTATTTTTATTTTTATTATTATTATTATTATTATTATTATTATTATTTCTGCCTGTTCTTTATTAGGCTTATGATAATAATTGATGATTATCCATGGTTAGTGGATTAGGGTGTTACAGTTAGTGGTTTCAGAGCTCAGGTTTAGTCTTTTTTGGGCAATAAGGAATTAAAAAGTTGTTTTGAAGGATTGAGATGATATTAGTCTAGACCAAATAGCCATATTCGGTGTTATTTTTTTGAGATGCAAATTTTAAGGATTGCGAGTAATGATTGACTTACGGTTGATGGATATTGGAGTACTAGTAGGATTTTGATTCAGAAATTGTGAGATAACATCTAAGGAACTATTGGTATCTGTCACTTCCTAATATTGGAAGTACTTAAAAGCCTTGATGTTCTATGATTAAAGTATAACATAAGTTTGACTATAAAGTATGTCTAGATTGTTTATTAAGATGTTTGAGAAAAAGTTTATATGATAAGAAGAGAATTTAAGTTTTGGCATTGCTGAACATGCAAGATGTTGAGATTATTAAGATGCTCTATACATGATTGTCAGAATTTTCCTAATCAGCTTGGGCAATTGAGCATGTTTCCTTGTATAGGGATGGGATAAGATATGTACAATTTATGAGAATACCTATTGGTATTCTATTTGCATATATGAAGTCATTAATGTATAGAATAACATCCCATATCACATGAAAAGAATTGCATCATATTCCTGGCCCAGCTGAAAGGGAAAACAGATAGGAAATATAACGAGCATAAGAGTATATAGAAATTGAAGATAGATACAAATGATTATAGATGGAAGAGTTTATTATGGATATAGAGAATGCTTATGGTTACAATTGCTTATAGCTAAAGCACAGTTAAGAATTGCTAGCAATAAAGATAAAGACTACCATTTTAAATTTCGAGGATAAAATTCTTTTAAGAAGGAGAGAATTGTGAGGCCCCAATCTTGATCCTAATCGGATTATTGTTAATTAATGATGATTCTCTCCAAATATTATGATTTAACCTAGTTTTAATAAGAATAGTTGCAAGGTTGCATGTCTAAGATAAAAAGAAAAGGGGCATCATAACTTATGTTAAATTATGAAACCGTAGAATCTTGAATGCCCTCAAGGTCATAAGAAGAATTAATGATTAACGTTAATGAATAAGAACCTGCTCACATGTTTGCTCAAGCCTATGCTACATTATGATTAACTCATACCTATTAGTAGTGTGCTAGCAACTAAGATGAAATAATCACACATAACCTACCTAAGTATAAAATGTTACAAGATGAAAAATACAAGTAAAGATGATTGAAGTATATGTGAGTTATGATAGTATGTGAAGGTTTCTCAAGGCAAATTGTAATAAGGTACGTCATTGAGAATTATCAATGAGTTAAATGATTTAATGTTTTATAATTAATGTTACCATACTATGATGAGTAGTTTTACTCATTATGTCATCAGATATGAGTACCTATATGGTATGTACTGCTATGATTCAAGTTGCTTTATATGCACACACATATATATGGACATGCATATAATACTATGAAGATTTTTAGTTGCAAGAACTATACTTGCATTATCACCTCATTGGCTTCATACATAATATCAAGTATGATGAGATAGATCGATGAAAGTAATATTCTATTGTGTTTGCATTATCATGTAATCCACTACGATATGTATGAATGATGTTGATGCAATTATGTGATGACATGACTTGTGGCTTGAAGCCAAATGATGTATTAAGTAACGAAGAATATGATGAATCAAAGATGTTTTTAAAGGGTTAAGCCAGTAGGTCTTAGTTTAGTTGTGGATTAGATAGGCATGCCTAGAGGGATACAGTCACAGCTGCCATAGTTGACCCTATTTGGGTCTTGTTCCTTAATGGAAACATTGATCGACCTCGTTTGGGTCCATAGTATATTCCTTACTAGAACCATTGTTTGATCCCGTTTAGGTCCATTGTTTGATATAGTCGGATATCCATAGTTTGATACCATTGCTCCCGTTATCCACCTTTTGAACTAGTACTTAGGTAGGCTATTAAAGATGATAAAATATATTCAAGATAAAGAACAACATACACTAAGCGCCCCACTTATGTCATATAAGCATGATGAGTGACCTACTGTTTTGATTGTCTTAAATTCCTTTCGACTATAAACTAGTTTTATGAAAAGAAATGTCATGTTTCGTGTTACATGATTGAGATATCCCATGTTATTGAGGAAGGTTCTCGTGTGAGTACCGGTGTGAGTTAAATCCATCAATGGGATTCCATGGAGAACATATGGATCCTAAAGTGTACAATATTGTACTAGGAGTTATATGGACTGTAACATGTACATTAAATTTCATGCACTTTATTTTATGAAAATGCATACATGTGACATAGAGACTTTGTCTAGTATTCATAACAAATATTGCTTGTTCTTTGTGATCGCATTCAACCCCCGTTAGTCTATTTATATATGTATAAATGTTCACATGCATGAATGTATAATGATAACATTGATTTAATCAAATGCAATGCATGACATAAAATCATGTTGTAAGAGAATTAAGTTACCATGCTTCATGCATTCATGCGTGTGAACAAGTACTTAGGTAGTACTATTAAAGATGATAAAATATATTCATGATAAAGAACAACATACACTAATCGCCCCACTTATGTCATATAAGCATGATGAGTGACCTACTATTTTGATTGTCTTAAATTCCTTTCGACTATAAACTAGTTTTATGAAAAGAAATGTCATGTTTCGTGTTACATGATTGAGATGTCCCACGTTATTGAGGAAGGTTCTCGTGTGAGTACCGGTGTGAGTTGAATCCATCGATGGGATTCCATGGAGAACATATGGATCCTAAAGTGAACAATATTGTACTAGGAGTTATATGGACTGTAACATGTACATTAAATTTCATGCACTTTATTTTATGAAAATGCATACATGTGACATAGAGACTTTGTCTAGTATTCATAACAAATATTGCTTGTTCTTTGTGATCGCATTCAACCCCCGTTAGTCTATTTATATATGTATAAATGTTCACACGCATGAATGCATAATGATAACATTGATTTAATCAAATGCAATGCATGACATAAAATCATGTTGTAAGAGAATTAAGTTACCATGCTAAGATAACATGAAGGATATAAAGTTTATGAATCTAATATAAGAATTGTATGATATATGTCAAGCAATCATGCCTACCCGAATTACTTGTAGATGTTATATGACATAAGTACGCCTTGATAATATGAACTAATGTCTAATGCCTATCTTATGTGCACAATGTGATTTAATGCATTAAGAGGTAAATTACTACTGTTAATAACTATGATGTCTATACTTATGAATAAAAGGACTATAAGATGCCTGATTTACACTAATGTAAAAGTAAAAGGTAAGACCATGGATAAAGTGATGAATAGATAAGTTTTCAGGAAATGAGATGAGTCAGAAAACGTGTTAGATTATTGTAAACATGATATTCATTAGTAAGGTTTGAGGACTCCTCTTTGATTTTCACTGAGATATAACCACTTTGTTAGACTCATATGTTTTCTATGATATGGTGAAAGTTTTAGATATACTTTAATTATAAGAGATTATCCATAGAGTTTTGTTTCCCCACTAAGCTTTATAGTTTAGCATGAGTTTGTTTATCCATGTAGGTTTCAAGATAAGCTTCAGTGGGATTGGTAGCTTTAGTGGCTTAACCACCATTGAAGAGAAGACTGGGTAGAATTACGATTGCCTTAGAGGATTTCAACATGTTTAGAATGACATTTATGTTATAATTCTTTATTTTTAAGTTTGATTTATTTATATTATGGCATGTAATTATGGTTTGCTTTATTATTATTATTATTATTATTATTATTATTATTATTATTTCTGCCTGATCTTTATTAGGCTTATGGTCATGATTGATGATTATCCATGGTTAATGGATTAGGGTGTTACAATTTATCTCTAATAATATAGTAAATAAGGGCATTTTTTGCACAAAATTAAAGGAAATCACATTAAATAATTTTTACCTATCTAATCGAATTTTATTAATGAAATGGACCAATGTCCTATTTTATCATTCCCATCATGTTAAATAAATTTTCTAAATCATGCATGGGAAACTTATGTTTCCAAGTTAAATTTTTATCTCGATTTATGTATGTTTATATCTCTAGTAATTTATCTACTTATGTTCTCTTGACATGTATAAAAAATGTTTTCATTCAAAGCTGTAAAGCAAGTGAATTATTCATGATTCTTACATGCCAGGACCAATGTCCTAAGATATAAGCAATTTATGTATGAATTTTATTGTCTTTTTATATGATAACATGCTTATTTATTTGCCTTACTATATCGTAACATCTGATAAAATGATTAGCATAATTAGACATGAGCATATATTTTTTTTAATTATTAATTAAGCTATGCAAGCAGAAATGGAATTCAAACTCTCTCTGGTTTCAATGTCATATGGTATAAAAATCACTATTTTAATGTTTATTAAGTGGTATATCTTAAATACACACCTTGTGATGCTCAGCAGATGCCTCATAAATTAGTCGTTGGTCAATGAGTGAGGATACCTCAAATGCTATCTCATATTCTTTAGGGATTGAATCCTTATTCATTACAAAGCGATTGATTTTCATGAGTTAAAGGAACCTTGATCCAATCTCGATCCTTAAAGGTGAGCTTTCAAGAACAAATCAAATGCCTATAGGGTTCGACGTGCGTCATAGTGGTGACTCAACTGGGGAGTAACATTTGAGATTTTATTTTAAAAGTCAATTGGTTAATTGATGGGGATTTATTTGAACCCTTAGTCTCACTAGACTGCGTATAGAGCGAGTAGGGTATCGTTCCAAAGGGAACAGGGTAAATTTTATATTGATGTAACAACAAGTAAATGGATAGGTAACAATTTCAATTAAAATCATGCAATTAATGTAATTACTAAACTACTTAAAATATATTAAGTTAATTTTAGATAATAGATTACTTAAAAGATGGGATGGACATACATTATAACCAAATAAAACAAGTTCATCTTTGAATTAATTAACAATTGTATGAATGATATGAATGGAGAAATTAGCCAAGATTCTTTAAAGCAACTCTCGTTGTCAATAAAGAATGTTCTTACTTAGAGTCTATAAGCATTCTCATGTCATTATAGAGATAAATAAAAACCATGAAGTTCTATGCTAATTCTTTAACCCCTCAAAGTGAATTCCTTATCTCTAAGTGAATTCAATGCTTTAAGTAAATTCATTTAACTTTCCATCAAAGAATTCCAACTCTCATTGTGAATTAAATGACTAACATACTTAATATGGTGATCAAGCATACTAAGCAAATCAAAGCACTTAAACAAACTTAAATCATACTTCATACATAAATAAAATAAACATTCAATAGACAATTATAAAAGTTAGATAAATAACAACTTAAATTAAATAGTTATAATGTATCACAAGAACTTAGCCATAAACAAAATTACAATAAAGATGAAATAAGAGACAAGAAAAAATCACTCCCCAGGGTTTACTTTCTATTTTAACTTTCTGATAAATCTCTTATTCCTTTGGCTTTGCTCTTTGGTCATCCTTTGAAAACTAAGTAAACAGAAATTGTCCAAAACAACTAAAAAAATGTCCTTAAGAAAACAGTCAAAGAAATCTTTAATTTTTCTCCATCTTCCTTTCCAGATTTTTTCTCCCATGTATATATATCTTGACTCTACAGGTATGTCTCTTAATAAGTCACGAAAGGTTGCCTCTGAAAGGACATAATGTATGGCTGAAAACTCAAGTGCAGAAAATACAACGTTTGGGAAACAGCGTCTTGTCTGACTCGTGAATGCCTTCACGAGTCGTGATCTTCAGCTGCTCTTGAACACCATCCTGACTAGTGAACACCCTCACGAGTCGTGATTTACTTCACGACACGTGATCCTGATGTCGAGTCGTGAGCTGCTTCTTCACTGCTTCACTGCTTCACTCGTGAATTTGTCTTGTGAATTCTTGTCCGAGTCGTGATCCACTTCACGACTCGTGATCTTCTTCTACGAAATTGCACCATCTTCTTCATTTTCTTCACACTTCACCAATTTTAACCTAAAAACAAACATAAACACATAAATTGGATATAAACACGTAAAAATACATATAATATCACATACTTAACTACATAAATAAGAGAAAAACACACATAAAAAGATAGACATTTTACATGACATCATTAATATACTATAATTGCTTGCTTATGTTTGATTGTGCTATTTCTTTTCTAAATTAGGTTACATTAGAAATATGCTACAACCTTAGAATTAGGTTAGGCATCCTTATTTGACCACCGGTGTAATCTTAAAGCATGACCTTACATTCACTCAATGTAGTAAACTGTTAGGGAGGACCACTAGCCCAAGTCTCGTACCTATTTTTATATTAAATGGTGATCTGATCAATCGTTATGCCCATGATGAGCTAGACCCATTGTTAGGGACCATGCCTAGGTAGCCCTAAAGATGTACCACCAGATCAAAGCCCTATGTAGTGGTGTAGATATTTCTTTTAGGTGATAGGTACCCTAATACTTTTCTTGCTCTTTGGATACCTATATACTTGGTTGAATTCTAACAAAGTAAGATGGGTGTTGTCAAAGGCTGTCATACCCTGGTGCATCTATTTTGGTTTGCTTGAATGACTAAAGTATATTGTAATAGACACTGCACTTGCTTGTGTTTAAATTAAAAGAGGTTATGCTACAAGTTTCCTACCGTGTGCCATATGTGCTCATTGGATTCCCTATTAACCTATATGCTAATCCTGCCTCGGAAAAAGATTGTGCAAATGTCAGTATGGAAGGAATAAGGTTGGAAGGTTTGTTTGTTCTGGTATGTGTCTTATAAATGATATACAACATGCCCATGCATTTCATGCATAACCATGCATCATATTAACAATTTTTTTCAGCCATTATAGAATCACCCACATGGTTTGAGAATTTAGCTCGTGAAGGAAGATGAGTGTCTCCTAGACAAGTTTTAAACCTTAGTTTCTTTGGGAATCCACTTAAAAAGAGGCTATAATAGCTCTGCTCAATGTATATTAGCAATGGAAGATCCTTTTTAAAGTACTAGAAGACTAAAGCCTTAATTAAGAGTTAGCAGTTACAATCACCATAGAGTTAATAAGTTGGTGTAGAAGTTTGGATGGGCATTTGGTTAAAAGGTCTTTGTCGGGGAAGTTGGAAGTAGCATCCGAGATAGATTTGGGTTTGGCTAAAATCTTTGAAATAACATCTGATAGAGTAGAATGATAAACTCGACATAAGGTGAGCCCATTGATAGTCAAGAATTAGATTGAAGGATAGATGAGTTCAAAAAGAGGATGAGGTTTATAATGATGGGTATAATAAATTTCATGCCATGGCCCACTGGCCAGCCACCTATTGCAACTGCTACAGTCTATGAAGAACTTGTGATTTTTAGAGATACTCCAATTGCCACCTAAATAGGTCCTTCTCTAGTAGCAGAGTCAAAGGGAGTTAGATCATGAGTTCAGCTTGTGAACCATCAAAAGAATAAAGACATTTCCTCCGAGGAAGAAAAAGAACCCCTCATGCTACAAGTTTAAAAAGGAAAATAGCCTAGGTTGGAAGACCTTGTTATTAAAAAGATAGAGGGGAAAATAGAAGCAATGGCTCTGGTATTATCAACAGGAAAGGGGGTTAGCCCAAAAGATAGAGACTTAGAAAGTGAGGATGTGCTCCCTTAGAGGTTAAAATGCTTGGCCTGCCTAAGTTAGATGGTACGTTTGATCCATCTGCCCACATCAAGCAATACACCTTGGTCAAGAAGGGTACCACTCTTACCAAAAGGCAGAAGGTTGGATAATTTGCCCTTAGTTTTATTGGTCTTACTATTGATTGCTACCATGGTCTGGATAGACACACCAAGGAGGATTGGGATAGATTGATAGAGAGTTTCTAAGGTAGTATGATTATAGCATAAGAATGGAAGTTACCCTAAAGGACCTCAACCTATTATAGCATAAGTTGGATGAATCTTTTCATAAACATCTTACAAGGTGGAGGAACCAAGTCATAAAAAGGAAAAGAAAGCCTAATACTCCTTATCAAATTAGAATTTTCATTTAAAATGCTAGCCCTTATTTGAAGAAAGGTTAGAAGATGAAAGGGCTAAAGGATTGGAGTCCCTGAAAAATATTGCCATTGAAGTTAAAGGGGAGTATCTGGCTAAGAAAGTGAGTTCTACAAGTAGTAGCGATCTCGATGCTGGATGCTAAGGATACGAAACTACAATTGGGAAGATTAGTGGCATTACCCTTGCTATAGGAAAAACTATTAAAGTATCAACTACTGAAGGCACTCAGAGGAATTATTCGAATCTGGGTGGGTCCTTGTCTTAGGTATCGGATCGGCCAATGAAAGAAGAAAAGTTACAACCTCTGCCAACCAAACCAGCCTGGATGTAAGGTCAATCCAATCATCGGACTGATTAATATTGTACATTTTACCAATATATAGGTCACCTTATAGACCATTACAAAACCCTAAGGGATAGAATATAGGATCTCATTAACAACAATTAAATCACTGGTCCAAAGAAAAAAGGAAAACAAGAAAGGGAGTTACAATGCAGCTAGCCTTCTGTGTCCATACTTGGCTTGGGTTTATTGAAATGGTAGGTTTTATGACTTATATTGTAATGAGTATCTAGACATCATTCATCCAGAACAGGTGAATATAACAGAATAACCCAGGTTAAAGGTAAGCATGGTTGATTTTTAGGAATCGCCTAATGAAGTGGAGGGTTACATTAGGCCCTTGGATTTATAGGATTTAGAAAATGAAAGAGACATGCAGAAGGTAAAATTGATTAATCATAGTGGTCGGGTAGTACTAGAGGTAGAGGGACCATTGGATCTTTAACCATCACTTATGGGTAAGGATCAGGAAAAAGATCAGATTCTCAAGTAGTTAAAAAAGACCTCGGCTTATATCTCTGTAAAGGATTTGCTTAGGTAGTCACTTTCTCATAGGCAGAAAGTAGTGAGGTCTTATATGAGTCGAATATTATTGCTACTATATCACCTTCAAAATTACTTAATTTCGTGAGGCAAAATGCTGAAGAAAACATTGTATATACTAATAGGGATCTACCCGTAAAAGGTCGTGAGCATAACCATCATTTGTATATAAAGGCTTGGGTTAATGGAAAACACACTGCCTGTGTGATGGTGGATGATGGTTTTTCAATTAATGTGTATCCATTAGTGGTGCTCCCTACCTTTGGATTGAATGAGTCAATGATGAATAGGTCTGATCTTGTAGTCACCGCTTATGATAACTCCTATAGGTAGGCACTAGGCACTTTTAAAGCTAATGTGTAGACTGGGGAGATCAATGTTAAAGTGAAGTTTATGGTGTTACCAATACTTGCAAACTTTTTTATGTTGTTGGGGAGGCCTTGGTTTCATAAGTTAAGATGATTTCCATCCACTCTTCACCAAATGATCAAGATTCCTTATGAAGGTAAAGCAGTCACTATAAAGGCTTCTAGGGAGAATTAGGTTTCTATATTTGGAATAGCCAATCATCATTTTAGTGGGTTCCATGTAGTTACTATTAATGCTGATGATGAAGGTAAGCAAGATTGCACTTTACAGGGGGTGAATGAAATGAAAAAAATAAACTTCTTGCTAGGAGCAAGTTTAGGTAAGAACTCCTAGGGGGCCTTCGAAGCTATCACCACCACAAGTCAAACCATTTAAAGAGGATTAAGTTATAAAGGGCATGGTAAGAAGAAAAAAGGTCTAGTAAAGGCAGAAGGTATATCGTATAATTTGGATAGCTTTGTTCCTGCATCGACTCCACTTTAATATTGTGGTGACGTTGAGCCTATGATAATTAGGGATGAAATTATTCTAGGTTTCTGAAGTCTTTAATGATTTTTTAACTGGGTCAATGAAACCATAAGCCTGCTAAAGGATTATGAAATAAAAAGATCATGATTAAGCTACCAAATGGGATAAGGTTCCTAAAAAAATTGTAACTCCAAAATTGCTAGCTTCCAAGCTCAAAGGCAAATAAAAGGTGGACTTTGAGATCCTTGTGCCTAAGATAAAGGATGGTACTAAGGAAGTTGACAATGAAGCTGATCAAGAAATTTTAGTGGATGAAGGGAATAAAGCTAGCTCATCTAAGGCATCAAATTCACCATGTGTAGATGATGATGCTTTTATAGATACACTTTTTTTACCTAAACTTTTTAACAATGATGTATATGGCTTTGCTTATATAAATAATATGAACAACTTTACTTACTTGTATGATGCTTCGTGTGATTTCATTTCGCATGATCACGATCATAAATCATCTATATTTGACATTAATTCAACAAGTACTACTTCGTTTAATCTTGCTACTCTTGAAAATCTAAAAGAAATTTTGATAACATCTCATATCACCCCTGAAGAGAGAAAAAAAATTGAGAGAATGTTAAAAAAATATCAAAAAGTCTTTACTTGGACTTATAAAGATATGTATCACCGAACATGCCATTCTTACTTATCCTAGATATAAACCTATCAAGTAGAAACTCTAGAAGCTTAGACCAAAATGGGCAGAAAAGGTTAAAGAGGACATATAGAAGCAAATAAAGGTCAAGTTCCTTATGGAGATCTGATACCCTACCTAGTTAGCAAATGTGGTTTTGGTACCTAAGAGAGATGGAAGAGTTCACATTTTTATAGGTTATAAGGACCTCAATAAGGTATATCCAAAGCATGATTTCTCGTTCCCTTACATAGATATCTTAGTAGATAGTGTAGCTATTTGTGAGATGTACAGTTTTGGCGATGGATATGCTGGATATAATTAGATTTTGAATAAAAAATATGGATAGAATTAAGACAGTATTCATCACTGAATGGGGTATATATGCTTATCGGGTCATGTAATTTGGATTGAAGAATGCAGGAGCTACTTATCAAAGAATGGAAGTAAAGATTCTAAATGATCTGATTCACAAGGAGGTGGAGGTGTAGGTGGATGATATGATGATTAAATCAATCACTTGTAAAGGTCATTTTGTAGCCCTGGAAAAATTCTTTCATAGGATTGACAAATATAACCTTCATCTCAACCTAAAGAAATGTGTGTTCAGAGTCACTTCCGGGAAACTCTTGGAACATGTAATAAGATAGAGAGGAATAGAAGTGGATCCTGATAAAGTAAGGGCTATTAGGGAAATGTATGTGCCATAAAATGAGAAAAAAGTTTGAGGGTTCTTAGGGAAGTAACAGTACATCAGTAGGTTCATTGCTAGATTAACTTTGATTTGTAAGCCTATCTTCAAATTGCTCCAAAAAGATCAGTCAGTGATATGGAATAAGCATTGTTAGATGGCTTTTAACACTATCAAGAAATATCTTTTTCACCCACCAATATTGAGGCCGCCTAAAATAGGAAAACCTTTAATTTTATATCTGGCCATAAATAATGATTTAGTAAGGGCTATGATGGCTCAAGAAGATGACTTTGGGGTTGAATATATAGTGTACTATCTTAGCAAGAAATTCCTACCATACGAGGTCAAATATGTAGAGGTAGAAAAGATCTATTTATCGATCATTTGAGCTGCTAAAAAGCTAAGGCACTATTTTCACTCGTACAAAGTACAGGCGATAGCCAAACAAAATCCTCTTAAGTATTTGCAGGAAGCACCATCATTATTAGGAAAAATGGGAAGGTGGTTGATCCTTTTACAAGAATATGATGTTGAGTATATAACCCAAAAGACTATCAAGGGAATCATATTGTTGAATTCTTAATAGGTAAGTCACTGGAAGGAGAAAAGATATCCTATAAGTTTTCTAATGAAGACATCGTAGCCATAACAACCCAAAGGTGGCAGATGTTCTTTGACTGAGCTATATATAATAAGGTGCAGGAGTAGGGGTAATCCTTGTCATCTTTGGAGGAGCAAAACTGCCTTTAGCTAAAAAGCTTAGGTTTAAGGCTACCAATAATGAAGTTGAATACAAAACATTTATCTTTGGGTTTGAGGCTTTGCTATCTCTAGGGGCAAAGAATGTCAAGATCGATGGCGATTCATCTCTCTGATGGCCTATTAAGTGAATGGTGAATGGACAGTGAAATAAGAGCCGTTAGTGCCTTAAACAAATTGCCTAAAAGCATTGGGTGATCAATTTGAAGTTTGTGTCTTTGAGTACATACCTCATGATGAAAATCAATTGGTTGATGCCCTAGCGACATTAGTATCGATGTGGGATAACCTGAAAGGGGTAAAAATGAAGCCTATACTCATTTTCAATTTTGATAGGCCATGTCATGAGATATGGCAAGTGATAGATGTCAAGGTTGAAGATGGGAAGCCTTGGTATTTGAATATTCAGAATTACCTTGAGAGGTTGGTGTTTCTAAAAAAAGCCATATAGAAGGATTAATGAATGTTGCATAAGTTATCTGCATAGTTCATCACCATTGTTGGAGTCCTCTATAAAAGATAGTCTGATGGGATATAGTTAAGGTGTGTTGATGAAAAAGAATCCAAAAAGATTATGGAAGAGGATTATATCATAGTTTGTGGTGCCCACATGAATGATTTAGCCTTTGCTAAAAAATAATGTACTAGGGATTCTTCAGGCTTACCATAGACATAGGTTGTTCCAAATACATGAAAGAATGCCAACTATGTCAAAAGTATATGGACCTAAGGTATGTACCTATGTCAGAGTTGTGTAATCTCACCTTGCCATGGCCTTTTGCTACCTGAGGTATAGACATCATAGGGATGATCAATCCATCGGCATCAAATGGCCATAGGTTTATTGTTATGGCTATCAATTACTTCTCAAAATGGATAGAAGTATAGTCATACTATAACTTGGGTGCAAGGGTAATGGAAAAGTTTGTAGAAAAAAAATTGATATATAGATACGGGCTTTCACACTATATTATGTCTGAAAATGGGTCACATTTATGAGGAGAGACTAATCAGATGTTCAAAAATATGGAGTCCAACACCATAAGTCTTCACCATATTGTTGTTAAGTGAATGGAGTAGTAGAAGTGGCCAACAAGAATATTAAAAAGATTCTAGCTAAAATGGTCAGAACTTACAATGATTGGGCTGATAAATTGGCTTTTGCATTATGGGGGTACAGAACTATGGCAAGAACTTCAACTGGAGCCACTCGATTCTCTTTAGTATATATGGGATAGAGGTTATCTTGCCAATAAAGATTGAACATCGATCATTATGAGTGGCACTAGAAGCTAAACTACCAAAAATGGAATGGGCTAGATCGAGATTACTATAGCTCAACTTACTAGATAAAGAACAAATGCGAGCCTATTACCACAGCTAGGTTTATTAGAAAATATTAGCAAAGTCTTTCAAAAAGAAGGTTAGGAAACATTCCTTGAAAGAAGGATATTTGGTGTTTAAGTAGATAAGACTAGGGCTACTCGACATTGGAGGCAAGTTCAGGCTGATATAGGAAGGGCCATTTGTGCCGAAGAAGCTATTGTTCAAAGGTACTGCAATATTAAACAACACTGATGGGAATCAGTTTAAAAAGTCAATAAACATCGATAGGCTAAAAAGGTTCCATGGATAGACTAAAAAATATATATAAAAATAAAAGAGAAAATTAAGAGAATATAACCCTATGGGTTGAAAATCGATAATTAGCACTCTTGCTCAAATTGGACACCTTGTTAAGGTAAAAATAAAAAAAATGCATCTTGGGTAAAAATCAAAGTCTGAGTGAAAATGCCAAATCAAAAAAACCTGAGAGGGCTGATTAGTAATAGGGGAAAGATGCTTTCAAAGTTTGATCCTATAACTGAATAGAGTTTGTACTTGTGAACCTAATGTTAGAATAGTCATTATATCCAAAAAAATTGTGTAAAATATTATCATATGTAATGCAAGATTATACATTAATATAAATGAAAGCAATTTTCTTATACATTGCTTTAAAGTTGTCTAGTTCTATGAAAAAAACTTATACTACACATTTGATCTAGAAATCATCCTCGGCTACTTTCACCTAAGCTTTGTTTCAGCCAATATGCTCTATTGTCAACTACAAGACTAGATAATCATCTTTTATATGTGATAGAGGTGGTAAAGTCAAACCCAGTTGGGTTTCGAATATCAGCTTTGGCATACAGTTGGGCTTTGAATGTCAACTTTGGCATACAGTTGGGCTCATAAGTGATGTTAGCCAGAAAGGAAAGCGACAGATAGCAAACCTCTTTGAAATGACAATGGGCACCTTATAAGATCATGTCGCCCCATGAATTAAATAACACAATAAGAAACTACACAGAAAGTGGCCCTGTGCAAGCCGTATAGTGGAACATATCCAAATTGGCCATCTTGGGTCACATAATCAGGTATTAGCCATGCGTACATAAAGTTGATATCATTATCATCTGCTATTGTTACCCATATAAAGCTTTTTTGTATCGAGTCAAAGTTATAAAGTCCTTTTCTAGGAAGAAGATGCCTTAGAGAGTAAATACTAATTACTCTAGGAGGAGGTTCCTTGAGTAGCCTTAATTTCTCCTGCAGCCATACTTGAAAAAATAAAAAATAAAAAAAAAGCTATTGGGTTGGATTAGATTCATCCCAAGCAAAAATAAAAGGACGTATCTCCCATAAAGAAAAGCTACTGTGAAAACCCACGAAGTGAGCACTGCCTTTAAAATAATGAAAATACCTGGAGTAATAAGGGATACCCTGAGAAAACTATAAGAGAATCAGAACCGATAGTGTCTAAGCTGAGGATGGTCTCTGCCAAGATAACAGGGAAAGGGGTCAGGCCATTGTATATGCCGTCGATAACGTCGAGCAATTGATAGTTACCAAATGGGTTACCTAAGTCCACTATTAAATATAGACAGAAATATATCAACAAAATAACGCCAATTCAAAAAGGTAGATATGAAAAGACTACTCTAAGGTTTTCTTGTTAACATAATCCTATTCATTACTATGATAAATGTCACTTGTATATAAACAATCTTGATATGGTTCATTCGTACAATCATTATCTTAATTGGTAATTGTCTAGCCATAACATCACACTAGATAAAATTATATAAAAGAAATTGCTTATGTATATTAAACTTAACAACTGTTTTTAGTTTCTACAACTTTACTTAGTACAAAAAGAACATATACAAAGATTGAAACAAAAAGTGCTATCTTCATACTTTGACTTATCTTAAGGTTGGCCTTGTAGCTGCAGATCTACCCCACTGTTGGAGAGTCCGACTTGAGTACCTACATGGATAAAACCCATACTAAGCTATACACATAGTAAGGAACAGTCAATATGTGAATGACCACTCACAACGATCATTCTCAAGCACACTCAAACATTCATTCATACAAGAATATATTTGTTTTCATTGATAATTGATAACAAGGAATCATGTTCAATTACATTAACTATAACACGAATGATAACAAGTGTATCACAATGTAAATTAGTCATTTGTTATCAACACATTTCTTTCTATGAATGCCTATTTAAGTTTTGTAGGCATGGATAACGGGTGCTATGGATATCCATGGATATCGGTCATGTAAATACTCGAAGGTATTGTTCCTGTGGATACCTAAAGTTATCAATCCTATGGACCTAAATGGGGACAAACTATGGATCCAAATAAAGTCAACTGTAGCAGTTGCAACTATAATACTATAGGCATGTCTATCCATCCACAACCAAGTTCTAATACAGGTATTATATTCCTTTCCATTTGATTATTTAATGAGATGCATCTTTTATGGCATTGCAAATTTTCACAAAGCTACTATACCAAACAATCACATTAATGTATTTTGATTAACATCTCATATCAACAACTTCATATAGAACAATCATCTATGATGAAGCTTTACCTAAGTACACGTGTAGATGTAATATGTTTTATCTTAGTTCTTATATAGAAACATAGTTCTTACATATCAATTGTCATAATTTGTGCTCATTCTTATGTTTAAGATGTTCTAAACATGCTTAAGTAAGTTAGGCCAAGCTTTGATAGTCATTTTGATTCTAAAAACCAAAGATAGTATAAAACAGAGGAGAGTCACAGTCATTAGATAATAACTATTGACTGTGACATAGGTAACATCCCGATTCTAAACTAACTCTAAACTACCTTATGGTCAATACCAAAAGAGTGATGACCGTGACCTAGGTTACGGGAAGGGGTTCACGATCATTAGATCATATCTAATAACTATAAAATAGGTTCTTTTTTAGTTCGAGATTGAATTTAAACTATGTCACGATTAGTAGGTCATAACTGCTAACCTTGAGGTCCATTTTGCCTAGAGGTAGAATCCCGGTGTCGATTTGTACACACTTTTAGACTTGTAAAACTCATTTTTAGCCAAAGTGGCCTTCTACAAAGTTCTTCCTATATAGTTTTAGTTTCCAAAACATCATAAATCACCCTAACATGACCTATAAATCTCAATATATTCAAAGAACAACATAGACTGCTTCTATTGACAAGGCAGCAGCCACAAGCATAATTCAAGTCCAGTTTTCATCATCATGCAAAAGGATTTAGTTTTCATATTCTTCATATGAAATATATGTACAAGAGACTAGTTTCTATAGCAACTAGAGTCACTCAATTTCCTTTCTCTAGCTTGAGATATAGCCCAAACAGTCTGGGTTGGTCCAATAAACCCTAAGACTGATTTTGGTATCTTAAGGATTTCTTTTTCAATTCGATTCCTATCAAATTTTACGGTTAATATTCATATTATTACTTCATTATAACATCTATTAAACATCCAATATACCTCATACAAGGCCACACACATACATGTGATGAGAAGTTCCCATAGCTCTTTGGTGTGTACCTTCCTCCTTTAATCTTCTCCTCTTTCCTTCTCCTTTCATTTGCTAGACTACCCTTCTACAAAGAATAGATCCACATGAAGGTACATCATAAGAGATCCATATGTCCTTCCTTAATTAAATTATTAATTAACAAGAAATAAAGGAGAGCAAGAGAGAAAGTAATTACCCTAAATTAGTAACCTCTAATTTCTCTCTCTTCTTAGAAATGGAGCTAAATTATTTAAGGAGTGTTTAGAGATTATTTTAGGGTTAGGAATGAAAGAAATGGTAGTCTTTTATGGGTTTGAAGTGGCCAGCCATCCTCTTAATTCCCTATATATTTCTTTAGCTTTCATGTTCTCTCTAGAGAAAATAGGTGTCATCCACCCATTAGCCCTATTTTCATCTTTCTAATATTGCTTTTAAGCCCCTTCCTTTCCCAAATCCACACTTCTACCCCTAAACTTACTCTTTCTCTTTTCAATTAAGCCCCTTAATTTGTGTATTTTCCACAAATAACCACATACATTACTTAATTTATAGTGATCATTTTATCCCTCCTCTATTACATTAATTACCTTTATACCTTTACTTACAGTCTACTAACCGCACACACACACAGTGTTCATAATCTCATTTAAGCACACGCATGCATTCTCCTAGGACTTAAATAAGGGCCTTACATATCTCTCTCCTTTAAAGAATTTCATCCTCAAAATTCATACCTAGTTAGATTAGCACCTAAAAAGGCTTAAAAAATCTTAGTGACTCTTTACATATGCATATTTGCTAGAAACCACTCTAGTGGAGCATCTCTACAAGAAGGGATAGAGAACCCTTCAGAAATACCAACCAACATAAAGGTTAGTTCACAATGGACAACAATGAAACACTACCCAAAACTTATTTAATTTTGCAGGTCAAACAACCTAATGTTAATCAGATCCAATCAAGTCATCTCGATTCTGCATGCCCTAGGTGTTAATCAAATGCATTCAAATAACATTGATTTTGTATTCCCCAGACACTAATTAGTCCCCATTAAGTTATCTCGATTTTGTATGATCCAAGCACTAATCAAACACATTCAAATAACTTGATTTTGCATGCCGCAGCTGCTAATCAAAGTTAATCAACTTGTTCTAATTCTACATACCATAGGTGCCAATTGAACATTAATATAGGATTAACACATCAATAAACTGACATTAACTATCCAAACTAGGATTAACACATTCGATAAAATGATATTAACTATTCGAACCAGGGTTAACACATCGACAAATTGATGTTAACTTTTCGAACTAAGGTTAACAGATCGATAAGTTGATTTTAACTTCCTCAACCAGGGTTAACTTGTCGACAAGCCGATAATAACTATCCAATCAACCAAAAGACTCATTGCCTAAGAAAAAGGTACATGTTCTAAGAAAAAAATGGATTTGTTGCCTCAGTTATGCATCTTTCTCTTTTACTCTGAATTTTGGCTCACTTTGGTACTAATGTTCCAGCTCCCCAAAATTGGGGGTAGCTATAGACACCATAACCTAGGATAGCCTAGATTAGGGTTACTGATGATGAGAAAATAGTATATTACTAACAACAAGTTTGGGTCTCAAAGCTCCGATTGTGAATTTCTCACATTTTCCTCAAAGTTTCTATGATTTTTAAGTGTTTTAACAAAAGTGCATGAAAAACCTTGATTTAGACCTTCGGTGATGACAGACGCCCGTCTATCATATGAAGGGTGCTCGTCTGTGGGCCCTTCTCCCTTGAGCAGGTTAAATTAAAGGCATTTTGGTCATTTTTGAGACTCTAGGATGATGGACAACTGCCTTTCATTGAGGGACACCTGTCCATGGCTGAAATTCTAGAATTCCTATGTTTTTGGAATTCAAAATGTGCAGTTAATGGTTTTAAGTGCTTTTGTTCGGATTTCATGGGAATTTGTCTCCAGATTTTGAAAGTTAGAGTTGGAATCCAACTCTAACTCTGACTTAAGTATTAAACCTAAAAATCTAGGATTTTGAAAGAAAATGAATCACTTTTTATATAGCCACCTTAAGAAAGAAGAAAAAACTAATTTTCTTTCTATCTCTAAGTTCTTGCTCTAGCAATCTTTTGATCAAACACACACATACAAATTAATTTCATTGCATTTTTTTGAAAAATAAGAATCACGAATTGGAGTGGAGATCTGGACTATAAGATTCTCAGAGTCAAAATTATCTTATGAGGGTAATATTTTAGGCTCATTTATGCTTTCTCTCTACAAATTATCTTGCATAATTATGTGATTTCTTGGTGTAATTGTAACATGCCTAAATGTTGTGTTTATGTAATTAACACGATTAAATTTGGTTGATATATAAATCCAAATCATAGAGCATGTTAGAGGCATGAGTAGGTGGTGATATCCTCCATTGTTATAAAATGTGAAACTTGTATTTATTCTCTTATTTTTGTCAATTGATGCTTTTAATATGTTTTATGCATGATTTGATGTCATAACTTTGTCTTAGCATGATTTAGAGCTTAGTAATTACATGTTTAGGGTTAAAATATATTTTGTATGATTTTTCAATATTTTTCCATGGGAATTCTGCAACTTGTTTTGTCTAAGGTGACAAACAGAAAGATAACTCAACAGATGCCCATCTGTTAGTCGATAGACGGGATGTCATAAGCTCATCTCCTTATCCCATCCCTCGCTTTGTTATGGACATCCCCGACCTATTTTTGGGCATTTATGGCTATATTTTTTGGTACTTTTGGTGTATTTTATGCCATTTATTCGATCTCCATGATATTTATGGGTTATTTTATATGATTTTAACCCTGTATGATATGGTTATGTGCTCTATTTCATTATGTTTGTATAGTTAAATTTGTAATTATTTTTATTGTATTATTTTTAATACTAATTCATTCATTTTTTTTGGTTTTTCAAGTATTTAATATCTTTTCCTTTGGAGGATTTTATGTGGTTATTTTCATGGAAAATCATGCCCTCGAGTTGGTCACCATCCTCAACCCATCTCTTTATCTTAGTTAGCCATTTTTTTATTATTTATTTATTATCTTTAGTCTTATTTAATATATATTTATTTTATGTTTATTTATTTGGTATCATTTTTTTGGATGTATTGTTGTTTCGTGGATGTAATGGGTAGTAAAAAAAGGCTTTTTGTGCATGTTAAGAGAAAAAGGTATTTAAAATATTTTTTATTAAATTAATTAGGTTTTTCTTCAAAACTTGGACCAATATTCAATTTTTAGTCCAAATCCACACAGTGTGATAAAAGGAATTTTTTTTATAAAATACGCATGAGGGAACCAATATTCATAATCCAAAGGAATGCCCTAATTTATATATGTATATTTTTTGTTATTATTATCGGATGATTTGTTCTGTAATTGATTAAGTAGATTTATCTTATTGCTTTTTTTCATCACTTTATTTATTTGAATGGGATTTTCACTTATTGCTTTATTATAAAATGCATCATGTGGGAGAGGAGAGGGGATTAAGTATAAAATTCAATTATAAATAAACACCTAAATAAGATGCCTAATAAGAGTGATGTCCTAAATACCAATCTCTATTTAGGCATCAAAAAGTCAAGATTCATTTTTCGATATTTTGTTGGGTGATGACTCCATGACACCTACCTCTTTTGGGCCCATTACTAAATGCCTTCAATGGTTTACTATCAATAATAATTTAGGCTTGATCCCTTTTTTATTGTGAAGTAGCTAGTTCATGAGTTGAGTGAGCCTAATCCGATTTTGAACCCTAAAACCAGGCCTTCGAGAGCAAACACGAATAACAAGCACGGCTCCGACATGCGTCACAGCCAGAATTCTATAATAAACTTGCATATCAATTTAAACTTGTTAAATGATGGTTCTTGAGAAATTTTTCTTGCAATCAGTTCAAACAAGCTTTCAATTAGGATTTTACCAATTTTAATTCTTCAACTATATTTTTTACCAATAACTCCATCATTCAATTAACACACATGTAAATTGATTTTCCATTCTATTAACACATTTATTATACAATACCATAACAATCCCTATACAAATCAATCACATCCAAAGAAATACAAATTCCCAACCCTAACATGCAACTCCAAATCCTTCTTAAAAAAATCCTTCTCTCTCTCTCTTTCTTCTTCTTCCTCTTCCTAGCTTACTTTTCTCCTTAAAGACATCCTTCACTAAACTCTCCTTGCATGCATTAAGGAAGAAAGTTGAGATTGTTCTTTGAGCTGGAGAGGTTGAATTTCTTATAGGGAAATAGGGGAAAGAAAATGATAGATTTTTTAGAGAGAAGGAGAAATGGGAATTACATATTTTTTCTTAAAAAGAGAGAAGAGAAAAATTGTTTCTTTTTTTCCTTTCTGAATATGCTAACCTCAAGCCCCTATTGTCCCCTTTTTATACAGATTTCTATAGGGTTCTTAAGGTAAAGATGACATCATATGTGACCCAGCAAACAATTTCATTTTAAATCCCTTCCTTTTTTTTAATTCACAAATTCACCCCAACTATCTTTCGCTTACTGTAATTGATCCAATAATCATACTTTTGTTCCAATTGTACCATATTTAAAATACATATTTTACCCTCTTTCACTTGAAATATTTATCCTCTAAGTCTTAACTTATAATATATCATCTAATAAGATTAATTAAAGCTTACTACCAAAATGATTCCCATACATTCTCTTAAGGCCTATGTTGGGTCCTGACAATTCTCTCCCCCTTAAAGAATTTCATCTTTAAAATTCACACCTATAACATTTACCACTTAGCTCACTAACATTTATGTAACACTATCTTTATTATAATCAAACCTTGTCCAATATTATCCTTCTCATCTTATCTTAAGCTCTATCACATTTTCATTTCTTTACTTTATCACAATTAAGTTCTAACTAACTCTATTTCTTTACAATAGAAATCCTTTCCTTGTTATCAAATCATTACTATGCTTAATGTAAGTCCTGTTAGTTTTCTTTTTAGTTGGGGCCCATACATGTGATATGATGTTATTCATGTCTTATCAATTGATGTTTAATGTTATGCTATGAGAGGATTGTGATTTCATGTATGAAATAGAATGCAAATGCATATTCTCAAGTAATACACCTATTTTTCCCCATCCTATACTACGAAATGTTTAATTAACTACCCACACTTATTAAGGAATCGTTAATAGGTATACAGAGCATCGTAATCCATTTGAACTTATCATCATACCAACTTCAAATATGGAAAACTTTATCAGATATAACTAAACTCTTTCTTATATACCATATTGATATAATGTCTATAGATTCTGATCACACACTTATACTATAATCCAAACACTGGTCATATGTTTATATGGTATACTATTTGTTTTGGAGTTAGGGTCCCAATAAAAGTACTATCTTTACATACATATAGACCAACATCAAAATTTTCACCTTATCTAATATTCCAACAATGCATGTAAGCATTTCCATTATTTGAATCTATTAATACACATAAATAAATAAATAAATATCATAAAAAAGAGGATAAATACCAAAAACTTCTTTGATGATATCTCACTTCATTGGAACTATAATCCTTCTGGTTCATACCAATATAACTAACTCCATTGATCTATCCTTTCCATTATGATCTACCTCTTCCTTCTAAGATATAATTGTAACATTATACTTCTTTTCACCCATAAATGATATACAACTTTTCTTTTACTTGATTTCACTTTGCACTCTTATTTTTATTTCCTTTAGTCTCACATTACCTTTTGACATCTCTATGTATCCTATGATCAGATAACTTTTATAAAATTTAAGTCAAACTATGGTTAATCTCCAATAACTTAATACTATAGAAGCCAATATCCCCAAGCAAAATACAACAATAAAATCAAGAATAATTAAATTCAAAACCCCGAAGCTATTAACTTGTCTGATCTCTTATCTAGATTCCTTTAAATCATCCATCTTTTGATCTATAATAAAGCAAAACAGGGACATCTGCAATAGGCCAACACACTACGTACAACTTCTAAAGACCACTAATTTTTAGAATCTTATTGACCAGAATCACCTAAATCTAGGTTCTAATACCAAATTGTAACACCCACTCTAATAACATATTTCTATTCTCTAACATAATATCTAACATAATATATAAAAACTATAATTACTAATCAGTTCTATTCTTTGCTTCTCTATAAAAAAAGTCTTATAATAAATTAAAACATAACATATAAACTTTACTATTAGAACTAAACTTACATAATTGCCTCATTAAGTAATATAATATTTCTTTTGACTAAAAACCATCTTTCATATACAAAATTTCCAGTATAAAATAAAAAATATATAATTTCAATCTCTTTTATGACTAGTGTTATCCTTCCTACTGCAAAATATATCCTTGAGATAGAGTCCTAACTTGACAGCCTACAAGGATAAACATATGTGCTAAGGTATGAAGCTTAGTGGGGAATATAAAACATATGGCTATAGGGAATATACAACAATAGTGCATAAGTTCATCATGCATGTAACTTATAATCCTAATGTACACATGTGAAATTAACTTGCTATATTCACATATTTAAAATACAACCTAATTTTATATCATGTTTTTAATGTACCATATAGGGTTTTATGTAAAGACCAAACAGAGATCAAATGTAAAACTATCACGAATCTTTATCATTTAGTTTTTCATGATATTTTTTTTATTTCTTGTATTAAGCCTTCACTTTTCTATAAAAGTGGATAACGGACAATACATATGGTACCTAAAGGTACAATAAAGATACCTGAAGGTATCAATCATGTGGATATCTGAAGGTATCAATTATGTGGACCCAAACGAGGTCAATCATATAGACCAGTCAAATGGACCCAAACAGGGTCAATACTATGGATCCAAATAGGGTCAAACATATGCTATAGATCCAAATGGTCAAACTATGGTAGCTAAAATATACCCTTATAGGTATGTTTATTTATCCACAATCTAGACATAGACGCAGGCAATATTAACTTATTTACTTTAACTTTCTTTACTTTTGCTTTCCAATCATATATAGATGTGTGTGTGTGTGTGTGTATAACTATAAGCATGGTATTATGTACATGTTCATGCATAAACTTTTCATGAGCATATATCATATACATGTTAGTATAAGCATTATATACTTGTAATCAATACAAAGGCACATAAATCATTCATATGCATATGATAATGATACTTATCAAAATGCTATCTTAAGTTTCTTTATTCAGATGATATGTGCATACATATCAATATCTCACTTTTCTTCAAAGCATACACTATGATTTAGAATCACATATTAAGTATGATTATATTTTCATGCTTGCATATTTTACTATCATGTTTGTTTGATATATTCATTTAAACCATAATTATATGGAGAAAAATATATACATATATATTATCATTATATAAATGCATATCTATACAATTCACTATGAACATATCTTTTGTATCATTACTCTAAAACATATTTCTCCTTATGTAATTGGTTAAATTGACAGGCACACTCAATCAAAATAATCTAACCAAGTAAAGTTATTCACCTATACATGCCACTCACATTTCAAGGTTGATACCCATTCATGCATGTTAATATTATATTTATGTTTATACTTACTCATACACCCTAGTAATTTCATCACCTTTATTGTACATGTAAAATTGATTATTCATACTATGAGCATATTGGTAAATCCATGAAATCAATATCAATCATATAGATTCTTAAGTGTATAATCATTTAGGTACACATATATACTATCCCATTATAGCATCTTAATCATGTTCATACATAATGGTATAGACATTTATGCATATTTTACTATTCTAATTAAACATCTTTAGTCATACCCATTCATGAATAAGTCATTTGAATAGGTATATTAGATTTTAGTTCATTTGATTGATATATAATAAGGTACCATTATTTTTACAAATGATTCTATAAGTTACTATACTTTCATTTTCTTGGTTAAATTACTCTAAAATCATGTAAACATTCATGGGTAACATTTTAGCATTGAAATATCATGCATATAGCAAAACTAGGGAGGTATATGGTTAAGAAAAATTGTTCTCGATCGTGTTCAATAGTCTAAATTGATATAAAAGGGTCCACATGACTGAGACCTAATGGTATCAGTTCGTGCATCATTCTACCTTATAAATTCTACAGATAGCTTTTTGGATCAAACTTGTAAATTATTTTAGATCTTGAAAATTTCATTTTTAGACAAAGTTATCTTGTACAAACTTATTCCTCTATGTTTTTTTATTTTGTAATATTAAAAAATCATCGCATTTGAATCTCAAGATATTTAAGAAATACTATAAGCTATTTCATTAATAGGATAATAGGTATATCTGATTTCCAAGGTAAACTATAACAAACATAAAAATAGATTTAGAATTTGGTTTCTTCATATGAAATCTATATTTGGAAGTCTATTTTCTAAACCCAATAGATTTATTCAATTGTTTGCTTTACAACTCAATTTATTGATAAAAGAGTACTATTAGGTCAAGTGATCCTATACCCAGAATTCTGTAATAGACTTGCATGTCAATTTAAACTTGTTAAATGATGGTTTTTGAGAAATTCCTTATTAAATATATGTTCCTACATCCTTATAATTATCGATATATTTTTCAATTAGTTCAAACAAGCTTTCAATTAGGATTTTACCAATTTTAATTCTTTAACTCTATTTTTGACTAATAACTCCATTATTCAATTAACACATATGCAAGTTGGTTTTCCATTCTATTAACACACTTATTATACAATACCATAAAAATACTCATACAAATCAATCATATGCAAAGAAATATAAATTCCTAAACCCGATATGCAACTCCAAATCCTTCTTTAAAAACCCTTTTCTCTCTTTTTCTTCTTCTTCCTCTTCCTAGCTTGTTTTTCTCCTTGAAGACTGACCGAAGTCTAACAAGTTTACTAGATCGGCTAAGTAATATAGGGAAATATAATTATGACCCAAAATATTGAACCCAAGGGAAACTTGTGTTTGTATGTGCTATTTCAATTTCAAAACCAATTTTATGTGTAGAAGAGAGAAGAGAAATCCCAAAGTAAAAGCAGTAATTGAAAACTAAAATAAAAAAAATTTAAAGAGTTGAAATAAATAACGATCAAATGAAAGCAAGTAAATTGAATGAAGTAAAATCAATATTAAAAGCAACTTTTACTAAAGGTCTATCCACCTTAACCAATATTACTATGACTTAATTAAAAGAAAAAACACAAGTGATTATGGAGGATTCAAATTAATAAACCCAGATAACTTTATTCAAGATTATCATTCCAAGCATTAAAATTCCCTTATTCAGAACAATTCAATACTTAGCATAAATACCTAAATTAATTCTCTTAGATGTCTATTAAAGCCTTTTTCAAGAGATTTAACTTTCACCTATTCTTAGTTACACTTTTCTCAATCTTAACTTACTCAAATCAACACGCAATTATAGCTTATTCAGATTATAATCATGCATTAACATCAAAAAATTAACCCAAGAACATGTAAATCAATAATCAACTTAAACCAATTACTTAACCAATGTTAATCAAGTTAAAAATCAATTTAAAATTGAATAAAGACAAGACTATGTTTAAGAACTAAGAAATAATCAACTTGCATTAAATTGAAGATCAAACTTAAGTCATAACAATACAAGTTAAGGATTCAAGTATCCTTTAGCAAAAGTTAAAGAAAACTACTCACAAGACATACATAAAATCAAAACAAAGCTTTGAAGAAAAACAATGAAAACAAACAACGTAAAACAAACTAAAGAGAAATTTTGCTTAATTCTAAGATTGGATCCCTTCTCTTGTGTTTCAGACTACTATTTATAGGCCAAAGATGTCGTGGATCCCTTCTCAAACTCTTAAAATCAAATAGAAAGCAAACTCTGCCCAAAACAGGAAGTTCGAGAAAATCCTTCGTCGAATGGGAGTCTTCAGCATGTGGCCACGTCTCTCCCAATGCATTTCCACACGTGGTCACGTGTTTCTTAGTTGTTCCTCACACGTGGTCACGTGTGGTCCTTCTTTGCTTCACACGTGGTCACGTGTTCATCAATTGCTTCTTCTTCTCTCCTTCTCACGTAGCCATGCATGAATTCCTTCATCATTTCACGTGGCCATGCATTCCTAAGTTCAACCCTTCACGGGTAGATTTCTTCATTGGTTTCACGTGGTCACGTGAATACCTTCTGGACTGGACGCTCACTTTCTCTCATTAATTTCTTATTTTCATAGTTTTGGCCCCAATCTTTGCCTTTTTTGTAATTTAAGCCCTTTTTAGCAATTTAAACTTGAAAAACAACGAACACTTTGAATTAACCTTAAAAACATACAAATCAACAATTTAACTCTAATTCAACCTAAATAACATCAAATTAACAAAAAAATAATGCTTAAAACATATTAAAAACTATATATAATTCACACTTATCAAATAGCCCATACTTAAACCTTGGTTGCCCTCAAGCAAATTAGAACAACCCCACCTTCAAAAAACCATCAAACTTGGACAAAGATATACATATTTATGACCAAACTTAGCATCAAAAGCACTCAATATAATCCCCAAATAGATCAACTTCGAACAAGATAATATAGGTTAATTCCCTTGAGTGTGTGCAAGACCAAATCATTTTAAGTAATTTTGAAAATCAAAACATCAATACAACTAGATAATGAAGTTTAGAATATATGAATGTATAAGCATACAATTGGTTTCGTACTTGAAACTCTAAAAACACAATAGGCCTCTCCTTTAGCACCGGAACTCATAAGTCATCTCTGTTAAACAACTCAAAACAAACTTAAAATCACATAGGTCTTTTAAGGGTTGTAATGGGACTAAGGATATCGTTATCAAAGAATGGATAAAAGATAATCAAAATGAATAGCCACTCTAAGACAAAATAGATTACTAATCCCAATAACTTAAACAATGTATATTTTGCTCATTCTTGCTTCACTTTCAAACTTTCTTCTAAGAGAAATTATGCCTTTTTTTCAAGAAGTCATGATATTTTTGTTTTTCCTTGTACTACCCCACACTTATATTTTTTCATATTTTGCTAGCTCTTTTTCTTTTTCTTTTCTCAAACTTTCAAACGTACTACTTTTTTTAATGCTAGCATTCACAAAAATACTTGAATAAACTCAAGGTAATACAAGGTAAATTTTTCACTTGACTTCATCAATAACTTTGCTAAGATTTTTTTACTACACCCAATAGAACTTTAATCTCTCAAAAATCCATTTAGTTCTAAAGTGGCCAATTCCATATGGTGAGATAAAGGCTTTTTAGGTTATATGGTAAAATATTGATTGTAACAAAAAAATATTAATGGTATGCATTAAAGCATACCCTTTTAGGCTCAATTTGGCTTTTCAAAGGATAATTTCACCAAGATAAGTAAAAAGTCTTTTAAGAAAGTTTATCAAGAAAATTATTGCCTAGATCTTTTTTTAAGTTATTTGAGTTGCTCATATGCTTTGAAGGGTGATGAGGAAGGTTCTAGTGCTCTAAATTTCCTTACTTCACTACTTCATTGTATTGGATTTTTCTAAGTTAAAAACTAGTCTAAGTGCTTTCAAAGATTTGGAAACTAACAAATATTTATCAAGCTGAAGATTAAACTATCTAAAGATTTATCAAACAATATATTTGTTCTCTTGCTAAGCAAAGGCTTTAAACATGCATATTCCTATATCCAAGTTCAATTTGTTCAAAGTTTTGAAAGCAACCGGGGCAAACTAAGTTCTCATGCAAACAAAATGAAAAAGTGAATCACATAAGTATTCAACATGTTTTACAAACTTAAGAAAGCAAACAAAACAAAATAACAGAAAACAAAACACAAAACACAAAATAACAAAAACCGATTCATGAAAAAGATAAGGAAAGGTAGAAGACAATCTCCCTGAAAGGAAGCTACCCCCTCCTCAAAATTTTGTTGTTCGCAGCAAATGAAGAACTATTCTGGTGGAGGCAAAGGTGGAGGATACCACTACCAAAACTGGTGTATAAATCTGGAGAAGGAAGAGAAGATGGGTAGAAAAGAAAGAAAAGGGCAAGGAGAGGGAGAATGGTGGTCAGAGATGGTGATGAGCGGTGGTGGTTGGAAACCCATGGTCGTGGGTCAATTTGTTGATGGTGAGGCATGGACGTGTGTGAGAGCAAAAATAAAATGAAGAAGAAGAAAGAAAAAGACGTGGGAAGACGTGAGAGTGCTTATAAGGGGCAGCATCAATTGGCGTGGCCATGTGATTTCAAGGAAGAAACTACACATGGTCACTGGTGCTTGTGTGCATGGTGTGTGCATGGCCATATGAGGAATAAGGTGGGGTGTGTGTGACCACGTTTGTGATAAAGTAGGTGTGTGCGTGGTCATGTGTGTGTGTGTGTAAAGGGGACAGTGAGGTTTTACGTCACCACATAATGGCAAAGGAGAAGCCACACGTGGTCACGTGTGTGGAAGTGAAATAGAGCAGTGAGGCTAGACGTGGCCACGTGATGGCAAAGTAAAAACCACACGTAGTCACGTGTTGGGGTATTTATGTGCAATAATCCTTTTTAGCCTTCCTTAATTTTAATTTTTCCACTTTAAACATTTAAAACACGATGAAAAACCTTTTTACCCACTCTTTTCATGAATCAAAACACACAAAATACAAAATACAAAAAAAAACATAAAATTTAACTGTAAAAATAAAAGAGAGAAAGATTAGAAGTTCTGAGTTTTTTTTTTAAAGTCTCCAGCTAGACTTTCCAAACCATTTCTTAGGTATCTTGAATAACCATGGTTGCTTCAGCAACCTCTTGTTGTCCGAGTTAGTATGGTTTGAGCCGATGACCATTTACTGTAAATTCACGACCATCTTTTAAGCTTTTAATTGTTACTACACCAAGGTTATTGCTTGACACCACTTGGTATAGTCCGAGCCACTTCGATTTTAGTTTTCCTGGAAACAAACGAAGATGACTATTATAAAGAAGCACTAACATACCTGGAACAAAATCTTTTACCCTTAAATGCTTATCATGCCATCGTTTGGTCTTTTCTTTATAAAGTGCAGCATTGTCATATGACCATTGTCGAATTTCATCAAGTTCAATAAGCTACAATTTCCTCTTTTCTCCTGCATTTCTCAAATCAAAGTTAAGAAATTTTGTAGCCCAATAAGCTTTATGCTCTAATTCTACTGGAAGATGACATGTTTTTCCAAAAACAATTCTAAAGGGAGACATACCTATAGGGGTTTTAAATGCAGTTAGATAAGCCCATAGAGCCTCATCTAACCTAAGAGACCAATCTTTTCTAGAGTTGTTAATTGTTTTCTCTAAGATTGATTTCAACTCCCTATTAGACACTTCTACTTGCCCATTTACTTGAGGATGGTATGGGGTGGTAATCTTATGCTTGACTCCAAATTTCTTACGTAAGGTTTTGAATTGATGGTTAACAAAATATTTGCCTCCATCACTTATTATAGCTCTTGGTGCTCCGAACCTAGTGAAAATATTCTTTCTAATGAATTCAAGTACAATACGGGCATCACAAGTCCTAGTAGCTATGGCTTCAACCCATTTGCTAACATAATCCACAGCTACTAAAATATATTCAAAACCAAAAGAATTTGGAAATGGTCCCATAAAATCTATTCCCCAAACATCAAAAATTTCAACTTCAAGTACATTGTTCATAGGCATTGCATCCCTTTTAGAAATATTCCCAACCCTTTGACATTTATCACACATTTCAACGAAAGTTTTGCCATCTTGAAATAAGGTTGGCCAGAAAAAACCTGATTGGAGAACCTTTTGTACAATTCGATTAGGTCCATGATGGCCTCCAACTTCTCCTCCATGGCATTGTTGCATGATGGCTCCTTGTTCCGATTTCGGTACACATCGTCTTAGCACTTGATCCGAATAGATTTTTATGAGATACGGATCACCCCAAAGGTAGTGTTTGGCATCCCCTTTTAGCTTTTTTTTTTCCAAGTAAACTCCTTAGGAAGATAGCCACCTACAAGAAAATTAGCAATATTAGCGTACCATGGAACTAAATTTTCATAAGTATAACAAGCACAAATATGTTCATCGAGAAACAAGTCAAAAATTTCTCCCTTTTCGATGCCAGCATGATCCAATCTAGATAGATGGTCAGCTACGAAATTTTTTGCTCCTTTCTTATCTTTAATCTCAACATCAAATTCTTGGAGTAGTAACACCCATCGGATAAGTCTCATTTGGAATCCTTCTTTACAAAAAGGTGCCTCAATGTCGCATGGTCCGACCACACCGTAATTTTGGATCCTAAGAGACAAGATCTGAATTTTTTGAATGAAAAGACTATTGCTAAGAATTCTTTCTCCGTAGTGGTGTAATTAACTTGGGCTCTAGTGAGTGTATGGCTCGCATAGTAGATGGTGTAGAAAATCTTCTCCTTTTGCTGTCCTAAGACTGATCGAACTGCATAATCACTTGCATCACACATAATTTCAAATGGTAAGCTCCAATCGGGTGATGCAATGATCGGTACACTAACTAACTTTTGCTTTAATAGGTTAAAAGCCTGCAAACACTCAGCATCAAAGTAAAATACAACATCTTTAAGCAACAAATTAGAAAGTGGTTTGGCAATTTTAGAAAAGTCTTTAATGAACGGACGATAAAACCCAGCATGACCAAGGAAACTTCTAATGCCTTTAACACTGGTTGGTGGGGGTAGTTTTTATATCACATCAACTTTTGCTTTATCAACCTCAATGCCTCTTTTTGATATTTTATGTCCTAATAAAATTCCTTCTCTAACCATGAAATGACATTTTTCCCAATTTAGAACAAGGTTAGTTTCTTGACACCTTTTTAAGACCAATGCAAGATTATTCAAACAAGATTCAAAGTCATGACCATAAATAGTGAAATCATCCATGAAAACCTCCATAAATTTCTCAATAAAATCATGAAATATGGCCATCATGCATCGTTTAAATGTGGCAGGTGCATTACAAATTGGTTTTTTCTTGGTCTTCCAGGGCTATAGGTATTTGCATATACCCCGAATATCCATCTAAGAAATAATAAAACTATTTCCTGCCAATCTTTCTAACATTTGGTCAATAAAGGGCAATGGAAAATGGTCTTTTCTAGTGGCATTGTTCAACCTCTTATAGTCAATGCATACTCTCCATCTCGTTACAGTGCGTGTAGGAATTAATTCATTATTTTCGTTGATCACTATAGTCATTCCCCCCTTTTTAGGCTGACATTAAACAGGACTTACCCAATTACTATCAGAAATAGGATAGATAATACCTGCATTAAGTAATTTCAATACTTCCTTTTTCACTACTTCTTGCATAGTTGGGTTGAGCCTTCATTGAGGTTGCACCACCGGCTTAAAATTATCCTCCATGGGTATACAATGTGTGCAATAGCTGGGGCTAATTCCTTTTAAGTCAGACGTTGCCCAACCAAATGCTCCCTTGTGCTTCTTGAGGACTTCAATGAGCTTTTCCTCTTCTAAACCTGTCAATAATGATGAAATAATTATTGGCTCAGCATTATCTTTTAAAAATACATATTTTAAATGAGATGGAAGTGTTTTAAGTTCAGAATCTCCTTTAGGAGGGGACGGTTCATCCTCCATTTCATCATGTTCACTGTGCTCTTTTTTCTAGATTTTGTACCAACTTCTTCTCTTTTGCTTCCAACTCTTCCATTCCCTTGGGATGCATTAAACAACTTTGAAGCTCATCATTGAGAATGATTTCCTCTTGCTTTATGTTGGCACAATCTTGAATTTCATCGACAAAATAAATGGACTCTTCACATAAAGCATGCCAAATAAAATTTCCTCCTAATTCATATAGCAATGTAAAACTACCAAGATCTTCTAATTTTTTCAGGAATTTTATTGGTTAATATAGCACTACAATTACCGGATAATTGAACTGTTCCTATACCTTCTAGCTTTTTCTTATTAGTGCACAATCCCTTCATAAATTTAGCATATGTAGGCATGTGTAATAAAGCTTCAGCAAATGGTAAATTTATATGTAACTTCTTAAACATGTCTAAAAATCTAATTAATTGTTCAGTTTGTCTTTCTTTTCTAGCTAGAACAGGAAATGGTAATTGAGATTCATCAAGAACAGTAGAAACAAGTTTTTCTTTACCTTTACCCTTTTCAACCTTAAGAGGCACTTTCTCATTATTTTCAGAGTTAGAAACACTTACCTCCATTGCCGATTCCACCCTTGGGGAAGAATTCTTACCAATTTCAGTCTTTTCTAACTCCTTCCCACTCCTTAAAGTGATTGCTTTAGCCTTCTCTTTTGGATTTCTATCCACGTTGGATGGAAACATCCCTTGAGTTCGGTTGGATAATGAACTAGCAAGTTGCTCCATTTAGTTCTCTAGATTCCTAATGGATGTCTCTTGGTTCCTCATCCAAATATATTGTGATTTCCATCTAGCATATTGACTAGCCAAATTTGAGTTTTGGGAGGCCATAAAGTTTGCAATCATTTCTTCAATGTTGGATTTCTTTTCTTAAGGAGGAGGAGGTTGAGATTTTTGAAAACCAGGTAGTTGGTGGTATGATTGTGATGGGTATTTGTTTTGATAATGTGGTGGAGCTTGATTTTGGTATGGAAGATGGTTATTGGGAGGTTGGTTATGGTTAAACTGAGGTCTAGGATTAGAGTTAGAAGAAGAACCTTGATTACCTTCCCTCCATGAAAATTTTGGATGGTTTCTCCATCCCGGGTTATAAGTGTTGCTGTATGGGTTCAAGGTATTTACTTCTTCTACCAATCCTTCATTAGGCTTCACTCCCGAATGTCCTGGAATTCTTGCATAAGCATCAACTTTATTAGATAACATAGAAATATTTCTAGCTTTAAGCTCATTTATTTTTTTTAAATGCTTATTTTCCATTAATTCTAATTGAGCTTTTAACATAGCTACTTGATCAATATTATGAACTCTCTGTTTCTTTTGAGCTGCTCTCAAGGTTGCCCATTGAGCATCATTGGTAGCCATCTCATCAAGAAGCAAAAATGCATCTTCCAGAATTTGATTCATAAATTTACCATTTGAGGCTGCGTCCAACAAAGACCTTGTTGATGGATGGGCACCTATATAGAAAATGTGCATTAGTTGATAAACAGGAACCTCATGATGAGGACAACTTTTTAAAAGTCTCCTAAATCTTTCCCATGCTTCGTGAAATGGATCCTCATAAAATTACTGGAAATCACTTATTTATTTTCTAATAAGGGAAGTCTTAGTAGCTGAAAAGAATTTGCATAGGAATTTTTCTTACATTTGTTGCCAAGAATGGATGGATTGATTTGGTAGCATTTGTAGCCAATCCCTAGCTTTTTCTATGAGGGTGAATGAAAAAGTTTCAACCTAATTACATTAGTCGATACATTAGGAATTTGCACAGTGTCACTAACTTCTAAGAACATATCTAGATGTTGTGCAGGATCCTCTATGTCCGAACCTAAAAATTGGTTTCTTTTTACCATCATGATGGTAGTGGGTTTAATCTCAAAGGGCTGGTGGTGAGGAATCCTAATGGTTCTATGTTCTTCATTCCACCTAGGAATAGCATAATCCCTAATGGTCCTAGGTCTATACCCATTCTCGGGAGCTTGGTGGGGTATGTTTTGCTCTTCAATCCTAGGTGGTGGAGGATCATTCATAGGTGGCTCTATTATTGTATCATCCATATTGCCTCTTGTCCTTCTATTCCTATGTAATTTCCTCTCAATTTCAGGGTCTATGGGTAGAATGGGGTTGTCTCTCACCATAAACCACTAGTCACAAAAAAAAATCAGAAAATAGGTGAAGAAAAGAAGAAGAACACACAAAAATCACTTTAAAATCAAAATAAATAAACAAACGCCAATGTATCCCTGGCAAAGATGCCAAAAACTTGACCAGAGTCTAGCAAGTGTACTAGATCGGCTAAGTAATATAGGGAAATATAATTATGACCCAAAATATTGAACCCAAGGGAAACTTGTGTTTGTATGTGCTATTTCAATTTCAAAACAAATTTTATGTGTAGAAGAGAGAAGAGAAATCCCAAAGTTATGATGATTGAAGATTTAAAACTAAAAGCAGTAATTGAAAACTAAAATAAAAACAATTTAAAGAGTTGAAATAAATAACGATCAAATGAAAGCAAGTAATTGAATGAAGTAAAATCAATATTAAAAGCAACTTTCACTAAAGGACTATCCACCCTAACCAATATTGCTATGACTTAATTAAAAGAAAACACACAAGTGATTATGGAGGATTCAGATTAATAAACCCAGATAACTTTATTCAAGATTATCATTCCAAGCATTAAAATTCCCTTATTCAGAACAATTCAATACTTAGCATAAATACTTGAATTAATTCTCCTAGATGTCTATTAAAGCCTTTTTCAAGAGATTTAACTTCCACATATTCTTAGTTACACTTTTCTCAATCTTAACTTACTTAAATCAACACACAATTATAGCTTATTCATATTATAATCATGCATTAACCTCAATAAATTAACCCAAGAACATGAAAATCAATAATCAACTTAAACCAATTACTTAACCAATGTTAATCAAGTTAAAAATCAATTTAAATTTGAATAAAGACAAGCCTATGTTTAAGAACTAAGAAATAATCAACTTGCATTAAATTAAAGATCAAACTTAAGTCATAACAATACAAGTTAAGGATTCAAGTATCCTTTAGCAAAAGTTAAAGAAAACTACTCATAAGACATACTTAAAATCAAAACAAAGCTTTGAAGAAAAACAATGAAAACAAACAACGTAAAACAAACTAAAGAGAAACTTTGCTTAATTCTAAGATTGGATCCCTTCTCTTGTGTTTCAAACTGCTATTTATAGACCAAAGATGTCGTGGATCCCTTCTCAAACTCTCAAAATCAAATAGGAAGCAAACACTGCCCCAAACAGGAAGCTGGAGAAAATCCTTCGTCGAATGGGAGTCTTCAGCACGTGGCCACGCCTCTCCCAGTGCATTTCCACATGTGGTCACGTGTTTCTTAGTTGTTCCTCACATGTGGTCTGATAATAGTCATTTATATGATGTTTTTAGTATGTTTTTAGGTATTTAATTAAGTTAATTTTGTGTTAATTAGGTTTAATTTGAGTTTAATTTGTTAGTTTTATGTTTTTGGAGTTAATTGTAAATTTTGGTTGATTTTCAGGGTTAATTTAACATAAAAGGGCTTAAAGTGTAAAAAGGGCAAAGTTTAGGGCCAAAAGTGCAAATATAAAGAATTGATGTAAGACAAGTTGACGTCCAGGCCAGAGCCCTGAGACGTGACCACGTGAGTTCATTGAAGAGTCTCACACGTGGCCACGTGAAGAACAAAGCTAGTAGAGACGTGGCCATGTGAGAAGAAATAAAGAAGAGCAAGAAGAAAACCCATGGCCACATGATTTTCTTCAAACAACAACACATGGCCACGTGTGAATTAACACTAGGGAACACATGGCCACGTGATGAAGACTCCCATGAAGCGAAGGATTCCAATTTTTCCAATTCAAGAAGGATTCTTCTCCTACTCCAATTTGGGGAGTTTAGAAGGCTTTTACAACATATTTTGCCTATAAATAGACAACTCTAACACCAAAGAAAGGGAGAATGAAGGCTTAGAAGAGATTAATTGCTTTAGTTTTAGTTTTACTTGTTTTTTCTAGTTTTTTTATTTTTAGTTTTTCTTTCAATTTTGTTTTAATCTTTCAACTTTGTCTTTAGTTTTTAATGATGTTTAGGAAGTAGTTTTTCTTCTTTTGCTAATGGATTCTTGAGATCTTAAATTCTTCATTGTTATGACTTTGTTTTGAGCTTAATTTCAATATTAGTTGATTATTTCTTGATTTTAAGCATATTCTTATCCTTGATTGTGTTGAGATTGGTTGTTGGTTTATTGAATAAATAACTAAGAATTGGTTTTGATATAGTTAATGATTTGCATGTTCTTGGGTTGGCTCTTTAATGTTTATGCATGATTATTATCCGAAATATGAAATGATTATGTATGAATTTTATTGGTTAATACTAAGAGAGGAAGAACTAAGAATGGGTAAAAGTTGAATCTCTTGAGAAAGGCTTTAATAGACATCTAGGAGGATTAATTCAGACTTTTATGCCAAGTGTTGAATTGTTCTGAATAAGGGAGTTTAATGCTTGGAATGATAATCTTGAATAAAGTTATCTGGTTTTATTTATCTGAATTCTTCATAATCACTGGTGTTTATATTGAATTTAAGTCATTACAATGAAAGTTAAGATGGATAGTTTCCTTAGCAAGAGAATTCCAGTTATTGTTTTGTTTTTAATTTATGTTTTAGCTTTTGTTTTGTTTAATTGTTTCTTTTATTTAATTTTTGCTTTAAAAACAAAACCATTTGGGAAACAATCTCGGATTAATTTAATTCATACATAGGTATTATTCTTAGCAATCCATGTTCCCTTGGGTACGATATTTTGGGGTCTGAATCTATATTTTCCTATATTACTAGCCGATCTAGTACACTTGCTAACATCCGGTCATGGTCCTTCTTTGCTTCACACGTGGTCTCGTGTTCATCAATTGCTTCTTCTTTTCTCCTTCTCACATGGCCATGCATGAATTCCTTCATCATTTCATGTGGCCATGCATTCCCAAGTTCAACCCTTCACATGGCCATGAGTAGATTTCTTCATTGCTTTGAGGTGGTCACGTGAATATCTTCTAGACTGGACGCTCACTTTCTCGCATCAATTTGTTATTTTCACAGTTTTGGCCCCAATCTTTGCCTTTATTACAATTTAAGCCCTTTTTAGCAATTTAAACCTGAAAAACAACCAAAACTTTGAATTAACCTTAAAAACATACAAATCAACAATTTAACTCTAATTCAACCTAAATAACATCAAATTAACTAAATAATAATGCTTAAAACATATTAAAAACTATATATAATTAACACTTATCAAAGACATCCTTAACTAAACTCTCTTTACATTTATTAAAGAAGAAATCTAAAAGTGTTCTTTGAGATGGAGATGCTAGATTTCTTATAGAGAAAGAGGGGAAAGAAAATGATAGATTTTAGAGAGAGAAAGAGAAATAGGAATTGCAAATTTTTTTAGAGAGAGAAGAGAAAAAGTGTTTCTTTCTTTTTCTTTTTAGATGTGCTGGCCTCAAACCCTTATTATCCCCTTTTATATAGATTTCTATAGGGTTTTAAAGTGGAAGATGACATCATATATGAGCCACCAAACAAATTCACTTTAAATCCCTTCATTTTCTTAATTCACAAATTCATCCTACTATAATTGAACCAATAATCATACTTTTATTCCAATTGCACCCAATGTAGAATAACTATTTTATCCTCTTTCACTTAAAGCATTTATCCTCTACGTATTAACTTATAATACATCATCTAATAAGATTAATTAGACCTTACTACTAAAATGATTCCTATGGATTCTCTTAAGGCCTATGTTGGGTCCTGGCATCCCCACATTGAGTGAACGTAAGGTATGCTTTAAGGTAGCATCGGGGCTAAGATAGGGATGCCTAACCTAACTCTAAGGCTCTAAGATGTATTCAGGAAATGCAATTTCAAAATGAGATAAGCTTAATAAGAAAAATCTAATTATAAAAAACTTAACCAAGATACTTTTAGGAGTAATGTCTCTTTAATCCCCAGTGGAGTCGCCACTATGATATGCATTAAAGCCACTATCTATTTAGGTTTGCATTTAAATGCTCACTTTTAGGGTTCAAGATCAAAAGACTCATTATAACTCATAAATTGGCTACTTTATATTAAAGAGGGATCAAGCCCAAATTATTATTGGTAGTCAACCCATGAAGGCATCAACTAATGGACTCAAAGAGGCAGATATCATGGAGTCGCCACCCAACAGAACATTGAGAAATAAATCTCAACCTTTTGATGCCCAAACATAGATTGATATTTGAGATATCAATCTTAATGGGCACCTCAATTATGTGTTATTTTATAATTGATTTTTAAGCATTAATTCACTCTCGTCTCTCACATGACGTGAAATGATAAAATTAAACAAACATTCCAAGCAAGTAACGAAAGCATTAAATAAATAAATCTTACTTAAGTTATTATATAAGCAAATTTTCCAAAGAAAAAAGCAAAACTAAATATCATACATAAATTGGAGCATTCATTTCGGTTAGGAAAATTGGTTTCCTTATACATATTTTAAGCGTCTTTTTCTTTTAGACATGCATGAAAAAATTCTTTTTTACTAACTATTACATCCCCAAAATAAAATACATCCAAAATACATCAAATCATTAAATAAATAAAATAATAATAAAACCAAATAATAAATAAATAAAGTAAATGCATGAAATAACAGAATAGGCAGGCACTATCATCAATCAATCGGGGGCATGACTCCTAATGTATGATGTCTCACAAGGTCTGCCAAATGCATATGAAACCAAACACTCACATAAAACCACAAAAAAATAATAAATTAATATTTATGAAAATCCAAGTAAAAAATAAAATATAGGAAGATTTCATTCAATTAAACACACATACAGAATCAAAATATATTCGAAGTGACAAATTAGCACTTTGACAATCAAATAAATTATATTAACAACAAATAATGCATAAAACACATGAAAATAAGCTTAAACATTAGCTACGGACGGCCATAATTGAAGGCGGGATGGGATATGAAGAAACTCCTGTGACATCCCATTTGTTGTGTTCATAAACGACCATCCATGGGAGCTTATTCCCATCTATCACATAAAGAATAGAATAGGAAGCTAAAAAATCACCCAAAAATACACAAAGTTGCAAATAAGCACTAAACACTCAAATATTAAGGCCTAAAGCATGCTAAACTAAACTTATAATCCTAAATCATGCATTAACTACACCAAATCTTCATTAAAATCTAGGATAATGAAACAAAAATAAATCTTCAAAATATACAACAATGGAGGAAATCATACTTAGTCAAGCCATTATCATGTATATTGATCCAGGTTTATGTCACTTAATTTAAACCTGTTAATCAACGAAACGTAGCACACAAATACATTAGCTTTAATAGCAATCAAACATGATAATGTGAAACTAATTTTAGAGGGAGAAATATGGATGGAGAGCTTAGAATATTACCCTTAGAAGATATTCTAACTCTGTATTTCTTAAAGTCTAGAAATCAATTTTGATTGTGATCTTTGTATTTCAAAAAACTAAATGATTTGCATGTGTATGATGTGTTTGGAATAAAATAATTGTTAGAGGTTTTTTTCTTAGAGAGAAAAACTATTTTTTTTCTTTTCCAAGAATTTTCCCTATACTCAAGAATGACCCCCCCTTTGGAAACACTAATTGTAATGCTCGCTCTCAACAACAAACTATATATTAATTCACAATGCAAAAATCATACTTCTAAGAGCCACTAAATACAAATACAAGTATATAACTGGATTCAAATTCTTAAACAATACATATACATAAATTTGTTCTTACAAGAGATACAAATTTTTTTCGCTATTTACATAACAAAAATCTGGGTATATACCAAAATTCCCTTCAAGCTCTACTCTTGTGGCCAGCAAATGGTGACTAAGCACTTAACACTTCACTCTAAACTTGTGAACTCACATGGGAGAAACCCCTATGCTGAGCACTAGCTCAGTGGGGTGTAAGAAAAATACAATAGACTTCACAAGGAAGTCACGCACATCATTACAACATGTCAATTATCAATAAAATAAGGATACACCTATCATAATGTATTACATGCATATGTAACATAAATAAATCACATTGTCACTATCATGCCAATAATTTCACACGGGAAAAACACTTTATTCATACCAAACATTAACTCATTCCCATACTAATTCATTATCATTCACTCATTCACAATGTACAAGTCAAATCAAATCACTTTCATATCGAATCTGTGAGGCCCCAATCATGACCCTAACCGGATTATTGTTAATTAATAAGGATTACCATTAATTAAGGTAAAATTTGATTATTTTGCAATTATCGAGGTTAAGTCCTAAGAGGGATATTTTGATAATTTTAGCATGTATGTAATTGAGTATGGGTAAGTTGTAATTTTAAGGAGGTATGTAATCGAAATTAAATTAAAATTCTTGGGGTTAAATTGTTAGAAAAAGGAAATTTTGGAGATTAAAGTGTATAAGGGTATTTTGGGAATTTCCTTGGAAAGGTATTTACCCCCAATCACCTATTTAGGGTTTGTGGAGATAAGGGGATCAGCATTTTTTAGGGATCTCTCTCTCTCTCTTTCTATAGTTATGGGATGAAGAAAAGGAAAACTAGGGTTTTGAGAGCTGGCATCTTTAAGGTGATGCTTTCCTCTCTTGCTTTCTTTTCGGTTTGTGTTTCATTTCTAGATTTAGGGTTAAAGGGTTTATGATTGTTATCTTCTTGTGTAAGAGGGAAGGATGATCTCAAGAATGGATCAATAGATGTTGAAGGAGATGAAGCTTCAATACCAAGTACGGGAATTAGGTTTACTGTAATGTTCATATGATTAATTTTAAGAGTCTTCCCTCTCTTTATGTGTATGGGTTCTCTTGAAAAAGTATAGGCTAAATCTAGTGATTTAGATGAGTTTTAAATGTTCTAAAACTTTAATGATCATGGTTTTATGAGAGTGAAATGGGATCTAGGATTTAAGTTGTTATCGTGCATAATTTGGGTTTCTACACAATCAGGCTTCTAGATGTTCATGTTTGCTGAGAATCCATGCACGGCCAAGCATAGAATGCCTTCCTTTCATGCACGGCCAAGAATGGTTTGCTTCTTACCCATGCATGACCACGCAAGTTTGCTTCCATCCCATGCACGGCCACGTATGGTATACCTCACTTCCATGCACGGCCACGTAACCTTCTTCTTTCTTGGATACATGGACAATTATGCTTCTTCTTCTATAGATGCACGGCCAAATACGTCTCTTTTTCCTTTGATGCATGGCCAATTATGTTTCTTCTTCCATTGATGCATGGCTAAGCATGGATTGCCTTAATGCCATGCATGGCCACTCACCGATTTTCTTCATGGAAGTATATGGCCACTTATGGCCTTCCTTCCTCTTATGCACGGCCACTTGTACACTTTATTTTTCAAAGGTTCTTCTCTACCCCAAGATTACAATATTGTATAGCCATGTTTATAATATAGTGATATAATAAGGAGGAATTAAGCTAGTAATGAGAAAGGTTGATGATAGTTAGGCATACAAGTGATGGATGGTATGTTAATTGATTACCCATGAATTATTATAGTTCTAAAAGTCTTTTAAATGCTAAGATTTAGAATAAATATATATTTTAGAAAGTTGTGACTACAGGAAAGGCTATTAACTGAATTTCAGTGTTAAGAATGTATAATCGGTGCCATTCGGACACATAACTAACAAGAGTAAGAGATAATCTAATAACCATATGATTAAGGGCAGTAAGAAGTAACCTAATGACTCTAAAATTTATATGTTATTTAATGTGTCCTATGAAGTTGGTATCAATGTGAACTCAATCAAAGTAACTGGCATTGCCCAATTACCATATATATTAATGTTTCTTTACAATGGCAAGAGATTACCATGTTATGATCTAGTAACCTTAAAAAGATAGTTGCAATGTGCATGACTAAATTAAAAGAGATGGAATATTAATTGACAATCAAATGTGGAACTACAGAAGTTGATTATGCTTTAAGCCATAATAGGAATTAATGATGGAAATTTAATAATGAGCTATGATGTAAGAAAACTTACTTATTTATCTGTTCATGCCTTATGGCATAATATGAACACTGTAAGTCTGCAGGTATTATTATAACGATTACGATGAAATAATTTTGTATAAACTTATCTGGGCTTAAAATGTTATAAGATAGAAATTACAAGTAAGATGATCAGTATATATGTGATGATATTAAGGAAATCACCTCTTTGTTTATAATCTAATAGACTATAAAAGTGAGTTAAAGGGGATTAAAGATGAATAAGTGTTGACCCTAAGCTAAGAGAAAGAACTTACTTGTTTTACTATATGAATTAGGTTGCGTAAGTGTTATTTGACATGATGATATGTGTGTGTGTGTGTATTGATGTGAACTATTATTGTGTATAGAAGCTGCTTATGGCAAAAAAAATAAGGTACGTCACTGAGAACAACTATGAGTTATGTAAGTTAGTGTTTTATATTTGATTCAACCATGCTATGATGAATAGTTAACTCATTAAGTGAACAAGTATAAGTAACGAAAAACATGCAATGCCATGATGTAAGCTGCATATATATATATGTGTGTGTGTGTGTGTGTGTGTGGACACTTGCTATACTAAGTATGAAAGATTACATATTATTATTGTTGGCATAAACTTATAACTATTATGATATGAACGAATAAAAGTTAATGAAACTATGTGATCATATGATAGCATCTACGTGCATTGGAGCTTAGTGCTTGATATTGAAGTATGATAAGAATGATGTGCATTCTTATAATAATGTGGTCATTAAACAAAGATGCTATAATTAGTAAAGAAGAATATGTTGGATCGAAATATGCTTAAGAATTGTTAAGCCTATGGGTTATAATGCAGTTATGGATTAGATAGGCATGCATAAAAGGATACAATTGCAGCTGCCATAGTTGACCCCATTTAGGTCTTGTTCCTCAATGGAACCATTGTTTGACCCCATTTGGGTCCATAGTTTGATATCTTCGGATATCCATAGTTTGATACCTTCAGGTATCCATTGCTTCTGTTATCCACCCTTTGAATTAGTACTTAGGTAGGCTATTAAAGATGATAAAGTGTATACAAGATAAAGTAAAGCATGCATTAATCGCTTCACTTATATAATGTAAGCATGATGAATGGCCTCTTACATTGCTTATCATGATTCCTTTTGGTTATAAAGAGTTTCAATGAAATGAATTATTGAAATGTATATCTATGAGATTTAAATTGCCATGTTATGATAGAATGCATACAATGTTATAATAAGAACTGTTTGGACTATAACATATATAATGATTATCATATGTTTTGAAAATTTATGAAATGTATGCATGTAGTATTGAGACCTTCTCGAGTAATCATAATAAGTAATACCTTCCTCTGTAATCTACATGCATAGCTGGTTAGTCAATATATATAGATTTTTACACATTAATGTACATATCAATAACTTTGGCATAAGACAAGGGATCGTGTATGACGTATTATGATGTGATTTGACTTTAGTTGCCATGTTAAGATAGCTTAAAGGAATACATGGTTATGATCAAGCTAGTGAACTATAATTGTATTCTCTAATAAAAATTGCATGATGTGTGTTAAGTAATTATACTTAGCGATATCTTTTATAGACGTTACATGACCTATGAACTCCTTATGCTTTGAATGAACACCAAATGCATGCCTCATGTAAATAATGAAGCTTAAAAGCCTATGATTGATTTATGTACTGCCGAAAAGCATAATGTCTGGAGTCATAAATGAGAGCTCTCTAAATGGATTAAATTATGCTAGTAATTAAAGTAAAGAGGTTGATTTATAAAGTAAATTTGAAACTCTTCTAGAACTAGGCAAGTTCACTTAATGCTCTAGAATATGGTAAGGTTAGCATTTATTGTGAAGGTTGAAAACTTCTCTAGTTTATGCAGTGTATGATTAATTTTACTGAAGACTGATATATTTCTTCTCATTTTTGCGATGGATGCAATGCATTGATGATATTTTGGGTAAGGTTTGTCCATATAGTTGTTTTCCCCACTAAGCTTTATAGCTTAGCACGGGTTTGTCATCCATGTAGGTTTCAAGATAAGCTCCAATGGATTGATAGCTATGGTTGATAGAAAACTATTGAAGAGAAGATCTAGCAGATTATGGTTGCCTTGAGGATTTCATCTTGTATCGTTGGCCAATTATGTTGGGCCTTCTTATTTATAAGTTTGAGTTAATTTATCATGGCATGTAATTATGGTCTGTCTTATTATTATTTATGTCTGATCTTTACTAGGTTTATGATCATGATTGATGATTATCCATGGTTAGTGGATTAGGATGTTACAGAATCAATTCACTTTCATATCGAGTTAGATCATTTTCAGATCAAGTCAACACATTTCCACGGCCTGAATTCCCACAAAAAGTGGATAACGGATCAAACATTAGATACTGATAAATAATATCAAACACTAGAGATAAAAATTCCAAAACACTAAATACAAAAGGTATCAACATTAGACACTAACAGATGCCAATACGAGCAACTGCAATCATCCCTTATAGGCATGCCTATCTATCCACTAATATATGAAATCCAGGCACAAAGGATTTTGGTTACTTAAGAACATATCATTTAAATTTTAAGAAATACCATGAATATCCAAAAGATAGCATATACAAGTACATAACATCATAATTTCACTATAAATATAACATATATGAACAATAAGGTAAAAGTATAGGCACAATAAATTAAACAAGATAGGACCGGTATACTTTACACTATCACACATGCGACTAATGCCACTTCATGATAGAGAACAATCATCGAGTCTTGTCGCAAGCACAACTTGGGTTGCGAGCGTGACATTAGGAAATGTATTGAGCAAAAAAGCCTTATCGCGGGTGCAACTAGTGCCGTGAGCACGACAAATGCGAAAATATCCTGGACATTTCCCTTACAAGCTTTGTACTAGCAATTCTTTCATAACAAACTCATTTCCTAAATAAGGTGCCCTTTTCTAGACTCCTATCATTGTATCATGTTTTCAAACCACTAGAAATCACTTGATTTACATATATTTCAATAAAACAATGCAATTAGTCTTGAATAGCAAAATAACAAGAATCTATTGAACGAATATCCACTATATCATTCTCTAAATCACACTTAAATCAAACTTTATCATTCAAATACACAACAATTTCATCACTTGTTTCTATCACAAATTCCAAAATAATTATAACATATGTTGTATACATTATTTTTTAGCAACAAAACATGTAATAAGAAAAAGAACTCCCAAACCTTAAAATAAATTGGCCACTTCCACTTTCTAATGCTCTTCTTTCTCCTTTCCTTTTCCCTTGCTACTCTTTCCAACAACTATACAAAAACTTCATTCAATTACTAATAAAAATAATAAATACATAAACTAAAGAAAGGAAGAAGAAGGTTTCTCTTTACATAATCCATGCTTTACTCACCTTGCAAATCTCTGAAACCAATCAAATATACACACACCTTGTCACAAGAAACTTGAAGGAATAAAAGACATAAAAGAAAGGGAGAAAATGGCTAAGTTTATGGGAAAAGAGTGGCCAGCCATCTCAAAGAAAAGACCAAATTTCCCTTTTCTTTCTTGATTCTTCGCCCTCCTTCTAGAGAAACACAAGCTTATTTCTCATTTGATCACTTGTTTGTCTAAGGCAAATTACACTTTACTCCTTCTTCTATTATCAATTCTTATAATTGGTATGAAACTTATAATCTAAATTTTCAATCAAGTCCTTCATTCTTCACTAGTAATACACTTTTATCGCTGAATTAACAAATTTACAAAATTATCATTCACTTCTACATTAATTTCAATTATGTCCCAATCACATTTATAAATATTTACCAATATAAATTTGGATCGTTAAAATTCTCCACCTTGTAGAACTTTATCCTCGAAATTCTCCTAGTTACTGAGCATATCAATACACTATTTTTAAGCAATAATGTCAAAGAAGAATAATAATAGATGAAACATACCAAGCAAACTTCTTATATTATCCCTATTTTCTTTAGTCATCATGAATAGCCAAGCTGGGGTATTATAAGTAGCAGGTTCCTCCACAGTTTTTTAGGAGGCTTAACTTTTTTTAGTCTCAAAAGTCTTGGTAATTCTTCCACTTGCGTGCAAGGGTAAATTCTCTTGAATCTAGGGTTAATTGGCAAGCACGTGATCCATGCTGCCACACTTAAAGCATGCTCCTGTGAGCTTTCTGCATACACCCTAATATTTCTTTTAATAATGCCCATATGTAGATGGAGGATTACTTTTACCAGATGATGCTATGACACCATCCATAGGATTTGACTTCTTAACTAAACCTTGAGTAGCCTGCTTACCTTGGGTCTTACGGGCATTCTTACTGCCAGGGAGCCCGCTATCTTACATTTTCCTCTTTAGTTATTTCTTCTGTGTCACTTGTTCAATCTCTTCCATTCTTAAAGTAGCTTTCACTAATTTATAGTAATCCACTTTCTGGATAGCAATTACGGTATCAAGCATCCCTAAAGACTCTCATTTAACCTATCCTCAAACTGTCTACATTGAAAATCATCAGTCATCAATGGTTTCAGTACATACAAAGTTGGCTAAAATTTTTCTCATACTCAGCTACTATCATATTCATTTGCTTTAGGCTCTCAAATTCTTTCCATTTAGCCTCTCGATAAGCTTTAGTAACATATCTCTTTTCAAATTCTTGAACAAAGAAATCCCATGCTAATTCAACTGATCGAATAGGGATTTCGAAGTACTACGTTCCACCAATCATAAGCTGAACCTAGCAAAAAAGATACTGCACAAGTTACCTATTAATTTGATGGATAATTAATCTTTTGCAATATTCTATTTAACTTTTCAAGCCAAAATTCAGCTATATCAGACTCATCTAATAATGAACCCATCAATTCCTCAACCCATCTCTTTCTAATAAGATTGGAAGGAACCTTAGGGGCAGTTAATCTATTTATTAACTAAAAAACACTTGTATTATCATTGGATCACCTTAAGCAGGATCTATATCTTTCGTTGGAGGCTATTCAGGTGCATAAACGTTATCATACATTGGATTCATGCTTCCAGCTATCTCAACCCTCTCTTCACTAGGATCCGACTCCATCGTTATCCTATATAAGTCAACATCTGCATTTAGACCACAACATCAAATAAGCATGCGTATAATCTATTCTTTAATACCTATAGGCCAAAATTGCTTAAACCTATGCTCTGATACCATAATGTAACACTCGCTTTAAATAACAAACTATCTATTAATTCATAATGCAAAAATCACACTTCTAACAGCCACAAAATACAAATATAAGTATATAACTTGATTCAAATTCTTAAACAATACCTATACATAAATATGATCTTATAAGAGATACAAATTTTTTCCCTATTTACATAACAAAAATCTAGATATATACCGAAATTTCCTTCAAGCTCTACGCTTGTGGCCAGCAGATGGTGACTAGGCACTCAACATTTCACTCTAAACCTATGAACCTACACTAAAGAAAAACCCGTGCTGAGCACTGGCTCAGTGGGGAGTAAGAAAAATACAATAAACTTCACAAGAAAGTCACACACATCATTACAAAATGTCATTTATCAATAAAATAAGAACACACTTTTCATAATGTATAACATGCATATGCAATATAAACATATCACATTGTCATTATCATACTAGTAATTTCACAAGGGAAAAATTGTAAGGACTACCCTAATCCCACTTATTGCCTGTCATCATATAAAAACTATATAGAAGAAACTCATGAAGGAGGTTTTAGGTTACTTTACACAGGCTCTTATCCTATTCTTCATATTATATTTTACTTAATACAATATAAAAATTATAAGGATAACAAAAAAAATACAAATACATACTTGGACTCTTATTATCTCTAGTGTTGGCCTATCTATATCAGATCTTGCTCCTACTAGAAGAATCTTATCTTTAAGTACCTATACAGATAAATACTCGTGCTAAGCTATTTAGCTTAGTAGGAAAAAAAGATATGTGGACAACCACTCACAGTGGTCATCCCTAAGAACATGATAAGAAATACCAATATCAAGATATAATTATCGTTAATGAACATACCATAATTGTAATATTGAAAGGCAGTTACAACTTCAATCCATATGTCATAATTAATCTTGTAACATTTATGTATAATAATAAATCATAATGAACTAATCAAGTCTTTATCCTCAACATATATTATTCATTTTACTCTATTAAATGCCTGCTAAAATCATATGGGTATGGATAACGGATGTGGTTGATACCCATAGGTATCAAATATATAAATACCCGAAGGTATTAAATCTGTAAACCCAAATGAGATCAAAACTGTTATCTTAATAAGAATATACTGTGGACCTAAAGGGGGTCAAAACTATAGCAGCTGTGACTGTAACCCTATAGGCATGCCTATCTATCCACCAACAAGTTTTATGTGCAGGCAATTGTTCATATCTCATGTGTCATTTAATTCATAGTATACAATTCATCATATAGTATGATAAATCAAACAATATAGTAATGTATTTTAATCAACGTGGCATAGCCAATAATCACAAATGCATAATCATCATATTGTAATCTTATTTAAAGTAGACACAATCATATATTAGATATTATAATTCCACTCTTGGATTTCTTATATATTTCACATGTTTAAGGTCATATATCACTATATATTTTATGTTTAAGATAATCTAAAGAACTTAGAAAGGATTATGTGAACTTGGGTATCTATTAGAGCCCTAAAAATCCTATTTAACTTGAGCAAATGAGAGTCATGGTCATTAGATAATACTTATTAACCATGAGATAGGTGGACTAAGCCCGAAATACCTCACGGTCATTACCAAAGGGTGTTAACCGTGACCTAAGGTCATGGAAGGGGGTCACAATCAGTACCAAATATCTTATGAATGTGACATAGGTGTTTAAAAGGTTCTTGACTAAAAATTAGACTACCTCATGGTCATTAACTCAAACCTGTTGACCATGAGGTCCATTATGCCCAAAGGCAGATTTCCAGTCTCGATTTGTACATAATTTTTGACATATAAAACGGTATTTTTAGCCAAAGTAACCTTCTAAAAAGTTATTCATATATGTTTCTAGTTTCCAAATCATAAAAAATCACTCCAATACAACTAGTAAATCTCAAGATATTCAATAAAAACCACAGATTGTTCCTAATGACAAAGTAGCAACCACACATAGAATTCAACAAGAATTTTCAATATCATGCTGAAAGATTCAGTTTTAGGTTTCTTCATACAAAATCAATATATAAGTGTCTAGTTTCTATCCCATTGGAATTTCTCAATTTGAGTCACTGTAGCTCAAGATATCACAAAAATAGTCCAAACTAGTCAAATGAACGCTAGGCATATTTTTATGATTTCAAAAGCTACTTGCATAATTCGGTTTCCAAACCATCTCAAGCTTAATTTCCATGAGGAAAACATATACACATATCAATAATTGTGTTTCTCATGTCAACTATCAAATTACACACACACTCATGTATAAGAAGTTTTCATACCTTGTTTGTGCTACTTCCTCTTTTTTCCTTTTTATTCCTTCTTCCTCTCTCTGTTATTGGCTTTTTCTTCTCCTCCACATTTAAGATTCCACAAATAAATTTTTATTTCTTATATCCATTTATGATTTCACAATTGAACTAAAAGAAAGAGTAAGGAAGAAAGATAACTTACCTTTTTATGGCTTAACCATAAATTCTCTCTCTACTCTATTGAGCAAACTTGAACACTAAGTTTTCTAAAGAGAGAATGAGTGAAACTAAGATCAAACTTGCATGTTTTTGGAACCCCCTCCTATGGCTGGCAACCTTTCTCCCTTTTTATACCTTGATTTTCTCTTCATTTCTCATGAATTCTCATGAGATCTTTAAAAAAACTATATGTCTTCTTTCTATTGGCTCCTCATTTAGCCACTTTTTAATTTGCATTTCACTCCTTATACTTCCTATACTTCTCATTTTACCACAAAACTTACACTCTTTCTTTTTTAATTAAGCCCTTAATTTCATACTCTTTCTAAATTTACACACATAAAATTTAATGCAAAAATGACCATTTTGCCCTTTCTCTTTTAATTTAATTCCCTTTAGATCCTTTTATTTACTAGCATTTTTTTCATAACATACTTATTTCCAAAATAAGGTGCCCTTCTCTAGAATCCTATCATTGTATCGTGTTTTCAAACCAATAGAAATCACTTGATTTAAATTTTTAAACCTCAAATTTTCAATAAAACAGTGCAATTAGTCTTGAACAACAAAATAGCAAGAATCTATTGAACGAATATTCACTATATCATTCTCTAAATCACACGTTATCATTCAAATACACAAAATTTTCATCACTTGTTTCTATCATAAATTCCAAAACAATTATAACATATGAATACATTAATTTGTAGCAAATAAACATGTAATAAAAGAGAGAACTCCCAAACCTCAAAAAAATTGGCCACTTTCACATACTAAAGCTCTTCTTTCTCCTTGCCTTTTCTCTTTTTTCCTTACTACTCTTTCCCAAAACTGTACACAAACTTCATTCAATGACTAATCAAAATCATAAATACATAAAATAAAGAAAGGAAGAAAAAGATTTCTCTTTACGTAATCCATGCTTTACTCACCTTGCAAATCTCTAAAACCAATCAAATATACACACACCTTGTCATAAGAAACTTGAAGGAATAGAAGACATAAAAGAAAGGGAGAAAATTACTAAGCTTTTGGCCAAAGAGTGGTCGACCATCTCAAATAAAATAGCAAATTTTCACTTTCTTTCTTCATTCTTCTCCCTTTTTCTAGAGAAACACATGCTTATTTCTCATTGGCCCACTTGCTTGTCTAAAGTAAATTACACTTTACTCCTCCTTCTATTGTGAATCTTATAATTGGCATGAAACTTATAACATAAACTTTTAATCAAGTCCTTCATTCTTCACTAGCAATACACTTTTATCCCTAAATTAATAAATTTATAAAATTACCCTTCAGTTCTAGATTAATTTCAATTACATCCCAATCATATTTAAAAATATTTACCAATATAAAATTTGGATCATTGCAATTATTCCCCCCTTTAAGAATTTCGTCCTCAAAATTCTCCTAGTTACTGAGCATATTAGCACATGATTTTTAAACAATAACATCAAATAAGAATAACAATAGATGAAACATGCCAGGCAAACTTCTTGTATTATCCTTATTTTTTTTAGTCATATGAACAGTCAAGTCGGGGTATTATAAGTACCAGGTCCCCCCATAATTTTTTAGGTGGTTTAACTTTTCTTACTCTCAAAAGTCTTGGTAATTCATCCGCTTGCGTGCAAGGCTAAATTCTCTTGAATCTGGGGATAATTGGCAAGTAAGTGATCCATGTTGCCATACTTAAAGTATGCTCCCGTGAGCTTTTTGTACACATCCTAATGTTTCTTTTGACAATGCTCACATATAGGTGGAGGATTACTTTTACTAGATGATGTTGTGACACTATCCATAGGATTTGACTTCTGAACTGAACCTTGAGTAGCCTGTTTACCTGGGTCTCACGGGCTTTCTTGCTGCTAGGGAGCCTATTATCTTATATTTTCCTCTTTTATGCTTTCTTCTATGTCACTTGTTCAATCTCTTCCATTCTTAAAGCAGCTTCCACTAATTTGTAGTAATACACTTTCTGGATAGCAATTACAGATATCAAGCATCGCCAAAGACTCTTATTTAATCCATCTTCAAACTATCTACACCAAAAATTATTGGTCATTAATGGTTCTGGTACATACTTACTATGTTGGCTCAACTTTTTCTCATAGTTAGCTACTATCATATTCCTTTGCTTTTGGCTCTTAACCTCTCAGTAAACTTTAGTAACATATCTCTTTTCAAATTCTTGAACAAAGAAGTCCAATGTTAATTCAACTGGCTATTGGGGATTTTGAAGTACTACTTTCCATTAATCATAGGCCAAACCTTGCAATAAAGATACTGCATAAGTTACCCATTAATTCGATGGACAATTAATCTATTTCAATATTCTCTTTAACTTTTCAAGCCAAAAGTCTTCTACACTAGACTCATCTACTGATGTATCCATAAATTCCTCCTTCCCTCTCTAATAAGATCGGTAGGAACATTAGGGGCAATTAATCTCTTTACTAATTGAAGTAACCCCTTCATTATCATCGGGTTACCTTGAGCATTATCTACATCTCTCGCTGGGGGTTGTTCAAGTGAAGAAGGGTTATCATACATTGGATTCACACTTCCAACTGTCTCACCTATCTCTTCACTAGGATTCGACTCCATCTTTATCCTACATAAGTCAGCATCTGCATTTAGGCCACAACATCAAATAAACAAACATCTAATATATTCTCTAATACCTTAGAGTGTAGAATCACCTAAACCTATACTCTGATACCACAATGTAACGCTCGCTCTCAATAACAAACTATCTATTAATTCATTATGCAAAAATCACACTTTTAGCAACCACTAAATACAAATACAAGTATATAACTTGATTCAAATTCTTGAATAATAGATATATATAAATATTCTCATACAAGAGATACAAATTTTTTTCACTATTTACATAACAAAAATATGGGTATATACCAAAATTCCCTTCAAGCTTTACGCTTATGGCAAGCAGATGATGACTAGGCACTTAACACTTCACTCTAAACCTGTGAACCTACATGGGAGAAGCACCCATGTTAAACACTGGCTCAGTGGGGAGTAAGAAAAATATAGTAGACTTTATAAGGAAGTCACACACATCATTACAGCATTTCATTTATCAAGAAATATGAACACACCTGTCATAATGTATAACATGCATATTCAATATAAACATATCATATTGTCACTATCCTACCAATAATTTCATAAGGGAAAAACACTTTATTCATAACAAACATTGACTCATTACTATACTCACTTATTCATTAAAATTCACTCATTCACAATGTACAAGTCAAATCAAATCTCTTTCATATCAAATCAATTCACTTTCATATCGATTTAAATCACTTTTAGATCAAGTCAACTCATTTCCATAGCCAAAATTACTATGAAAAATGGATAACGGGTCAAACACTGTATACTTATAAATAGTATCAAACACTAGAGATCAAAGTCTCGAAATACTAAATACCAAAGGTATCAACACTAGACACCAACAGATACCAACACTAGCAACTGCATTCATCCCTTATAGGCATGTCTATCTATCCATTAACATATGAAATTCAAGCACAAATGAATTTGGTTACTTAAGAATATATCATTTAAAATTTGAGTAATACCATGAGTATCCACAAGATAGCATATACATGTACGTAACATCATAATTTTGTTACAAATATAACACATATGAACAATAAGGTAAAAGTATAGGCACAGCAAATTAAATGAGGAAGGACCGGTATACTTTGCCCTATCGCAAGCACCACTCATGCCTCAAGCGCAATATAGAAAAATTGTCAAGTCCTATTATGAGCATAACCTAGGTCACGAGAGTGATAGGAGGAAATGTACCAAGCAAAGAAACCCTTTTACAGGTGTAACTAGTGTTGCGATGCGATAGATGCAAAAATGTCCTAGACATTTTCCTTACAAGCTTTGCATTAGTAATTTTTTCATAACATACTCATTTCCTAAATAAAGTGCCCTTCTCTAGAATCCTATCACTATATCATGTTTTTAAACCACTAAAAATCACTTGATTTACATTTTTAAACCTCAAAATTTCTATAAAACAATGAAATTAGTCTTGAATAACAAAATAGTAAGAATCTATTGAACGAATATTCACTATATCATTCTCTAAATTACACTTTATCATTCAAATACACAATAATTTCATCACTTGTTTCTATCACAAATTCCAAAACAATTATAACATATGAATGCTTTGATTTGTAGCAACTAAACATGTAATAAGAGAGAGAACTCCCAAACCTCAAAAAAAATTGGCCACTTTTAGTTTCTAAAGCTCTTCTTTCTCCTTCCTTTTTTCCCCTGCCACTCTTTCCAACAACTATATGCAAACTTCATTTAATTACTAATCAAAATAAAAAAATACATAAACTAAAGAAAGAAAGAAAAAGATTTCTCTTTACATAATCCATGCTTTACTCACTTTGCAAAACTCTGAAACCAATCAAATATACACACACTTTGTCACAAGAAACTTAAAGGAATAGAAGACATAAAAAAAAGGAGAAAATGGCTAAGCTTTTGGCTAAAGAGTAGCTGACATCTCAAAGAAAATAGCAAATTTCCTATTTCTTTCTTGATTCTTCTCCCTCCTTTTGGAGAAACACATGCCTATTTCTCATTGGGCCACTTGTTAGTCTAAGGAAAATTACACTTTACTCCTCCTTCTATTATGAATTTTATAATTGGCATGAAACTTATAATATAAACTTTCAATCAAGCTCTTCATTCTTCACTAGCAATACACTTTTATCCCTGAATTAATAAATTTACGAAATTATCCTTCACTTTTACATTAATTTCAATTACGTCCCAATCATGTTTACAAATATTTACCAATATAAAATTTAGGTTGTTACATTAATTTCTTCTCTTAGATACCTAGCATTGACTTGGAGTTGAATTCTAACTCTAACTCTCTAAATCTGGAGAGATTAATCCCTCAAAATCTAGATTGATCCTCTTAAAATCTCTCTTCCCATTTTTGAAAAACCAAAATGTGAAAAATCTAGAAATATAACCACTGACAACCATCCCTCGGGAGAGATAGTCATCCCTTAAGCAAAAATCCATAATTTATAAAGATACCTCTGATCTGACCTGGATAGAAGGGTGATGGCCATAGACGACCATCTCTCAAATGACAGAAGATTATCGATCACCATCGAAAATTGAATTCATGGTTTTTCAGGCTTTTCTATTAAAACCCTTTAAAAACACTTGGAAAATCATACCATCTTTAAGAATACTATGAGAAAATCACAATTGGAGTTTCGAGATCCACACCTTTTGTAACACCTTTATACCACTGTACCGAACGTACAGTGATCATATGTCACATTCGAAAGGCAATAACAAACTGACTATATTAAACAATCTGCTAAATTTTTTTCTTAAATCACACATACATTCGTATCATACAATAGATCCATCTGGTAAACAATACTAATAATAAAATATTTCACAAGTACAATTCACATTCTATACCTTCTATATACACATATATACATGCCATGCCAACAATCATCCCTGAAGTTCGCTTTAAACTTGGTAAACATTGTAGCATCGGCCACCCTCTTTCTATCTTACTAACCTATGTGTAGTCAACAAACTATGCACTGAGCATCGAACTTCCTAGTGGTGGATACATATCCCAAACTTTCCAAAAAAATATCATTCACACATACACATACACACATGCATACTCACATTCACACATATGCATGCTTCCATGAGCATTCTTTAACATTAACTAGTCATTTTATCATTTTGATGTGCATCATACAATCATGCACACATGCATTCAATCATGAAAATTATTTCGATCATTCAGTAATATACAATTATCATTTTCATTTTTATACTTATATTTCAATCATTTACCATATTAACTTTCAATTTTAATTACTCACTTTAATATTCATAACTAATCTTATTTATACATTTCATTTACTGCTCATTATGCAGTTTACAAATTTTAGTTCTCAATATACTATTTTCTTATTATTTTACATTTTAATACCAATTTTTTCACCCTTTACAGATACATTTACTCACATTTCGGTTTTGCTTGAGAATTTATATTCATTCTTTTATTCCTCATACAATCTTTTGATCATTCAGATATACATGCATTTACCCAGATATTTAATCATTTATCTAATTGCTTACCTTAAACGGAATCTTCTAATTTCAGCCACGTATGCTCTTAAGATTTAATTTTCTCTTTCTTTTATGTTTAGTACATGTTATGGTATGAACAATTTCAATTTAGTCCCTGTGTTCACTTAAGTGTAAAAATTTCACTTTTGATCCCTACCTTACCATATAATAGGGTTCATTTACAGTTTTATTCTTTTCAATTAACATTCTATTTGTTAAATTACAATTTAATCCCTACACTTTCGTTAAATTATAGTGGTGTTTTCTTTTATAATTTATTTACACTAATTTTTCTTATTTAATGTGTAACTTATCATTTGTTACAATTGCACTACTTTACGAAAAATTATATACAGATTTCCTAATTTTTCAATTGTTTCCAAACTGTCATTTCACATTCTAGTTACAATTTTATTATCAGTTCACTTGTTTTTATTTTAAATCCATTATTTTGTTTATAAATTATCAATCAGTTCTCGCTTTAACATTTTCATGTTAAATTGCATTTTAACTCTCCAGGACTACAAAGGATTACTTTTTAGCTTTTCATTCATTATTTTATCATTCTCATACATACTTTCAGTATTTTATCACTTTTACCTATTAAATTCATTATTTGGATAAATTATTATTTTGATCTTAACTTTTTATTTTCTTTCATAGCAGTTCTTTTACCTTTTTTCATTTTCATTCACATTTCACATTTTGAACTTTTATGTTATTGTTATCATTATGTCTCTAGTACATTCTCGTCAGAAATCTTCAGATCGGATATACGGGATGTGGACCCTACAAGCCCACAACAGTACAATACAATAGGAGGTGATCCCGAAGAATCAATCCACCTAATATTAGATCAGAACAGTCAGAACAGGTGCTATAGGTGATCATTATGATCCCTCCATAGCAAAGTAAGTCGCCATGAATTGCACCATGGTATAAGTGTCCCTATGGCTAACCAATTATATCATGAGCTAGATTATACCGCTAGACTACTACTAAGAGCAAAATTTTGCTCATTTTAGAATTATTTTCATATTTTTGATATTTCAATTTTCTTTTTCATTTCATTTTATTTCAGTACACTAACCATATAATACTTTCTTCTCATGTCAGTATACTATTCATACAATGTTTTCTTTTCAATTCGATTCTTTATCACTTTTACACATCTGACTTTTTCACTTGCTTTTCAATTCCAGTCATTAATCACTTGATTTGTTTATTATTCTCAACTATTTCACGAGTAATTTACTTTTCTTAACGTCACTTTCACATTTTTAACACTTTCACATAATTTTACAAATTTATTCACATACCAATTGACTTTTCTGTCACTTTTACACATATTATGAATTATCTTATTATAATTCATTATTTCCATCCATTTATGAATTATTCACTATAATTCAACAAATTCGTTTTCAAATATATTTATATAAATTTCATATTAATTAATGTCATTACTTTAGTATACTTTTCAATTTAATCCTCAATTTTTCATTTAATTGCAAAATTGAATTTTTACACATTAATAACAAAATTACCGCTAATTTACTTGTTTTCACTTCACACTCATTTATTGGCATACAAATTTCCATTTGATCCTTATTTTAACTTTTCATTTAAAATTTCATTTTAGTCCCTCAATTCATAAAAGTTCATTTTTAGACTGGTTGTTCACTAAATTATCATTCTACCCTTTCCTATTTTTTTCTTTATCATTTTTACTCATTAAATTCAATATTTGAAAAAATTATCGTCTTACCCCTAAACTTTTCATTTCTTTTCACTTAGGTCATTTTTCATTCTAAACTTCATTTTTACTTTACTTTTATACTTTTCATTTACATTTACCATTGTTTCTTTCTTTTTCATACTTAAACTTTTATATAGGGAAAAATTTTTGTTTAATCCCTTATCTTCATTGCTTTACAATTTTATTTCTCTAGTTCACGTTTATTTATAAAATTGCCATTGGTTTTATATCTTATATTTTTAATTCAGTCTACTTTCATGGAACTACAATTTAGTTCCTAAAATAGTTAAAGCACCATTTTATCCTTTTTCCTCAATGCTTAGTAAAATTACAATTTATCTTTAAACTTTTAATTTCTTTCATTTAAGTCCTTTATAACTTTAATTATATCAATTTAATGCTTTTCATTGCATTTATTTCCTCATATGTTAAACATATCGAAACTGTGATTTTTTTCTTATTTTTAATTTTTGATGATTCATTTGATCTTATTTTCAATTCAAATTACATTATTGGACTTCTTTTAACCTTATATTTTCAATAGTCCAATAAAATATTTTCGATTTTAAAAGATACTATTCACTCTAGTGTCACTATTCACTATCGAAAAATACTATTTTTGACTAACCCGATATGTGGGCCATTACACCTTTTGTCAAAAATATACCATTTTCTTATCATTAGGTAATCTAATTTAGGCTGCCTCGAGTCATGGTGTCTACACAAAATATAATATAGAACATCAAAACATATTTAAATCATGTTGGAACAACCATATTAACAATAAATAGAATTTAAACCAAAAAATATATTATGTATCAATGAAGATGTTAAAGCCTAGATCATGTCATTCTATGTATATTAAATCATGCTTAGAATATTATAATATCAAGAAACATAAAGGCAGTAGAAATGAATTAAATAAACAATATAATCATGGCATTAACAAAATCAATTAAAATCATACTTTAATGGTATAAATCTAGAGAGAAAAGGCAAAGAGACCCAAAATATTACCCTTAGGGAAGTCTATTTTTGTAACTTTGGAATGTGCTTCACGAGTTCCTACCGAATGCTTTTCCCATTTTAGTAAACCTCTTAAAATGTTTTATGTGTAGGGGGAAGTAAAATAAAAAGATAGCAGTTGTACCTAATAGCAGAACATTGTCTTTTTTTCTCTCTTAAGTACGTAGCCACTATTCTCTAAAATTTTGAGTGATCTCCCTTTAAAAGTAAAGTCTTTTTGCTTTAAATACAATGAAAGAATGTTAATTTGTTTCCACTTTTGACTCCTAAAAATCATCCTTGAAATCCTTTTAAAATTCCCCCAAAATTCAATTGGAAAAAATATAATCTTATCAAAATAGATTTGAGCTACAAAAGGAAAACTTGGGAAAATATGAAAAACCCCCACTGATAGGCGCTCATGGCTGATAGACGAGCGTCTGTAGAAGTGTCTATGATAGCTAAAACAAACTATCTGTATGGGGATGGCTAGCACTCAAAAAATTATAGATGGGCATCTATCATAATAGACGGCTATCTGTGATAGGAAATGCCTTGAATCCAAAATTTTTTAAACTTTTTTCATGCCCTAGAAATGAAAAAATTAACAAATCATGAAAATCATGGATGGCGGAGTTTTGTGCTTTTCATTTCAAATATGAAAATCTCCTCATCATTGGGTAACTCCGAATGGGGCTACCTCAGGATCCAATGTCTGCAACTGTATCCTTACATACTTACACCTACATACACTTTAATGCATTCTTAAAGCCAAATTTAGAGCTATACATGCATAACTTCAATATACATGATGAAACACAAACCTTTCTATCATATGCGTACATAACAATAGGGTTCACTCCCTTAGTAGGAGCTTTAGAGTATTCATATAAATGTGCTTGTTCATTTTCAATTGGTTTATGCTTATGCTTATTCAAACACACACACACACACACACATACACATACATATATATATATATATATATATATATATATATATATATATATATATATATATATATATATATATATAAGTCTTTATGTTACAAATATACTTATACATACATATATGTCTTTTACATATCATGTCTCTTGTTAGTTCTTTATAAATATTAATGGTGTTAAGAGTAATTGCATATATTTCAACATATGCTTAAAATTCTTCATATTTAGGTTTAATTGGTATTCCTATCTCAATGTATCATTATGGAATTCATGTATATAACATCATATTATATCCCTAGACATATGTTTATTATGCTCTAAAAGTGTTCGAAAAAGTTTGAAAACTGTTCGGTAACATTTCAGGGTTTAAAAATTAAGTATAGGTTAGAACAGGGGATAGTTACGGCTGAGACCAAATGGTTCCAACCTTGAAAATGCTTATATTAGATTCAAAATGCTTTGTCATGGCTAAGAGGAAAATTTCTCTATTGGGATGACGTAATCTGCCTAGAATTTAGCAAGCAGACTCTCAAGTTCAACTTGAACACCAATGTTGACCTATGAAATGTGATTTCTAGAAAAACTTCATTCTAAACATTTATTCCACTATGTATCTAGTTTCCATAAACTCAAGAATCATGCAATTTGGATAGTACACATAGAGATATACGTGAAAACATATAAATTAGTCCCATTGATAGGGCAGTAGTAACCCAACTTCAAGCCAAAATTCAATATATTTAGAGGCAGAATTCAATTTCAAGTTCTTCTAAAAACTTTTATATCTATGTCTTAACTTTCATTTTAAACTTGATTCATTTAACTTGAGCATCTCTAGAGCAAATTATATCTTTTACACTAAGACTAGTTCAAGTGAACCCTGTGATAGATTTTCACTAAGTAGATCTTTAGGACTTTAATGACTATTTTCATGTATTTTTTCATCATTTACGGGCTTTAACAACAATTATACATCAACTACATTACATATATCATCTAAACTCAATTTAAACACACACCAAGAAGAGTAAAAAATTCCCATACCTCAGTTGCTCAAGGAATCTTCTTCCTTCCTTAATAGCTTCCTCACTTCTTTCTTCTTGTTTAATCCTTCTTTGAATGCTTCTCCTAACTCTGATCTCTTTCTCTCTCTCTCTCTTACCATTTTTAACCTACTAACTTGAAGGGATACATTTATGGTAAAGAAAGGCAGAAGAAAAGAGTCACTAAAATTTATCTCCCCTAGATGATTTCCTCTCACTCACCTAATGTCCACTTTTTACTTTATTTTAGAAAGCTAGGTGCCACTCTTCTATTGGCCCACTTGTGGCTTTTAGAAGAAGTTCCATTTTGATCCCCCAAATTTTTTATTTTTCTAATCTTTTCTCTCATAATTTGATTCAATTTAATCCTCTTATTACAACTTCTTAATTATACATATATATGTTAAATTGTCATATTACCAAATGGCCTTTATCTTATGCTTTATTTCCCACCATGTCCTTTTTTTTATTTCTTTGTTACTCCAATCGTGCCATTTGCATGCATTTTCTCATAGGATACATGTTGGGACCTTACAACAACCCAAAGCATTGGTAATATGGATATTATACCAATCTATAGACATCCATTTATCCAAAATCACACCAACACAAATATGTTAATGAGTGGAGACTAGATCAATTAAAGCATGCATATCAGAACCAAAGCAGGAAATTATACCCGTGATAACCCCAGGTGTGTATGGATCCTCGTGAGCTTTCATAGCATATTGCTGCAATGTATTTCTTTATACCCTAATCTCTAAAACTTAGATAGAGTGAGAAGGGTGTCGAACTCTGGGAATCAATTTATGTTTAAGAGTCATTTCGTATTAATTGATTAGATACTAAGATGTTTAAGCAATGATAAATAAAATGGGATTTGTTATATTAAATTATTACTTACTAATATAATTATCTAATCTAAACTATAACTTCAAACAATCAATATAAGCATTAGAAATACAAAATATCAATTGATCTTATAAAAATGCAAACAAACATATAAGCATGCAATAAATAAAGAATAAGACCTACTATCCCTAGATGCAACTCTTATTGTCAAATAAAGGCATCCCCATCTAGAGTCCATAAGCACTCTCATGTCATTATGGAGATAAATAAGAATCTTGAAATTTTATGCCTATTTTTAAGCCCCTCAAAGTAAAACCCTTGTCTCCTAAGTGATTTTTAACTTTAAGTTTAATTACCTTTTCATCAAAATGTCCTAACTCTTATTGTGAAAAAGTTAATTAACATATTACATATGGTGATCAAGTATACATAATAAATTAAGAATCCAATCAAACTTAAATCATTCATACTCAAACAAAATATTTATATTAATGAAGATCAATTCATACTTATAATTCTAACAAAGTAAAGTTAGCCTACATACATATAGGCAAAGTAAACAAAAACAAAGAAGAATAATAAAATCAAATAAAAAGATAAAGAGTAAAAGAGAAAAAATTGATTGATGACTCCTCAATGCTTTCTTCTTCCTTGGACTTTGCTTTTCTTCTTAATTTTTTCTAACTGATTTGAAGTTTAAAAGGTAGTTTTTCTATATATATAATATGGTTATATTATCTTCATATATTTATATGCCCAAGGGTATTCTAATCGGTGTCTTTTGAAAAATGGATGCAAATCTAAAGAGATACATGAAAAGTTGTAATCGTTGACCTTTGTGATGAGTCGGCACACCCTATGCCGAGTTAGACAAATTGGTATGCCAAGACTATGTAACGAGTCATCAACATTGGAACGAGTCATCACACCCTCAACTTCTTCATGAATCAGCTCAACACAGCATAAGTCGACATGCGGAGTCCTTGTCATAAGTCGACACACCTTATTATGAGTCAGTATAGGCTCTTAAACTTTTTAAAGACCCTTTTATTCTATTTTTCAATAAAATTCCTTTCATTTTTGCTTTATTTAACCTAATTAGGCACATTCAACCTACAAAATAAAGAAGACATAAAAAGTAACCTAAAACATAACAAAATACATACATTAACTAAACAAATAAGGCAATAACACACAAAATAACTATACTAAAATGCATGGCATCAAATTTTTTCACACTTAAATCTTGCTTGCTCCTAAGCAAGAATACAATAATCTAAATGAGAGAACTAACAAAAATAATTTTCTTTCCAAGTTAGAAAAGAGTTTTTCTAAGAATCATCTTTAATATGAGAAAATACTTAAATAAGATAGCCAAATAACTAGTTCCTATTGCTCAATAATGATAGAGTAGACAAGTTGCATAGCATATGTAATAAATTTAACCTACTATCTTAAATTATTAAAATCAAAATCAATAACATATATAATAAATTTAACCTACTATCTTTAATAATATAATTAAATTATTCAACTAGGATGGATTATTTTCAAACTTAGAAATTCAAAAACAACCATAGCCATTGGAACAAGGAAAGCTCACACATCAACTCATAATTTTAATGGTTTAAGTAAAGCTCACACATCAACTAACACATTAAGCATATCTAAATCTCTCAAAAGACTAGTAGAATGGTACAAGCCACTATTCCTTTTGATTTAAGAGAAATAAACCTAGCACCTTCCTCATGAGAAGTAATGGTGAATGTGACCTTGTACATTAAAGTGAAATCTTCATCATGAAAAACTTCCTTTTGAGGTCTTGTAGATGTGTAACCTTTTGTTTTTGGCATCTTGAGTGATGAAAATAAAGAAAGATCTAAACGAAAAAATGGAGAAACACTTACTAGAGAACATATGAAAGAGAAAGACAAATAAAACTAAGAACTTAAAAATGAAGGGCTTAAGAGAAATAAGCGAGAGAAAACTAAGATGGAGTAGAGAAAAAAAAGGTAAAAAAGTAATATTTATATAGAAATTGCTCTTTTGGGATATGCAAAAGGTTGCTGCAAGAAAGAAAAATGAAGATTAGTATTTATAGGGAAGGAAAGTTTCTGAAAAAGGATAAGAAAAATGAGGAGAGATATGACTCTTTATGTGAAAAGCAAACCCCTTTAGGGTTTCTCACACCTTTTCAAAATACTTGAAAAAAGTAACTGAAAACAATGATAAGAAATAAACACTAAAAATAAAAACTAAAATAGGGCATTTGAGAGACTTAAAGTACAGAAAAATTTAACCAGATTGAGTGATATCATGAGTCGGCACATATGGGACAACTCAGCATGACTGTTCTCTGAAATGAGTCATCACAGGCATTACGACTCATCACAGAAGTGATCCTTCATGAAGTGGCATGACGATTGCTGACTCAATGCATAACGATATGGAATGACTCAGCATAAAAATTGGCAAGAACTCTAAGTCAGCATATGGACTCTTTGTAACAACTCAGCACAGGCATTACGACTCATCACATCCTACCCAAAAACTCAAAAATACAAACTTCCACAAATTCAAAGAAAAAACCATTAAGCTATTAAAATAATGTGTAAACATTAAATAAAAGCACAAAAACAAACAACATACTTATGAACGTACTAAAACTACTAAAAATGTGGTTAAAAGATTACGTAATAAAACTAAACCGAATAACCTAAACTACTAGATATTGAAATTCCTCAACCATGATCATTATCCTCAAATTGATACCCATAAGCATTCTCTTTATCATAGGCTTAATAGTCTCTAGCCTCAAACAATCATATAAAACATCCTTAACACATTCATCAATAATATTACGAGAATCAATTCTACTAACACTTTTTATAGGTGAAGATCTCATCATCTTAAAAATATCAAATTTCACACTTTCATTATTTACTTCGAAAGTAATCTTTCCTCTTTTTATACAATTAATAGCATCAGTTGTAACTAAGAAAAGTCTCCCAAACAATATAGAAATTTTTAAGTCATTTTCCATATCTAACACAATAAAATCTACTAGTATGACAAACTTATCTACCTTTGTAGGCACATTTTTAATAATTCCTAAAGGATGAGTAATGGTTCTAGTAGCCATAGACAAACACATGCTAATAGGCTTAAGTTCACCTAAATCTAATATCTTATAGATATAATAGGGCATAAGACTAACACTAGCACCAACATCACAAAGAATTTTTTCAAAAGGTACACCACCTATAACAAATGAACTATGAAACAATTCAAATCTTTTTTTGCTTAGGTGGGGACTTAGACTACATACCTTTGGATTCCTCCTATAATGAAACTAAATATATTCCTCTATCTTACTCTTATATGTTGTAATATCTTTTAAAAATTTTCCCCATTAAGGAATATATCTTACAGCATCCATAAATAAAATAGTAATAGTTATATACTTAAAATAATTTAAAAACTTGCCAAATTGCTTATCCAAATTATGCCTTAAAAACCTTTGAGAAAAATATAATATTTTAATATCTACTCTAGGCTCATCTTTTTTATTAGCTTGGTCATCTTTATTTTTATCTTATTTATGCTTAACAACATCATTATCGATATCAATCACATCATATACAATAGACTCATTAGATTTACCTTTAGACTCATCATCTTGAGTTAGTACCTTCTTACCTTTTATCTCCTTATTGTCAACCTTTTTACTACTTCTTGGTATAATTGCTTGACAAGTCTCTTTGTGTGGAAACTCGGGTCGGCTAGGTAACTTCCTCATAGGTTGAGCACTTGAAGAGGCTTGTTGGGCAATATGAATCTCTAAGATCCTATTATAGGTAGCAAGTTGTTCAAACTTTGCATTGACTTGCTTGAACTGCTCATTGTTATTTTTATTGATGGCAATTTATTGGCTAATAAATTGTTCAATAAAATATTCAAAATGAAATTTTGATTAAGAGGGATTGAAATGTAGCTTCATAGGAAAATCAGGTGGATCTTATGGTCTAAGCATGGGATTACTTGAAGGATTGAATTGTGATGGAGTGTTAGATCGAAAAAATCTAAGATGATTTCTCCATTGGGGATTATAAAAAATAGAATTTAATCATTTCATTTGATTGAAACCGCCTTGAACATAATTGTCTTTTTCATTATTACTTATTGTGCATTATGTGTAGCAATAAAATCCTTCACACAACTCACAAACAACACTTGAATTATCAATGGAATTAACTTAAGATTTACTTATAAATTTGGTGAGTGCATCCACCTTTGCTATCAATAAATTAATGATATCAAGCTTCAAGGCTCCTCTTACTTTCACCATACTTGGCTCATCTCCTATGTACCCTTGTGATGCAAGTTCTTCGAGTAAAGTGATCGCTTCTCTTGTTGTCTTGTCCATCTATTTTTCACTAAAAGCTGCATTAATTACATTCTATTTTCATCCTTCAAACCATTGTAAAAAATTTGAGAAATCCAATCGGGCAAGCCATGATGAGGATATTGCCTTTGAAATTTCTTAAATCTCTTTCATGCTACATATATTATCTCATTTGCATGTTGCCTCAAGGTTGTAATCTCATTTCTAAATTTGACCATCTTGTGGGGTGAAAAATACTTATGTGGAAATACTTGCTTCAATTGATCCCATTTTGTAATAGACTCACTAAGCAAACTAGCCATCCATAATTGTACCTTATCCTTAACAGAAAAAGAAAATAATCGAAATCTAATTACAACATGTGTGACTATTTATTTTGAATTTTGCACACACATTAAAAAAGACTAATATATGAGCATAAAGATCTTCTCTTTGAAGACTACCGAACTAATTATTTTGAACCATTTGGATTATGCTATGCTTGATTTTGAAATTATTGTTGGCAAACGTAGGTGCCACAATTCCCCCAAAGCTTTTCGAAATATTGAATATAGCAAAATCTCCTAAAATACGTCTATTTTGTTCAACCATGATGTTTGAACCTTGATCCTCATATTCTTGTTATTGTTTTTTATCATTGCATAAAGCACAAAAAGTTCGATCAATTTCAGAATCAAATGAAAAAAAAAATTATCTCTACTACTACTACACATAAAATAACAAATTGAACTAAACTATTATAAAGTAAAACAAACAAAAGGCCAAAATCAACTTTTTTTTCCAAGTTAATAAAAATAATTACTTATTTTTTACTCCCCAGCAACTATGCCAAAAATTTATTACTGTGTACTTCTTTATACCATAGTTTCTAGAATTTAGATACGATGAAAAGGGCATCGAACTCTGAAAATCAATTTATGTTTGTCATTTTGTATTAATCAGTTAGATACTAAGTCATCTAGACAATGATAAATAAAATAGGATTGATTATATTGAATTCTTACTTACTAATTTAATTATCTAATCTAAACTATAACTTCAAACAATCAATATAAGCATTAGACTTGCAAGACATCAATTGATCTTATAAAAATGCAAACAAACATATAAGCATGCAATGAATAGAAAATAAAGCATGCTATCTCTAGATGCAACTCTCATTGTCAAATAAGAGCATCCCTATCTAGAGTTCATAAGCACTCTCATATCATTATGGAGATGGATGAAAACTATGAAGTTCTATGTCTATTCTTAAGCCTCTCAAAGTGAAACCCTTGTCTCCTAAGTTATTTCTAACTTTAAATAAGTTTAATTACCTTTCCACCAAAATATCCCAACTCTCATTGTGAAAAAATTGATGAACATATTACATATGATGATCAAGCATACATAATAAATTAAGAACCCAATTAAACTTAAATCATTCATACTCAAATAAAATATTTATATTAATGAAAATCAATTGCTACTTATAATTTTAACAAAATAAAGTTAGTCTAGATACATATTGGAAAAACAAACAAACACAAAGAAAGAATAAAATCAAATAAAAAGATAAAAAGGAGAAGAGAAGAAATTAATTGATGACTCCTCAATGCTTTCTTTTTCCTTGGACTTTGTTTTTCTTCCTAATCTTTTCTAATTAATTTGAAGCTTAAAAGGTAATTTTTCTATATATATAATATGGTTATCTTTATGTATTTATAAGCCCAAATGTGTCCTAATTGGTATATTTTTGGAAAAGATTGCAAATCTAAAGAGATATGAAAAGTTGCAATTGTTGGCATTTGTGACCAGTCAACACACCCTATACTAAATTAGACAAATCGGCATGCCAAGGCTCTATAACAAGTCGTCACCACTGGAATGAGTCATCATACCCTCAACTGATTCACGAATCAGCTCAGCATAGCATGAGTCAACATGTTGAGTCCCTATGAAGAGTCAACACACCTTGTTACGAGTTGGCACAGGTTCTTGAACTTCTTAAAGATCTTTTTTTTCTATTTTCAACAAAATTTCCTTCATTTATGCTTCATTTAACCCAATTAGGCACATTTAACCTACAAAACAAAGAAGATATAAAAAGTAACTTAAAATATAATAAAATACATACGTTACCTAAAGAAATAATGCAATAACACACAAAATAACTATGCTAAATTGCATGGCATCACATATGCTCAAGCTGCAGCTGGTGGTAATAATGGTCGCTCTACCATTTCTAAAATAGATCCAGGATTTAATCGAGATTACCTTGATCCAAATTGGCCTCTGCCTTTACCTCTACCTCCAGATGGAGCGTTATAAGCTCTTCTACTAATTTGTGAAGCTTGAATGATCTCTATAGGGCAATTATCAATCAAATGATCATTGGTGGTAATAATGGTCGATCTACCATTTCTAAAATAGATCCAGGATTTAATCGAGATTACCTTGATTCAAATTGGCCTCTGCCTTTACCTCTACCTCCAGATGGAGCGCTATAAGCTCCTCTACTAATTTGTGAAGATTGAATGATGCCTATAGGGAAATTGTCAATCAAATGATCATTACTTCCACACCTAAAATAGGCCTCATACATACATCGACAAGTACCCTAATGATTCCTCAAATGGTGGAGACATTCAGGCATTTTAAACCTACGCCTTTGAAAGGATTCCTTACTAGAGGCACCAGATGTGGGAGGACCCTACCATCTACCTTTGGGCACAGATCCCTATCCCATAGATGACTCTTTGATTTTTTTTCTCAAAAAGGCACCTCTACCAGTCATTCCTCTTCTCTGCGCTTTTTCTCTCTTTACCGACTCAGATTTTTCCACTTTCATAGTAGCTTATACCAACAAATAGTAAATTACTTGTTGCGGTGAGGAAACAACTACCAAATGCTCTTTAATCGAATCATTTAGACCCTTCTAAATTGGCAAAATCGAAAAGCTTCGATCAGGACAAGCTCAAAAGCATACTTACTATGACGATTGAACTCTTGTTCATACTCAACCACAGATAACCCTCTTTGTCTAAGCTCTAAGAACTGCTTCCACTTTTTATCCTTACATGCTGTTGTAATATATCTCTTCTTAAACCCTTGAAGGAAAAAGTTCCAAGTTATTGGGTCAAGGAGTTAAGGGTGTCTTTAGATAAGCTTCCACTAATCATATGCAAGACCCTGAAGGAAACTACACAAGGCATCATTTGTTCAAGAGAGCACTTAATCTCTTCCTATACTCTCGTTGTTCTTTCTAACCAATACTCAACCTTATCAAATTCATCCATCGAGATCCCTACAAATTCCTTACTTTATGCTTTCATAGGGAATCAATGGGAGCTTTTAGTTTTGTTAACCGCTGAATCGCTAAAGTTATATCCCAAGTAAATTTTAATAATGTCTCACCCAATGCCAGAGGCTGAGCATTTACTCTAAATGCCCAAGATGGGCTAGATGCAGAAGGCCGTGATTTAATAGGAAGGTTACTTTCAGTAATTTTCTCAATTGCTTCTAAAGATGACTCCATAGCTATTTGATACTATAATAAATAAGAGCAACCACATTAGGCCAGACACAACTCATACAAACATACATGACATTCTTTAAGAATCGTTAAACCATAATCGCCTAAACCATGCTCTGATACCAATAAAATTAAAATGCCTTTAAACTAGTAAGAACGAGAGGTACAAGCCAAAAGAACCATAATAGGACAACGGCCCAAAATAACTTATAAGGGAGGCATATATAGTAGCTATAATAAACTTATAGATCTAACACACATATATAAAATTGGTTAAGGTGATCTTATACAGAAGCATGATATTATTCATAAAAAAATTAAATATTACAAACTTTAGGACTGAAAGGTATATAATAGTATCTTTTCTAACATATCTCTTTAAAAAGGAACACTAAGACAGACTTCATGTTACGACGGAAGTTAATGCGACCACGTTGTTGCTCTGACTCCCTAAAACTTGACACACTGCAGCAATATGCCATGAAAGTAAGCATAAATATAAATTAATGGTAAAATGAATAATTAAAAACAATGTCTAATCATATGATACAAAAATTTAGGAATTTCACATTTTTATTCTAAATTGTATATACTTTGCAGATATAAAGGTATTTAGCTTTGGTTTGTAACTCATTACAAGTAAACAGTTATTAGTCAAAAATAGTGCTTGATATAGATTCTCTCGCATAGTATAGAAGACACTCATTATGAGTATCAAACAAAGGATAACTCATCCTCAAATTAGAATACAGAAGGTGTTGTAACACCATTTTCAGAAGATGCTGCGGTGTCACGAGCATGCCCTATCATCAGAAGTCTGAACTTGCAGACAATAGTTTTAGGATTTATTTTAACTTTAAGTGTTCAGAAGTCTAGCTCAAAAATCTCATAATGAGTGATCGGGCAGAGCTAAGGCTGTCCCCAGCGGGTTGATTGTTTATCCAGGATTTTGCAGATTTCTTTTAGGCCTAAATTGCTGCAATTACCGCACATACATGACATTCTTATAAATATATGACAAATTAAACATTAACCTTAACATGATATAACTTCTGGACCCACATATTCAACCGTTTATTTCCTTTTACAGATATGATCTTGAACATTCTAAATCAGTCCTATTTTAAACAATAATTAAACCAACATTTACAACTACAATTCCGTAAGTTATTCGCTGGCTTCCTCTCTAGAACCCTTTCAGGAATCCACCAATTATTCTCTATTCTAATTTGCTCTTAAATCTCAACTGGATAGAGTAGTTCCCAAAATTACTCACCAATCTATTCAACAAAAAAGGAAACGTACAACATATTTAGGTTGCTTGAGTCTTTATGTGTACATTTTAACCTTCAAGGTTTGTACCAAATTATCCATATGTCATTTGAAATTAAAATCCAGCAATTAAACCTTTAAATAAGCTTAAAATTAATCGTTTACTTACCTTAATTGGAGAATTACAGCCGCTGCTAAACTTTTTCTTTCCCATTTGAGCTTCCTTGTTCTTCAACTAAATCATAAAAATCCATCAGTTATCATTCCAAGGTTTACCTGCCAAATGCTTATTCCAGATTTATAACACAAGGAAGGAGATAAATAAAAAAAAACTCTTTCTACTAACCTGCCTTCTCTAATTTATTGCTTTTCTTTCTCTCTTGCTAACAAGCTTTCAACAATAACCCAGGATTCGAAATGAAATAGACCACACTTTCACTGGAAGGTAGGTTTTTACTCAAATTCACTTTACATATTCTAGAAACTTACTTGTCCAGTTGCTATTGGCTAGTTCTAAAAATCTTTACACAAAGTTAAATTTAGTCGCCTACTAACTTTTGAATTACCATAGACATATTTAAAGCTAAACTTCGTTTCAATTAAGCCCTCCAAAACCTTCATCATTTTTAATTTAAAATCTACAAAACTTGAGTAGATTCCCAAAACAATCTCTTATATACCAATTATGCCCCCGCGTTTTGCATCTTTGGAGCCTTACAAAAATTCTTATATATTATTTTATCACATAATAATTTACATTATTTAATGTCATTTTCAACCGAATTTAAATAAAATAATGAGCCTTGTTTTCCTTGTCAAAAATATAATTGATAAAATAGACTTATAAATTATATAATAACACAATTACAAATAATAATAAAATAATATTTTGATAACTTTTACACAAATTTAATGAATAATAATGCATTTTATTTATTTAATCTCAATAAAAATATAAATAAAATAGACTTATAAATTATACACTTGTTTCTATACGTCAATTGATTGAAAATTTTTTATTAACAATAGTATAAAATTTTTCTTAATATATAAAATTATTATTTTTTCATAATATATACAACTATTATACTAACATCTAAAATTATAAAATATTGTATATCATTACACTAACATTAAATTTTTGGTAATATATAAAAGTGATAATTTAACTTTTTTTTTCTTTAGGTCTTTAAATTAATCAACAAAAAATATCTTTAAATTATAAAATAATAATACAATTAAATAATTATAAAATTTATACACTAGTTCAGTTAAATATATATACTATTTTATGTGATCATCTTGTGTTTTATGTGCAACTTGAAAAAAAAAAAAAAAAAGGCTACCGTATAATATACTAACCTTTTTATGTGATAATCCTGAGCAACTTGATAAAAAATAAAAAATAAAAAATGAGTTACAGCAATGGAGACATAATTGAGAGAGTAAGGGAAGGCAAAATGATAGAGACGGGAATGAAATTTGTGTTTATATAGAGGATTATAATATTAAATTATTTATTTCAGAAGTCAAATTGATTTGACAGTTCACTATTAGCATCACATGATTCGGCAAAGTTTCTACCATCTCTGATAATGCAGCTACCTGCTGATCTTCATATTTCTGCACATGAAATTTCCATAAATCTAATAATGCAATCATGTATTACGTTTTTATACTCTGCAGCTTTAATATGATGATGCAGTCACGTATAATATTTTTTATTCAAATATTTCATTTTACTAAATAATTTTTAATATGTAACATATTTTTCATTTTTATAAAACTATCTTTTAAAAATTAAAATTAAAAGATAAAAAAATAGTTTCCCCAAATAGTAACATAGACAAAGAAAGAAAGAAAGAAGCAGCTAGCAAAATATATGAATTTCATTTTGATTTTTCAGTAGCAGATATTGGGCCTACAAGAAAAGTGTTAGGTTGACTGTCAAAAGCTCAAAAATCAAAATCAATTTCATTTTCTTTTTTACGATTTATTTATATTATTAAATTATAAAGCGCACTCAGAAGGTTGTTTGGAGCAGAGAAGTACACTATCAACTCTCCTAGCTGATGTCATGTGGCAATTGCAACGGTCTAGCGATCCCACCTTCTGCAGACAATAGCGTACAAGATGACGTGTCATCTTTTCTTGGTCTGGTCTGATGCTCAGTACGCTAGTGCACCTTCTTCTCCCTTGGTTCAATAGATATCTTAACGCTTCTAATAAGAACCTAAATATTCACTTGAAATTCTAAAATAATTCAATTTCTTTATTTTGCAGATAAAGTCTGAATTAGTGGTTAATTTCACTTACATTCATATAATTATGGCCATTATAGCAATTGGATCTTAAAAAAAATTATTTAATTTATATTAAAATAGGTCAATTATTATTTTATATCCAACGAAGTCACAAGGATAGATGCTTTCGAATTTCAATCACCGAATTATTGAGTAGCATAAGTATTTTAAAAGAATGCCAATATGGCAACCGCATTATAAAACCTACTGTAGCAGCCACAGTAACTAATATTGAAAATAGAATTAATTTCACGCATAATCATAATCGTACAATTATATTCATTACAAATATAGTGGTAAAAAAATGATTGGTATAAATAAAATAAGTGGATGGTTACTTTGTACTCAATAAAATTAGAATTATTAGATCTTGTAGGGTTTTTATGAGATTGTATTCTTTCTGCAAATTTAAATTCAAAAACACTTGGACATCATAAAATGGAAGAAAAGGATTAAAAAAACAAAGGAAAAAATTAATTTTACAATTACCAAATCATGTTCTTTTTCATCATCTTCTTCTGCTAATCAAATTCGTGGTTGAAATAGAAATAGAAGTAGACATGCTCTTCCACCTTTCTCTTTGATTTTTCCATCTTCTTGATTATTTATAAATTTCAAGTTTTGTTTTTTTTTCTTGAATTATTTTCAAAATAAAAAGCAAAGAAGCAATTTTTAGTTTTTTCTATTTTCTATTATGCTTTTTTGGATTTTACTTCTTTTGATTGGAATTTTGCAATATGATGCTAATATGTTGAATTATGCAGGATATTTAAGAAAACTATGTACATTTGGATCCGGATTTGGATTTTATGGAGAAATAAAGAACTTAAGGTTTTGATATCTTGAAAATATATTTAGCCAAGACATAGGAATATAGTGATAAAGTTAGAGATTGAACGGAAAAAAAAAAACCCTTTTATGTCCCATTCGAGAGATTATAGTGGTTAAAGATCAACCCTCTCCATTAACTGACATTAGGGATGCTTTTCTTTAAGAAGGCGAGAGAGAATTGTCAACACACACGATAGCGCAAGGAATACAAAGGAGAATGTGCTGCCGGGTAAGGGACAGTCACGGGCGCGCAAGGGAGAGAGAGGCACAGCACGCGGGCGCGCAAGGGAGAGAGGGACAGGCATGAACGCACAAGGGAGAGAGAGGCATATCCGCTAGAGAAACACTTATCTTATATTTTTGTGACGTAACTGCATGTGTGATGGCCAAGGAAGACGATGTTGTTAAGGCATTAGGAGATCCCAACATATTGTCCCAAGAATGCAGCCTTTTTCAGCAGCAAAGTTTGGAGGTGTATATATATGTTTGTTTTAAGTAAACTTTCATCTTACGATCCGTTATCTTCTTGATTATTAAACCTTTCTCTTTCTTATCCAAATTTCAACTAATAAAAAGGAGCTTACGCTTGCATGGCATGGTGAAACTTTGTAGAAAGAAATGGAAAGATTCCGATCCGTGTAGGAGGAAAGAGGAGGCCAAATATGATTCAACGAGAAAAGAGTGTCTGCTTGGTCGATCGAAAGTTGAAAGGCTGAAAAAGGGGTTCTCTCATCTTTTTCAAGATCTAAAAGCTCTGCAGAAAGAGGTTGATCACTTCAAAGAAGATGTAGCTCGTCTGTCTGTTAAATGTTCCAAAGTTAAATTTGAGCATGATCTTCTGTGTAAGGAACGGGATTCATTGTAGACTGCCCTAGAAAATGAGATGGCACAGAGAAAGAAGCTTGAAGAAGAACATTCTGCCTAAAAGGGTGATATCATGGATCAAACAGGGGAGGCCTAGCATCATCTCGACCAAACGTCGGTGCGGAGATCCATTCTGAGGCTATAACTTTTTTGCTGACAGAGAATGCTTTCGGAAAAACAACGAAATCTCTTGATCCTCCTATTGAAGTTGCTGCACGGCCTTCTTCTAGTGTAGAGATAGCAGGCATAGAAGCATAGATTTTTACTATAATGATTTTTAAGAATTATATAATATTTGATCTTCCTTTCAGTTGCGTCTATAGATTGCGATTCTTATTTTAAGCGATATTTATCATAAGATCAGCTAAGAAGATATTATTAAGAAGAGTCATTTTTATCTAGATCCAATTTAACCACATTTCATGAATCAAACCAATAATATATTAACACTTATTCAAAATTAATGGAAAAGAAAAAGAAGAGCGATGATTAACATGGGTAAATAGCAATTAAACTAAAATAATTGCTTAAAAATATATCATGCAATGATTATTCCATCAAATATATTATTCAATTAATGAAATTTTCCACTTCAATATGAAATTTTAGCTCCATCTTTGATTAGGAGAATAATGTGTACTGTCAACATAATGCATAAAAGGTGCAGAAAATATCGAAATTCTTTCCAATAATATATGCACATTATACTTCGATTAAAAATAATGTATTATTGCTTTTAAGATAAGTAATTTCATATTAAAATAAAAAATAAAAAAAATACGCAAAATAATTTATCATCAAGACCATATTTTGGGACTGCATTTAAAAATTTTAAAATAACTAAAGTTCGCTAAGTATACTATAATATGGATACGCAAAATTTTGGGACTGCACATTATACTTCCAATTTTTATTTTATTGAGTGGTTTAAAAAGTCAAGAGAAAATTATAATCTAAAAATAATTCCTACATTTGAGGCTTTCAGCCTCAGGTCGTCAAATTTAATAATAAAGAATTACTTCAACTTTCTAACAGCTCCTACATATTAGCCATCTGGATAAAAAGTTTGAACTTCTAATTGCCACGTATCTTCTACGCTCTTCTACAAATGCTACGTGGAACGATTCTGATAGCACAGATTCGTCTAATGAATCGGACAAAGTTGCTAGTTTAAGATGGACATTGTCGAGTATAAGAAGAGAATTCAAAACAAACCAAAAATCCCATAAAATGAATAAAGCAATCCGATCAATAGCAACCAAAAATCCAATTTTCTCATCTCCTTCCTATCCTCAATTCGGTCGAAAGAGTTCAGTTGTTAGATTTAGACAAGTTAGTTCGGTGTCGAGCAACCCACAGAATAAGCATAACATGGACAAAGCTCAAAACCCTAATGAAAAATCCAATGAGTTAGTGATTAATTTAGTAAATTAAATCGATTAATTTGTTTTGATTTTATCATTAAAAGACTGAGTTTATTTATTTATTTGAATTCGGAGGGATGTGATGTCCCATTCATTTGGAGAAGGGTATGCTACGAGGTCAGACGAAGAAGGGTTTGGTGGAATCTATGGAGGAAATGAGTCGATGCCTAAGGTTGATACCGACAAGAAAATTCATGAGAATCACCCTGGTAATTTTTATTTTTATTTTTATATTAATATATATTTCTTAATTTTAGTTCATGATAATATGTAGTTATGTATGCACGATTGAATTTATTTTGCGATCATCAGTCTCGTTGTAAGTTTCCGGTCGTCGACGGATTTGGATTGGATCAGAATAGATGCCAAATGAATTATTATGGGGTCCGATTTGATACGATGGATCAAACCAGAGATAGATAAAATTTTACTTTAATATGGATTGGCTTAAAACGTTAATTGTTAAACGGGTTGAATTGATTTTTAAACGGATCATTTAGGTGGTTACTGTTTAGAGCTAATACCGTAAAAATCATATACACATCATAAATAGACAGAAATTTTACTGTCATTCAACCAATTATTATGATTCATTTAATTATATTGTCAAACGACTTATTATGGGTCTAAAATTTTATAACATGTTTTCTTTTTATCTTTACAAAACTCTTTTACTAAGAATAAAAAATTGTTCTAACGGGTCAGATTGGATCCAAATAAGTAATAGGTCATAAACGGGTTAATCCCAAATAGTCACTCGGGTCTCGTATTGTCGTTTCGAGTCGTATTCCGGTCAAACAATGAATGATAGGTCCAAGTTTCTTCCATTAAAAATCAGTATGTTGAAATAAATTTCACGAATATCATGTTTGTTTGGATTTTAGAAAATATTCCGTTTATAATGAATGTTTTTGATAGATCATTTATAATTAATTGATTACAGAAAAAATAGATTTTACATTTCTGATCTGGTGGGGTTTGTTTTGGAGACGGGTGAATGTATTTTTCATCATTTAAATTATTTTAGGTCTAGTGGACCTTTCTGAATGAATTCCTTAATTAGCTTTATTGTGTATAACAACTTTACAATTTGTTTCTTTTTTTGTTTTTAAAATAAAGCTTATGACAAGAGCCAGGGAAGTGAAGTGAAGGAGAAGGAGAAAGGGCGACACCAGACCAATGCTAATGCTTGACTAATATTCTTATTTCTATTTCCTTCTATATTACGGGCCCTTTTTGGCCCCTTGAGCTAATGCTTTGTGCCTTTGTTTTGTTTATATATATATAATATTTATGAGAATGCAATAACTTGAATTATCAATTTAATCAAAGCTTATTATTAAAGAAGATGGTTTGGCCATCAGTTAATGTAAGATTATTTCCATTTATGGTTCGTTTACACATAAAATTGAAAAAAAAAAAAGATCCACATGCTGCTTTTATTATCTTTTCGAATACAAAATTGATGTCTGAAATAATGGCAATATAGTTTGGAATTTTACTGATTACGATTTGTTTATATATATATTTGGAATTTTACTGATTACAATTTGTTTATATATAAAATAAAATAAAATTGAAAAAAGTAAAGACCTATATGTTGTTTTTATTATCCTTTTAAATATAGATTATAAATTTTACTGAAATTTAATGGTAGAGGTTGTTTGGAGTGAATTTAATGGTAGAGGTTGTTTGGAGTTTATGAGTGTCACTTAATTTAGGTGACCAATGAAAAGAAGAAAAGAAGTTTGGGAAGACAAGAGGGAGATTTCATCTTCTTCTTACCATTGTCAAATCCAGATCAGATACTATCATCAGTGGTGCAGAACCATCAAGCCGTTCGATAATAGTTCTACCTATCACGAGAACAGGTCTAATAACCGAACAAAATTAGTTCAAAATGTCTGTTCAAACTCAAAAGTGCAGAAATGACTATTTGGCTACCACCATAGCCGAACAGCTAAAAAAATAGCCAAATTGCGTGGAGTTCTTTTAAGCTTGAGATTTGAAAAAAATGATGGGGAGTCCTCCATTAGTTCAATCGGTTTTTTCTGCTATGTGTGAGTGCGACCATAGTTGGGCTTGGTCTTTTGGGGGTACTTTTAACTGGATAAAAACAAGGGCTACTACGTTTTTCAGCTCCTTTAACTGACAAATTCACTTACCGCTTTCACATCCAATCTTTTGCCTGAATTGATAAAAGCTCTTTCTAAGCATAGTTTCTACGAAATTGAAAACAAAATGCATTTTTTAGCATAATTTCTACAATTTTGTTTGCATCTCTTGTCACACTTATCTCACAACCTAATTTGTTTCCTTACTTTCCCTTGTTGAATAATCAAGATGGACTGAAACATATGAAAAAACATAAATTTGAATTCAATCATGAGCCAAAACAGTCCATAGTTGCATAAAGGGAAAAGAAATAGAATGAGGAGAAATATTCAAGAAACAAGTCAAGAGATGATAATTTTCCTTCATTGAGTTCAGAAAATACAGAACAACTTAAAGAAATTCAGAGCAATTAATAAAAAAAACACCGACCTTCTCAATTACGGGCGACGACGGTGTTCAAAAAGTGGGCGACGGCAGTAGCGGAGCTCAACAAGCGGGGCGGTGGATTCTTCACGAGTGGTGGTGGTCGACTCTCCAACAAAAGAAAAAGACGAAGAAGAATAGAGTTTTGACAAACTTTAAAATCCATCCTTTAAATATTATTAAATTCTTTTTTTATTAGGAAAACACTTTCGGATAATTTCACAGAAACAAGAAACGTGATCTCCTTACTAAACACATTTTTATTTATAAAAAATACAAAAACTAAAATGATACCGAATGGGGCCTAAATATCTTGTTTCATAACTGCTATTTTTTTTAAGTTTTCTCTTTCAGAAAATATAGAACAACCTAAAGAAATTCAGAGCAATTAATAGAAAAAACACCGACCTTCTCAATTACGGGCGACGACGGTGTTCAAAAAGTGGGTGACGGCAGAAGCAGAGCTCAAGAAGTGGGGCGGTGGATTCTTCAAGAGTGGTGGTGGTCGACTCTCCAACAAAAGAAAAAGACGTAGAAGAATAGAGTTTTAACAGACTTTAAAATCCATCTTTTAAATATTATTAAATTCTTTTTTTATTAGGAAAACACTTTCTGATAATTTCACAGAAACAAGAAACGTGATCTCCTTACCAAACACATTTTTATTTATAAAAAATATAAAAACTAAAACGATACCAAATGGGGCCTAAATATCTTGTTTCATAACTGCTATTTTTCTAAGTTTTCTCTTTCAAATATACTCAAAATGAATATTTCTAAGTTTCCCTTTTCATAATTACAATTTAAAAATATTTTTCTCTCAAAATCTAAAATTATGATCATTCTCATCGATCGATATTTATAAATTCAGATCATAAGCCAACTCTTTCTCCTCCGATTATTTCTCACACATCATGACTTTAGATCACTTCGATTTGATAAGATCTTTAGCTTCCTTTAATTTTATGATCAACGTAATTTTTATTTTCTTTCTGCATGCGATCTAAAAAATCTGTAATTTCTGCTAATTCTCTCCTGTTCTTTTATTTATCTAAATTTCAAAATAATAGCATTTGGTTAAATTAAATATATATATATATATATATATATATTCAATCTATTCTTCGAATTACAAAACTTAAAATTCTTTCTAATTAACTATTGTTTCTTTAATTTGTTAATTTTTGAATGAATAATAGTTTGATAAAGTCAAATAAACTATGTTAAGTGTTCCAAAAATTGAAAACAATATGATTAATTTTGTTGTAAAATTGAATAAATTTCACTTAAAACTAATTCACAATATTAAGTTATGACAAAACCTCTGTACAGTGTATTAAGTTTTGGCAAAACTGAATATATTGTATTTAGTTTGAACAAAAATTGAATATGGTGCATTAGATTTATAAAAAATGAACACAATGCAATTAAATTGCTTAGATATTCATATTTTTAAGATTTAAGCAAATATTGAATATAGTGTATTATGTTTTATTAAACTTAACATAATGTATTAAATTTTGATAAAATTCAATATACTATATTTAGTTTGAGCAAAAAGTGAATATATTGTGTTGGATTTTATTAAAAAGAATACAATATAATTAAATTTCTTAGATATTCATATTTTTAAACTTTTAAGAAAAAATTAAATACAATATATTAGATTTTATTAAACTCAAAATAATGAATTAAGTTTTAGCAAAGCTCAATACACTCTATTCAGTTTAAATAAAAAATGAATATAGTGTATTAGAGTTTATTAAAGACAATGATAGCATGCATAGTTATTAAAATCGGACTGGATAGGCCGGTTTAACCGATTTAACCACGAACCAACAGGGCAGACGGTTGATTCAACTACTGAAAATTGAATTGACAAAAAATTGGATTAAACCGAAAAAACTGCGTAGAACCGAAAAATCGAAAAAAGGACAGAACTGGATTTTTTGCTAAAAAAATGTAAAAAATCAATATTTTTTTAATATTTTCACCCACCCACCCACCCACCCACACACACACACACATATATATGTGGAAAAATTAGTATTTTAAATTTTAAGTATATCACTTAATAATTTAATATATTTATTATATTTTTGATTCATTGTAATCATATATATATATATTTATTTATTTATTTATTTATATTTATTTATTTATTTAAAAAAATTAGTATTTTAAATTCTAAATATATTACTTAATAATTTAATATACTTATTATCTATTTGAATTATTGTAATAGTATATTAAATTATTAAGTAATATCTTTAGAATTTAAAATACTAATTTTTTTTTTCAAATAAATAAATAATGAAAATTTAAAAAATATGCATATATATATATATTAAATTTTTATTATTTATTTATTTGAAAAATTAGTATTTTAAATTCTAAAAATGTCACTTAATAATTTAATATACTTATTATCTATTTGAATTTATTGTAATTAAATATAATTATACTCATATATGCAAGATTAATATTTTTTGTATTTACTTTATTAGTTCTCCATCTAAACATGAAATTATTTTCATGATATGATTGTATTTTTATGTTTCTAACATATGATATTCAAAAATTCATAATTAATCACTTGTAATAATAAAATTAAAATTATATTTTATAACTTATTATTAGAATATTTGTGACATATATTTAATATTTAATGAATATATTTTTAATTTTTATACAATAGTATTCAAAAAATTATAATATTTTAAAAATAAAAAAAATCCGATTGAATCCAATTAAATTGGTCGAACTACGAACCTCTAACCTTATCGGTTCTTTATTCGGTCCGATTTTAATATCATTGATAGCATGTGCCTTAGAAACTGAAACCTTTAAAAAGGGAGTATAAAATAATTAGTTCTAAGCAAGAGCCTACAAAAAAAGCTAAATAAAAGAAAAAATCACTGTAGCTTACTTTTTTTTTAAGTTAGTTAGGTTAAGAGGACTGCCACTTCTGCATCTAACAGAAGTGCCCATAAAGTCAAATTCTAGCTTAGCTATATCTTTCAGCTAGTACAACAACCACCCTACCTCTAAGGGTCTTGTTTGTTATGGCTAGTTGCTTGGAAAGAACCCTGCAACAAAACAAAATTTTATCTTTGTTTAATGTTTTTTGTTAAAAAGTAAAACCAGTATAACTCTTTGATATTCTATGATCAAGCTCTGACATAGAATATGAAGCAAGTGAGAAAGATGGGATGTTTCCACAGTAACCACCTAAAGCAACATTTTGAAGCTCATTCAAGTTCATTACATAGATTTAAAAGGCGGTCTAATAAAACATTCAATGGATTCTAATTGGGCAATTGAAAAACATAATTAACTATAATGAACTCAGGGTGATAATCTCACCTCAAGAATTATTCGGCACATAGTGAACTGTAATTAAAATTGTATCAAAATCTACAAATGAAAAGAGTTGCTAGCTAAACATATTTCATATGATCTTTTAAGAACAAGAAAATATGTAAAGTAGTAAGACATGCAAAATCTCCTCTTCTAACTAATCCTAGCAGCCAAACTACATATAAAGTTCTTTTAGAGCAACAATCTACATTTAATAGTCCTTAGTTTTGAATTCTAATAGCATAACACACCTCATAAAAAAACCTAAAGAGGTACATACATCACAAAAGGATTGAAGTATAAATCTAGTACATTATTTATTGATGCCTTCAAGGTTTCTTTCCATCTGATATAACAACACCGAAAAATGAGAATGCAACAAAAATATGGCATCACAGTTCAAAGCTGTTTGATGATTACCCATTTGTCACTCCATCCAAGAATTAATATATGGCTATTTTCAATAACTCCAATTTTCCCTTTGCGTAGTGAATCTACTTACTCTAAGATTGCATTTGAGATTAGTCCTGTAATGGTCTGAATGCTGGTTAATCGTGAATAGTATTTTTCGACAGTAAATAGTAAATTTGGGTTAAAAAATATATCCAAAGTAAAAAATATTTTATTAAACTATCATAAAATATAGATCACGGGTAGTCTGATGTTAAAATTTAAAGTGAAATTGATGTCAAATAGGTCTCTAAAAGTTAAAAATATAAAAAACGAAGCGAATTAATTTTAGGTTAACTGTGTTGATCAAGATTTGACCGAGATGTTAAAAATAGCAAATAGAGTCTAAAAATTGCCAAAAATTATAGATATACCTAAAATAATGTGTAGATTACTTTGGTTGTAAAAAGTAAAATTTTTGGTAAAACCAGTATTTTCGAATCGGATTGAAAACAAACTTCGATTGGGTTGAAATTTAGTGTACAACCTATTTTCAATGTGATAAGAATTATGAAATCAATTTTAGAGTAATTTGAAATTGAAAAGTGAGAAAAATTAATTAAGATTGCTTAATGGGTAATTAATAGGCTTTGGTTAATTATTTAAGCCCAAACCCAAGTCCAGCCCAAAGTCACTTTTATAAGGATGGGAGAATAGATCCTTCAAGTAGCCTTCACCTTCTTCTTCAGATGTTTTCCTCAATGAGTGGCCGAACCACTCGTTCTCTACCTCTCTAAAAAATTCTTCAATTTTCTTCATTCTTTCCCTTTGATCTAAGCACAAGAAGTCATCTTTAGTCTCCTAGTTGTTGGATATACTTTCAAACCATTGATTAAAGGAAGATAAGTAAGAGAAAACAAGAGAAAAAAGCTTAGGGATTAAAATGAGGTAAGAAAAATTATTGTTTTTAATTTTTTTAAGGGTGCCTATAAGGATTTTTAGGTGCCTAGAGTTCATTTTTGAGGTCAAAGTGAGTTAAAATTATGAAAATTTTGATGTTCCTTTTGAAGGGAATTTTGGCCAACATTGGGGATTTTGAAGATGAATGATTTTCTTTAGTTCCAAGCTTGGAAAAAGAAGTTTATGCAAGGATAAGCACAAAGAAATAGGTAAATGACTATGAAATCCTCTAATTTTCCATAAATTTGATGAATTTTCCTTTATGTAATTTAAGAAAAAATTTGTGAAATGCATGTATATTGAAATTGATTTTAGAATAATGTAATTGGATCCTATATAAGCATGTTAGGAAGCTTGAATGAATTTAAATGAATATTTAAAGTACAATTCCTTTATTGGCTGAATTTATGTCTAAAGAGAAATAAGTTGTATTTTGTTTATTTTTGATAAATTAAGCCTTAAATTGATAATTACTACTAAAAAATGCAAATTAGCGACGATAAAAGTTGTCGCTAACTGATATTTTTTTTGTCAATAAATCAGTTTAGTGACAACTTAGCAACGACTTTCATTTTGAAACAAAAGTCGTTGTAGCAGAATTTAGCTACAACAAGAAGTCGTCGCCAAATTTTAGAGATGACATAGCGTTGTCGCTAAATATTTGTCGCCATTTTGCTACAACAATATTCACGTAAAATTTCGCAATAATAATATTTTTGTCGCAATATTGCTACGATATTGTTCACGCAAAATTTTGCGACGACAGTATTTTCGTCGCAATATTGTTACGACATTGTTCATGCAAAATTTTACGACGATGGTATTTTCGTCGCAACATTGCTACGACATTGTTCACACAAAATTTTACGATAGTATTTTCGTCGCAATATTACTACGATATTGTTAATGCTAAATAGCTACTATTTAAACATACTAATCGCTCCCTAAATTAAAATAATTTTTTTATTTTTAAATTAATATGAAAATTTCATCATTTAAATGATAAGCCACATATAAAAAATTTATATTTAATACATACATATATATATATATTTAATATAATATTTAATACATACATACATATATATATATATTCATGAAAAAGTTGTTATTTAAAAATGAATATCATCATTAGTTGTATATCTAAAATAATACACGCATATATAATAATAACAAATATCACCCAAAATGTCATATTAACAATATACTTATAACTATAATGCAAATAGATACATTTGCTCCTCAATTTACTGCTGAAAAAAGTTGTTGCATCTCCATCTATTGCTAGATTTGTCTGACCCATTGATCCATCTCTTGTTCATGCTCAACACAAATCTCAACTTAAAACTCAATCCGCATAATGGACAAATATTGCAAGTACAAGCTATGAGAAACAAATAAAAAATTAATACAAGGGTGTGAGGAATTAACATGCAATTCTGTTGATTTTCTCAATAAAACTAAAACTTTGCAGAAGACAACAATGCTATGTAAAATATTGATTTTCCTTACTATTAAAACAAAACCCCTTTCTTCCTTTCCCAACCAATAAATTTTATATAAAAATTACAACCATAAGTCACATAATAAAAGTCAAACCAATCAAAAATCAATGACTCATTTGGAAATAATTAGGATGATAATCACACTCTAATATACACATCAACAATTAATCAGAAAACAAAGGCTAATGTTGATAATCCATTCAAACAAACGAAATCAAGAACATACAAATAACGGGTTACAAAAAATTTCTAATTTTCAATTCGCTCTAAACAAAAAATGAAAAATAACAAGAGGAAGAGGGAGAGAAACTATATAATTCCAAACCCACTAAAAACTATATAATTCTATGTCAAATTAACCATATATGTTAGTAATTAGCAGAGCATTGAAGAAGAAGATGAAGCAAACCCACTAAAAACACAAGTAGTGGATCATCTCTTTCGAGATTTCTAGGAATGATATAAAATCTTAAAAAGCTTATCTTTGGTTGTTTGATCTGGTGTCTAGCAAGTGTACTAGATCGGCTAGTAATATAGGAAAATAAGATTATGACCTAAAATATCAAACCCAAGGGAAACTTGTGCTTGTATGTGCTATTTCAATTTCAAAACCAATTTTGTGTGTAAAGAGAGAAGAGAAATCCCAAAGTTGTGATGATTTGAAAACAAGAATTTAAAACTAAGTTAAAACAATTGAAAAAGCTAAAGTAAGTAAGAGATCTTTTGAAAGCAAGTAAATTGAATGAGTTAAAAATCAATGATAAAGACAACTTTCACTAAAGGACTATCCACCTTAACTAATATTGTTATGACTTAATTTAAAAGAAAACATACAAGTGATTATGAAAAATTCAGTTTAATAAACCCAGACAACTTTATTCAAGATTATCATTCCAAGCATTAAAACTCTCTTATTCAGAACAATTCAATACTTAGCATAAAGAACTGAATTAAGTCTCCTAGATGTCTATTAAAGCCTTTCTCAAGAGATTTAACTTTCACCTATTCTTGGTTACCCTTTTCTTAATCTTAACTTACTCAAATTAACACACAATTATAGCTTATTCATATTATAACCATGCATTAATCCAACTAAATTAACCTAAGAGCATGCAAATCATTAATCAACTTAAACCAATTAATTAACCAATTCTAAGTCAAGTTAATAATCAACTTAAAATTAAGCAAAGACAAGACTATTTTTAAGAACCAAGAAATAATCAACTTGTATTAAAATTGAAGAACAAACTCAAGTCATAACAATACAAGTCAAGGATTCAAGTATCCTTTAGCAAAAGTAAAGAAAACTACTCACAAACTATTCTTAAAACTAAAAATAATGTTTTGAAAAAAAACTGTAAAAGCAAAGAACGTAAAAACTGTAAAAACTAAGAAAACATGCTTAATTCTAAAGATTAATTCTAAGGCTTGATAATGAAGATTGATGATCCTTCTTCTGTGTTTTGGACTGCTATTTATAGGCAAAAGAAGACATGGATTCCCTCTTAAACTCTTAGAATCAAATAGGAAGTAATTCTGCTCAAAATAGAATTCTGGATAAAATCCTTTGCATAATGGGAATAGCATCATGTGGCCACGGTTCATTTCTTCTTCCTTCACACGTAGGCACGTGTTCTACAAGCGTTCCTTCACACGTGGTCATGTGTGGATTAACTCTTCCTCACACGTGGTCACGTGTTCCATGGTTTTCTTCATTTCTCCTTTCACGTGGTCATGGCTTCTAATGCTTCATTCCTTCATTCTTTATCACATGGTCACGTCTCAACATGATTTGTTCTTCATGTGGCCATGTGTGAAGTTCCTCAATAATTTCACGTGGTCACGTCTCAATGCTCTGGACTGGACGTCAAATTGTCTTGCTTCAATTCTTCATATTTGCACTTTTGGCCCTAAACTTTGCCCTTTTCACACTTTAAGCCCTTTTATGTCAAATTAAACCTGAAAATCAAACAAAACACAGAATTAACCTAAAAAACATAAATATTAACAAATTAACTCTAAATTAACCTAAATCAAACCAAAACAACTAAATAACTTAACTAAAAACATATCAAAAACCATATATATTTCACACTTATCAAATATCCCACACTTAAACCTTGCTTGCCCTCAAGCAAATTAGAACAAACCCTCCTTCAAAACCATCAAACTTGTATAAAGATATGTAATTTTAAAACCAAACTTAGCATTTTAACAAGAGCACTCAACATAACTCTAAATAGATTAACTTCAACAAGAGAATATAAACCAGTTTCCTTGAGTGTGTGCAAGACCAAATCATTTTAAACAATTTTGAAAATCAAAACATCAACGCAACTAGGTAATGAAGTATAAAATATATGAATGCATAAGCATACAATCGGTTTCGTGCTTGAAACTCTAGAAACACAATAGGCCTCTCCTTTAGCACCGGAACCCGTAGGTCATCTCCGCTAAACAACTCAAAACAAGCTTAAAATCACATAGGTCTTACAAAGGGTGTAATGGGGCTAAGGGTATGTTTATCAAAGAATGGATAAAAGATAATCAAAATGAATATAGCCACTCTAAGACCAAATAGATTACAAACACCCCAATAACTTAAGTAATACAAATTTTGCTCATCCTTGCCTTGATTCCAAACTTTCTTTATGCTCTTTCACTAAGAAGTCAATATTTTTCCATTTTTTCTTTCCTTGTACTACCCCACACTTATATTTTTTCATATTTGCTAGTTCCCTTTCTTTTCTCTCTTTTGTAATTTTTTTCTTTCTCTTTTTCTTTTTTATTGAACTAGCCTTTACAAGCTAACCTCAAGGTAATACAAGGTATATTTTCAATTGACTTCATTAATAACTTTGTTAAGACTTTCTTACTACACCCAAATGAAAATTTACTCTTTCACTCATCCTTTTAATCCTAAAGTGGCTAACTCCATAGGTGAGATAAAAGCTTTTTAGGTTATATGGTTAAAACTTTAGGTATAACAAGAAAATATTAATGGTAAGCATTAAGCATACCCTTATAAGCTCAAAATGGTTAATCAAAGGATAAATTCATCAAGGTAGGACACAAGTCTTTTTAAAAGAGTTTATCAAGAATATTATTGCCTAGATCATTTTCTAAGATGCTTGAGTTGTTTATATGCTTTGAAGGGTGATGAGGAAGGTTCTAGTGTTCTAAATTTTCTTACTTCACTACTTTATTGCATTGATTTTTTCTAAGTTAAAAACTGGTCTAAGTGCTTTTAAGAATTTGGAAACTAACAAATATTTATCAAGCTGAAAATTAACCCATCCAAAGGCATATTAAACAACATAAATGTTCTCTTGCTAAGCAAAGGTCTAAAACATGCATATTCTATATCCAAGTTCAAAGTGTTCCAAGTTTTGAAGATAACTAGGGCAAACTAAGTTCTCATGCAAACTAAGTGAAAAAGGTGAACTACATACATCTTTATTATGTTTTACAAACTCAAACTATCATAAACATAATAAAAGAAAACAAAACACAAAATAACAGAATTTTGATTCATGAAAAAGAAAAATAAAGTTGAAGAAAAACTTCCTGAAAGGAGGCTACCCCCTCCTTAAAACATTGCTGTCCGTAGCAACCAAAGATCTATTCAAATGGAGGTGGTGTGTGTGAGGTGTTCAAAGCAATTTTTCCAATTTTTAAATTTTGAAAACACTAACTTATCTCTAGGAAAAACATATATTCTTTTAAAAACATTGCTTTACTCATTCTTTTCATGAATCAAAACACACAAACATGCAAAAAATGCATAAACAAGAACACTTAAACACACAATCATGCAGAAAACACAAATTTTGACTGAAAATATAAAAGAGATAGAAAGGTAGAGTTCTGAGTTTTTGGAGTCTCCAGCTAGACTCTCCAAACCAGTTTTTAAGTATCTAAGAACCATGGTTGCTTCAGCAACCTTTTTTTATCCGATTTGGTATGGTTTGAGCCACTTTGATTTCAGCTTTCGTTTGATCTTTTCTTTATAAATTGCTGCCTTGTCATATATCCATTCTTGAATTTTGTCATGCTCATTGAACCTTCGTTGAGGTTGCACCATCGGTTTAAAATTATCTTCTTTGGGTGTATGATGTGTGCAATCATTGGAGCTAATTCCTCTTAAGTTGGACGTTGCCCAATCAATTTCTCTTATGTGTTTCTTGAGGATTTCAATGAGCATCTCTTCTTCCAACCCTGCCAATAAAGATGAATTAATTACTGTCTTAGCATTATCATTTAGAAATATATATTTCAAATGAGATGGAAGTATTTTGAGTCTAGAATCTCCCTTAGGAGGGGATGGTTCATCCTCCAATTCATTATGTTCACTGTGCTCTTGTTCCAAAATTTGTATCAACTTCATCTCCATTTCTTCTAATTCTTCCACTTCCTTGGGATGCATTAAGTAACTTTGAAACTCATCATCAAGAATGATTTTCTCTTGTTTTGCTTTGACACATTCTTGAATTTCATCAACAAAACAAATGACTCTTCAAAATCATACAAGGGGTATTTTAAAATTTTATTGACATTAAAACTCATATTCTCCTCGTTGAATCTCAAAGTGACCGTTTGTCCATGAACATCAATTAAAGCTCTTACTGTGTTCAAGAATGGCCTCCCCACAATTAATGGCACCTTTCTATCTTCTTCCATGTCCATCACCACAAAGTCAACTGGAAATATAAAATTCCCTACTTTAACCAACAAGTCTTCAATGATTCTCTTTGGCCTTTTCACCGATCTATCCACCAATTGAAGCATCATTCGGGTTTTCTTAAGATCACCTAAATTCAATTTCCTGCAAATTGAATAAGGCATTAGATTAATACTAGCACCCAAATCACATAAAGCATTTCCAACAAAATTTCCACCTAGTTCACAAGGCAATGTAAAACTACCTGGATCTTCCAATTTTTCAGGAATTTTGTTGGTTAAAATGGCACTACAATTACCGAATAATTGAACCGTTCCTATGCCTTTTAGCTTTTTCTTATTAGTGCACAGTTCTTTCATAAATTTAGCATATTTAGGCATGTGTAATAAAACTTCAGAAATGGTAAGTTTATATGTAGCTTTTTAAACATGTCCAAAAATCTACTCAATTGTTCATTTTGTTTCTCTTTTCTAGCTAGAACTGGAAATGGCAATTGAGATTCATCAAGAATTGTAGAAACAAGTTTGTCCTTACCTTTACCCTTCTCAATCGTAGGAGGTGCTTTTTCATTATTTTAAGAATTAGAAACACTTACCTCCGTTGTCGGTTCCACCTTTTTAGAAGAATCCTTACCAAGTTCAGTCTTCTCTAACTCTTTCCCACTCCTTAAGGTGATTGCTTTGGCTTCTTCCTTTGGGTTTCGGTCTACATTAGATGGAAATGTCCCTTGAGCTCGGTTGGATAAAGAACTAGCAAGTTGCCCCATTTGGTTTTCTAGGTTCCTAATGGATGCCTCTTGGTTTCTCATCCAAATATCTTGCGATTTCCATCTAGCATCTTGACTAGCTAAAATGGAGTTTTGGAAAGCTATGAAATTGGCAATCATTTCTTCAATATTGGATTTCTTTTCTTGAGGAGGTGGAGGTTGAGGTTTTTGAAAACCGGGTGGTTGGTGGTATGCTTGTGAAGGATATTGATTTGGGTAATGATGTAAAGCTTGGTTTTGGTATGGAAGTTGATTATTGGAAGTTTGATTGTGGTTGAATTGGGGTCTAGGATTGGGGTTAGAAGAAGAACCTTGATTACCTTCCCTCCATGAAAAATTTGGATGGCTTCTCCATCCCGTATTGTAAGTATTGCTATATGGATTCAAGGCATTAACATCTTCTACTATACTTTCAGCATTCTTCATTTCCATAGATCCCGGAATTCCTGCATAAGAATCAACTCTATTAGATAACATAGAGATATTTTTAGCTTTAAGCTCATTTATTTCTTTTGAATATTTCTTTTCCATTAATTCTAATTGAGCTTTTAACATAGCTACTTCATCAATATTATGAACTCCCTGTTTCTTTTGAGTTGCTCTAGAGCTTGCCCATTAAGCATCATTGGTGGCCATCTCATCTAGGAGTAAAAATGCATCTTCGGGAATTTGATTCATGAAGCTTCCATTTGAAGCTGCATCTAATAAAGATCTTGTTGATGGATGAGCACCTGCATAGAAAATATGCATTAGTTGAAAAATAGGAACTTCATGATGAGGGCAACTTTTTAAGAGTCTCCTAAATCTTTCCCAAGTTTCATGGAATGGTTCCTCATAAAACTGCTGAAAATCACTAATTTGTTTCCTAATAAAGGCGGTCTTAGTAGGTGGGAAGAATTTGCACAGAAATTTCTCTTGCATTTGTTGCCAAGAATTGATGGATTGATTTGGTAGCATTTGTAGCCAATCCCTAGCTTTTCCTATGAGGGTGAATGGGAAGAGTTTCAACCTAATTGCATTAATCGATACATTAGGAATTTGCACAGTATCACTCACTTCTAAGAACATATCCAAATGTTGTGCAGGATCCTCTATATCCGAACCCGAAAATTGGTTTCTTTGTACCATAGTGATGGTAGCAGGTTTAATCTCAAAGGGGTGGTGGTGAGGGATCCTAATAGTTCTATGTTCTTCATTCCACCTAGGGATAGCATAATCCCTTATGGTTCTAGGTCGATACCCATTTTCGGGAGCTTGGTGGGGTATGTGTTGCTCTTCGATCCTAGGTGGTGGATTATCCATAAGTTGTTCAATTTCTGGGTCGTTCATATTGCCTCTTCTATTCCTATGGAATGTCCTCTCAATTTCAGGGTCTAATGGTAAGATGGGGTTGTCTCTCACCATAAACCACTAGTCAACCAAAAAGAAAATAAGAAAAGAGATGAAGAAGAGAAGAAAACACACAAAAATCACTTTAAAATCAAAGTAAACAAACAAACGCCAATGTATCCCTGGCAACGGCACCAAAACCTTGACCGGCGTCTAGCAATTGTACTAGATTGGCTAGTAATATATGGAAATAAGATTATGACCCAAAATATCGAACCCAAGGGAAACTTGTGCTTGTATGTGCTATTTCAATTTCAAAACCAATTTTGTGTGTAAAGAGAGAAGAGAAATCCCAAAGTTGTGATGATTTGAAAACAAGAATTTAAAACTAAGTTAAAACAATTGAAAAAGCTAAAGTAAGTAAGAGATCTTTTGAAAGCAAGTAAATTGAATGAGTTAAAAATCAATGATAAAGACAACTTTCACTAAAGGACTATCCACCTTAACTAATATTGCTATGACTTAATTTAAAAGAAAACATACAAGTGATTATGGAAAATTCAGTTTAATAAACCCAGACAACTTTATTCAAGATTATCATTCCAAGCATTACAACTCTCTTATTCAGAACAATTCAATACTTAGCATAAAGAACTGAATTAAGTCTCCTAGATGTCTATTAAAGCCTTTCTCAAGAGATTTAACTTTCACCTATTCTTGGTTACCCTTTTCTTAATCTTAACTTACTCAAATTAACACACAATTATAGCTTATTCATATTATAACCATGCATTAATCCAACTAAATTAACCTAAAAGCATGCAAATCATTAATCAACTTAAACCAATTAATTAACCAATTCTAAATCAAGTTAATAATCAACTTAAAATTGAGCAAAGACAAGACTATTTTTAAGAACCAAGAAATAATCAACTCGTATTAAAATTGAAGAACAAACTCAAGTCATAACAATACAAGTCAAGGATTCAAGTATCCTTTAGCAAAAGTAAAGAAAACTACTCACAAACCATTCTTAAAACTAAAAACAATGTTTTGAAAAAAAAACTGTAAAAACAAAGAACGTAAAAACTGTAAAAACTAAGAAAACAAGCTTAATTCTAAAGATTAATTCTAAGGCTTGATAATGAAGATTGATGATCCTTCTTCTGTGTTTTGGACTGCTATTTATAGGCAAAAGAAGACATGGATTCCTTCTTAAACTCTTAGAATCAAATAGGAAGTAATTCTGCTCAAAATAGGATGCTCGATAAAATCCTTCGCGCAATGGGAATAGCATCATGTGGCCACGGTTCATTTCTTCTTCCTTCACACGTGGGCACGTGTTCTGCAAGCATTCCTTCACACGTGGTCACGTGTGGATTAATTCTTCCTCACACGTGGTCACGTGTTCCATGGTTTTCTTCATTTCTCCTTTCACGTGGTCATGGCTTCTAATGCTTCATTCCTTCATTCTTTATCACATGGTCACGTCTCAACATGATTTGTTCTTCACGTGGCCATGTGTGAAGTTCTTCAATAATTTCACGTGGTCACGTCTCAATGCTCTGGACTGGACGTCAAATTGTCTTGCATCAATTCTTCATATTTGCACTTTTGGCCCTAAAATTTGCCCTTTTCACACTTTAAGCCCTTTTATGTCAAATTAAACCTGAAAATCAAACAAAATACAGAATTAACCTAAAAAACATAAATATTAACAAATTAACTCTAAATTAACCTAAATCAAACCAAAACAACTAAATAACTTAACTAAAAACATATTAAAAACCATATATATTTCACACTTATCAGCCACTCCTCTCTATTTCACACACACAATTGCAAGGAAGTCTTAAAATCAAGAGTGCTAGCTCTATGTTTAAATATTTTGCAATAGTAATGGATTGAAGCAATAAGTTCTGATCTTGTTATTCCTTTAGGTTATTATTACTGCCCAAGAACACAAGAGAACAAGGAAGAATCCTTTTCCCTTGAGTATTTCGGCCAAGAGTGTGAGAGAGAGTAATTCACGCCTAGGGTTTATTCTTTTATTCACAAATATATATCATTTTATTTTGCAAGTGTTAATTTCGAAATTTACTACCTAAAGATAGTAAAATCAGCCTCCATCACTTCCTAAAATCAAGTGACATATATTAATTCAAACTCTTTTAAATTTTAAATTCAAATTAATTTGAAATAAACATAACACATTTAATCAAAACAAACCACTTAATTAGGGATATAGTTGTTGAAATTCCCATTGAATTTATCTTTGGATTTTCGGTCACCTTATCTCTATTTAATTAATTTATTTTGATTTAAATGCCATTAGGATTTAATACTCAATTAACTTAATTAATCCAAGATAATTAATTAATTGAAATTAATCCTATTGGGCCGAATCTCTCTCTCTCATGGACCAAGGTCCATTTATCAATTTTAATACCCATTACATACATTAATTTGACTTTAATTAAAAGCCCAAATTAATGCTCAACACTTTATTTAAATATTTTAAGCCCAATGCTTTATGTGTGATCCTATAGGTCCATTTAATATTGGCAATGAATTAATAAATTAATCCAAGGGCTATATATACTCTCTAGCAAGATATTATAGCATTCCAAATTAAATGAAAATGCAAATAGCATTTAGTGACCTAATGCAATTTTGCATAGTCCCTTACCCTTAAATATTAAAATTAATATAAGGCATGGAACCAGTCATCCTTATATATACTAATTCCTTTCTTGATATTCCAGTGATACTGAACTCTCAGATAAATAATGATTACTCATTATTTCATCTCGGTGTGGCCATACACTTCTCAGTTCACTGATCAAGTGGCCGATGATATTTTCTCTCTTATCGAGAGGGGTAATTCCTTCACTTCTTTCATGCTCTCTAACATGGATCAGTGCATACCCAAGCATACCCATACTTGTTACTCTGTTACGAGCACGTTAGGTGTATGTCAAAGTACATAGTAATTCATAAAGAGTTTCATAGAGATTTTAGGTCTAAGAACTCCGATGCAAAACTTGCACATGAGAAACACTTATGACTTGTCCCATGTAGTATTTTCATGAACGGAACGAATCCAAATACCATATTCTAAACATGTATCTATGATCTCTGATTGACACTCTTATCCTTATGATCCGTAAGACATAACTCAATTTATCAGAGAGAGCATACTAGCCTTAATTCATTTGTTATTCCCATAACAATGACTGACTAGGGATAATTAGAATGAAGTCTCTATTGTTTCAAGGTCTTACAACCATGTGCCTCACACATGATAACTTAAACTGAAACAACATTCTTAAATAGTTCTATCAATTAATATGCACAGGAATACAATAGATAAAACAAATTTCTCATTTATTAACTAAAGTGTTTTATAATAATGTATTGGGGCTAGGGCTTACACTAACACAAATTCACTTAAAAGGATGTGAGAATACGAAAAACAAAAGAAGAAAATAGTAAAAAATTTAAAAAGGGAAAAATTATGTTCTGGGTCTTGACTAGCAAATCATGCCCCAAAATTCAAATCTCACATGTGATTTAAAGTCATGATCATGAGTTATGACTCATGCCTCACTCCCAGTGTGAGTTTGATAAGCTTATAGCAATGAAGAAAAAAGGCTAATAATGGTCGTGACTTAGTAAGTCACGAATATGATTCACTTCAAAATAGCAACCTCTTCATCTTCCTTCTATGTTCCATTCACTACCCCTAAAAAATATTATAAATAACCTTTATACTAGTTTTAAGCTAAAACCAACTCAAAACTAGTAAAAAAAATAAAAAAAACTTTTAAAACACATAATCTACAATGCTTCTACCACTCATCAATTATCCACAAGTGGAATTTACAACCTAAATCCATCTAAAATGAGAGAAAATACTAGTAGAATACCTAAGGAATGAGTTTATGACATTCAAGGGTACGTGTATAAACTCATCCACCAGAGAAACTAGGCCATAAAGGAGAAAGCTTTATAATATTACTTTCAGTGTATTTTTCACTTGTGGATAATAGAGATTCAAAGTCTAAAAGTCTCCTTCAACTTGAAAACCCAACAAGCTTGAAAATGGATTCTTACCGAAAAAAGGAGGGCCCAGGGTTGCTTAAAAGTGAAATTACTTTTCTCCGCTCCCTTTTTTTTCCTTCTTCCTTTTGCCTTTTATAGCTTTTTAGGAAAGGGCCATGTCACATGAATCATGACCAAAATATAGCTTTTACCCCTCTTTGGGATGTGACCAACCAATTATAGGCCTGACCTAAAGTAATGGTGAGTTAGAGCTATAACCAAAGCCCAATCACCTGAAACCTAACTTTTCCCCTATAAAACGATCCAAAGGCCCGAAAATCCAAAATCTTTTCAAAACATTATCAAAATATGAACAAACTCTGGACCTCTATACTCCTTACCCTTTTTAAGAGAAAATGATTCTTCATTAGATAACTCTGATAAAAACTATTTCAAGACTCAATGTCTACATATGCCACATTAGATAGTAGCCAATAATATATTTCATGTTTAGTTGCACCTTACCACCCAATCAACTTTTTGGAACATCATATGTTGAAATGGCACTAGCACATCGCTTGAATGCCACATCATATGTATAAATTATAGTGTCTACATGGATAAAAAGACAAAAAAATTCCCCCCATAAGGTAAAAAGAAAACCCACCTATCTTTATCTACACTTAGGGTTATCTTGAACCTTTTAAGCTGTATTGGGGCAACTCTTCTCTAACAACACCATTTTCATCAACAATGATAGAATTTATATTTTTTTTATAGCTTTAGACAAAGCAAATGGATGACCATTTTGATTATGGTTGATGAAAAATTGAAAAATGATGGTGATTTGATTTGAATGTTGTGATGGGGGATCAAGTTGATGTTGCTACCTAAAATTGGTGGTTAGTTGGATGTAACTTTTTTGCTTTTAAAAAAAATAAGAGTTTGAAGCTTTTTAAAGGTTATTTTTTAAATAACTTTCTAGTTACTTTGAATGCTAGGAAAATGGAGCAAAATTCAATTGAAAAATGTTTTGGTGGATTTTAAGGTTGATGATAGGTTAGAATGGTATTGGATTTTCTAGTTGTTTTTATTTTTCAATATATTTTTGTTCATATCAATATGATTGTGCCTACTCATAAAAAAAGATTTCTATTTTTTTGGAACTTTAAAATTTGTATTGTGCCATATTATTGTATCCGAATTCCCTTTTTCACATTTACACATGTCAAAAAATCATGGTTCATCCAATCATATTTGTCCACATGGATACCATCGCATGGCAGATGATGTGGCAATCAAGTGATATATCATTGCCATATCAGTATATGACGTGTCATTAGATAATCTAAAGGGTGGTGTAGCATACCATGTGCCAAGCTATACATTCACAATAATACCTGATGTATCAAGGCACATAAGGTGCCTAACATCTTCTGCACACGTGACCAACCCCAAATCTAATTTCAACATAGACCATTATTATTATTTTAATATCCAATTGCACTTTTCATTTTAATTGGTGAAGACTCTAACAATTGGATCGGTTAGCTCCCTAATAAAATTTAACTTAATTTATTTTATTTTAGCCTTAAGGGGTAGGGCGCTATAGTTAGAATTAACAAATCATGAAATCCTAGGATTACATCTCCTAAGCTCAACAACATTATCATGTAATTTATAAAATTATTTTATAAAATCTCTAATTAGTGCACTAACAACTTTTTTCTTAATATTCTTACAAACAGAGTAATTATCATGCAACTTATACTCTATCTTGAGGTAATTCTTTGATACCTTTCAACCTAATGTCAAAATTAGCCATTATATGATCTCTCAACAATATAGCCAAAAAAATTTCTATTAGCAGGCTTCTTCTTGTTCGCCCTATAATACCTACGATTTGGGATATATATTTTCATCCTGAATATTTTATCTTGAGTGTCTAAACTAGCAAAAAGATTCCATTAACAAGTTAATTTACATTCTGCCTTTACCCTGATCCTATCATTTTTAACAATCTTTATGCCTAAACCATAATGTGACAAGCATATGAGAGCAATATGGGACGAGAAATTTTATCTAGGCATGCTTCCACTTTTAAGGATTGGTAGATAAAGGTCTTTGACCTTTCAAAATAAATCCTTTTGCAATGGTCAAAAAGTTCGACCCAATTTGTCTAATCTCGAACCTCAAAAGGCATGGGTCAAACATTTTAGGGTTTTTTTTTTCTATTATTGGCAATTGATCTTAAGATGCTTATTTTGGGCTTCACAAGGTAGGTATGGTGGAATTGCCATCTAATAGAATATTAGAAAAAGTGGTCCAACCTTATAACATTAAATCAAAAGAAAGGTTCGAGACCTCACTATTATCCATACCCTTAGTTAATAGTGAGTTTGTTTAAACTTTTAAATTAATGATTTTATCTATCTTCTCATGTGTATATCATGGCATATAAATATAAGACATACTCTTTCACATTTGGAAAGCAATAAAACATTGCATAGCATGACATATATACTTGTATTGAAAATTATTTTGGCATTCCATATGAAATCTTATTCATTTGTTAAGACCAATTAATTGAGGATTTTAGTAATCTCATACAATTATGAAAAATTTTTATTGGATAAAAACTAGGATATCATACCTATTTTTTATTAATAAACTCACAATTTGTTTAATTCGTAAAAATTCTTTTCTATTATTTAAAATGTATTTTTAATGTGATATTTGGGCAACTATATGATATTTGTCCAATTTTGTCAACAAAAATTCAATTAATTATTATAAATATTTTTTTGTATGAATTTTCCAATTAGTTAAGTTAAATCTACTTTATTACACTAGGCATGCATATAAAGAGATAAAATAAATAAATACATAAAATACATCTATTCTACTTTGAAAATAATAAAAACACAACAAATAAATTAAATAAATGAAGACAATATAAATAATTAAATGTGAAAAATATAAATTAAAGCATGAAAAGAAGAAATAAAAGTTGGAAAGCACGGTTGACACCCGTGTCTACGGGCATGAACTGCCGAACTCTTTGAGGCGGTGAAGGAGACAAGGAAGTCATGATCATGACATGCTACTAGAGAACAACTTTCTCCATTTTCACACCTTGTTCTTGTTCGATCGTTAAAACCAATGTTTTGAAATTCGATTTGATCCGGACAATTGAATCGGTTGGATCGTGATTCGGTAAGAAAATTTGGTTGGTCCAACATAAAATTTAAAAAATAAAAAAAAATTCAAATTGAATCGGATTGGACTTAAAAACTTTTCAGAAAAAAATAAAAAAATAAAAAATAGTTTGCTTATTTTATTATGGCTCATCCGTGTGTTGGAGAATTATAAATTTATATAATTTGATTTATTTTTCTTATTATAATTAATCAAATTTTAATTTTTACCCCATTCAATCAAGCTTGTAAAATATTTTTGCATGAAACCATACCTTTTTTCTGCATAGTTAAGTGTTTTTAATTACATGTATTCACGAAACTTACGGTAGTTTGTACATAAGTTAAATGAATTTATTTGAATGTTTGTTTTTGATATTATGTAGATTTATTTGTATATTTATTAATTAAGACAATTTATTTGATCTTTACATTTACAAAATTTATTGGGCTTAAAATTAATATTTTCATATTGATATTTGGTAATTAATAGATTTTTGAATGTATTTTTACATACTACATGTTTAATTTTTTTGTAAATAATTATATTTAAAAATAATAATAAAAACTCCGAGTCGACCCGATCAAACCAATTGATCCATGACTCAATTAGCAGGCCGAGTCGACTTCTAGGCCGAATTTCAAAATATTGGTTAAAACACATGAAAGTATATTCAAATAAATTAATTCCATTTTATCAATTAGTTAAAAATTTTACCCATTTCTATTTTAAAATCAAAACATCATTTTTCCCATCCAAACACAAAGATATAAGCATATAAACACCTAATATGCATTTAGAGCAGTCATGCATACCCATATGAAATGGATTTCACAACCTAATTTATTATTTATTAAACTATACTCTTGTGTTAGGCCTTCTGAAAGCATCATTAGTTGCCTCTTTAATTATCAGTCTCACGAGGAAAGTAACTACCCAAGTCATCCGAATCATAGTTAACTAAACTATGATCAGATCTAGAACTTACTTCCCCATCAATAACGTCATCTTCCTTTATATACTCTTCTTCATCATCTAATTCATCAATATCCTTTGCTGCCTCCTTTTCATTGGCTTGTGTAATTAACTTCTTTTTTTTCAGACCTAGATTTATTATACTCCAAGACCTTGCCCCTTATAGCTAGAACCACCTCATCTTCATCAACTATAACCACATTTATGTTAACAGGAAACTCTTATTTTCATCTCTTTCATAAATCTCCCTAACCTCCTTTTTCTTACTAAATCTGTCATCTCCTTCATATGTTACCACATTTTTGTCTTTGGAATGATCTTCCTTACTAAATATGTCATCTCCTACTTTAGCTTGATTATCCTCAACCTTTTCTATAGTAAAGTCACTAGTTCCTTCAAGTACTTGGTGATCTACATATTATCTCAATCCTATCAAATCCTTTCACCCAACTTGCTTTATTATAAGCATCCTTATGATCAGTCAATAAAATGAAAAATACACTTTTTGGCTGCCTAATATATAGCCCTCCAATGGTACTATGACCCAGCTTTTTCATATAAGATGAAAAACTAAGCAAATTATGTGGTCAAAGTAAAAGCTTCAACACAGCATATTAAATCCCATCCCTTGACTCCGTCTCATAGTTCATATACTTCTGATTCTCTTTCTTTATCTGCTATATGCTTAACGCAGGGAAGTCGGACTCTATCTAATTTAAAAACTCTACCATGATGCATCACAAGTAATAATTTCCCAACACTCGTCCTATATCAAACAAAGAAATTTTACAATGCATTCTCAATGTATACAAAACAATAAACAATATACAAATTTATTGGCTGTGAACAAATAACAATGCTAGTGGATATAAAAATATTATTATTAGCGTTTTATATCTTGAATGGACAACTCGTATTGAAACCGCTAACGAATCAATTGTGCATGTAAAACTTTAGAATTAAAGAAATTCCATAGATCACCCTATACCCAAAAGTACTAAAGTTGTAAAATACCCAAACCCATCCAATACAGCACTACCGAAATACCCTAACCCCTAAAAATATTTAATTGTGAAATTCCTTAAAATCCAAAACTCAATCAATTGATCACTTGTGAAATCCCATAAATCTCCTTGCTAATCTTAAAATTGGGATATAATGTTTAGAATTTTTTTGCATGCAAATGTCTTTGTCCAAAAATTTCTTCTATTGCTTATAGTAAGATATTTATCCTATGATCAATGTTCTTCTCTTTGTGTTAGATAGTGATAAATACACAAAATGAAATCCCAATGCTTATAGTAAGGTATTTATCCTATAATCAATCTTCTTCTCTTTGTATTAGATAGCGATACGCACACAATGAAATCCAAAAGAATCAATGAAAAATAGGAAGGGGAGAACAAACCGGTATAGGGCATTAGCGAAAATTATTTTCAGCTTCGAGTTGAGTTTTTGAGTAAATTATTGTTTTCAAATGCTGTATTTTGAATAACTATCAAAATGGTATGCTCCGTTCTCTTCCATGTATTTTTGAGATTTTTTTTATTATTTAATAGCTTTACGGTAATTTAAATTTGACAGAACGCCATTTATTAATTTGACCAAACACGCTTTCAATAGATCGCGTCCTCGACTGCCGTTAGCACCATGGAAAATGACCCATCCACGAATTTCAATTAGTCATTGGCCACTTTTCAATATTTAAAAATTCACTGTAGAACAACGTTAATATAAGGACCCATGAATGCATTTTTCCTACTAATTGTACATGATATAATGGAGTAAATAATTAGTAAAAATTTAACAGAATTATGTCTTGTAATAATAAAAGCTAATTTTTCTTAAATTATTTAACTTTAGCAACGGCCCATGGTGCCATGATAAACCACTAATCAAATAGCGATTTCTCGTAGAATCAGTAGTACTAGATAATTGTTCGGCTTCCTTTAAAAGTCCGATGCCCAAGTCTATAGCCCTAGCAACTAAAGTCGCCACTACCAGCATTACAAGGAAGCCGAAAGCTGCAGCGTTGACTGTCTATGGAACCAGCTCAGCAGCAAGAAGATGATGAAGATGATATCAATCCTATTAAGATTTTTCTACCGAAAGATGAACTGCAATCCGATTTTGAATACAAACTGACAATGCTTAATCAGCACCAGTTTGTTCCTTCCATCAATTCAACGCTCCTCATTCGTCAGCTTCCATCTCAAGGCATCTCTTTCAAGCTCTGGCCGGCCGCCACCACACTCGTCACTGTCCTTGATCGCCACCGCTCCGATCCATCCTCAAGTCCGCTCTCTGCGGTTTTCGCGTCTTTATCATCCGAATCTACGCTTAATGTCCTCGAGCTTGGATCCGGCACTGGTCTTGTCGGAATCGCGGCTGCCGCAACGCTTGGCGCTAATATCACCGTTACTGACTTACCTCATGTCATTCCTAATCTAAAATTCAACGTCGATGCTAATGCGAACGCAGTAGCGATGGGTGGAGGGACGGTGGATGTGGCGGCTCTCCGGTGGGGAGAGGAAGGGGATGGTGATTTGGAAGTTATAGGGAAGGATTTTGATCTGATATTGGGATCTGATGTGGTTTATCATGATCATCTATTTGAGCCGCTTCTCTATACGCTGCGTTCAGTAATGAATGGGAAGGACAAGAAGAAGATGTTTGTTATGGCTCATTTGAGGAGGTGGAAGAAAGACCGTGTGTTCTTTAAGAAAGCTAAGAAAGTGTTTGATGTTGAAGTTATCCACGTGGATAGTCCGTGCCAGGGGTCCAGGAGTGGTGTTGTTGTTTACCTATTTGCTCAAAAGCCTCAAAAAAATGGCCTGTCTTAATCAAATGTTTCAATCTAAAATTTCAATGCAAGTTTTCTATTTCAAATTTGAATCAGTAACCAATAGAATATTGAGATGACAATCAAAATCAAAATCACTCTTTTGATCTTATAACCTTAAAACACCCTTATCATCACAAGTTAATGAAAGCTCCCATCAATCACTAACTACAAACCACAGACAAAATAAGAACTACCAATTTATGTTTGAAGGAGCACTTTGGGGACGCGCATGAGGCAATTATACAAATAGGATCAAACATGGACGTTGGCAAACAGTTTCACAGCTTTAGCTTATGCAATGAAAGAATGCGACCCCAAAGCTTGTGTAGAATAAAAACATGTCATTTAAAGGATGTGAATGCCCAACCTCATCGTTTCCGTAGTGGTGAGCCTCTAGCCACAGCCTTCATACTCTGCGAGTCCCTAAAACAAACAAAGTGCACTAGTGTTTTCCCATTGGGATAAACTGCGAATACACTTGTTCCAATTTTCTTGTTGCAAAGTGAGCACATACTATCACTGCTGATCTTCACTACCGTTTTTCTTTGGTTGTATATTTCATCTTTCACCTGTTTCAAAAAATCAATTGTTTAGCAAGCCAGAAGTCATGCATTTGTAGGAATATCAAAGAACCAACAACTTTGACTGAATTTAGCTCCGTATCAATTTGGAAACTAAAGTAAAAGGTACCAAAATTTGCAACAAGTATCCACTATTTCATTAGGAAATTATTCCCAAATTAATGGAAGTATCTTTGTTGGAGCTCCTGAAATTTTGCTGATGTGGCTTGAGATATTTTGAGATACAAATCTTATAGATTATTAAGAGTTGTTACATCTCGATAATGGGCAAAGTAATTTCTCGTATGGGTGGACTTTGTACAACTCATGTACTGCAAAACTTGGCAGAAAATCATCTTAATTTTCTAATACAAGTTTTGAGTAGTATTTTCCGAGCAGATAAGAGAGTTGGAGTGAAATTTGTGCTTAGATTTCTATGAATATTTATGTAAGATAAAGAAGAAGTATATGTATTTATGTTATGGTTTTAGTGAAATTTCAGTTTTTACAGGTTTATAATTGTGTTTAGATGTTTTGTGTTTTCTTTTGTTAACTCCTCTCCCTCCAACCTCCACCATTTTAGCTTTTAATCTGCTGTCAAAGTTTAATCTTCAATTTTCTGAAAATTTTTCAAGTTCTTACAATCTTATTAAAATAATCTTTCGACTATTTTAGGATGCCTTGGTAACAGTTGTACATAAATTATTTATCATTCAGACCAATAGCTGATTGTAAATTGGATACCTGCAGGTTCTCACTCTGCCTCAAGCTCTTGATAACTGAGAGATTCCGATGCGCTTCACTAGATTTTCTCAAAAGAGGTCTAAGAAAAGGAAGCAAATTCTGCAGAAAAAGAATCATAGATACCATTAGAATATTGCTGTAGATGATTTGGTTCTCAGCAAAGCAAAATTATCAATAATTGGTGAAAAATAGCATAATATAAGGAGAGGAGGTGGTGTGGTGGGAAAAGAGCTTAATTCATTTAAACATTCAATTAGAAAAGTAATGCAGCAAAAATAATAATGTAAATCTCAAATAGAAATATCAAAAATAAGGTGGTCTAGCTGGGTTGAAAGCACAATAATGCTCATGTGGCAACCGCATTAAGACCTTTTTGAAAAAGCTTCATTTGATGTTGTTAACATCAATATATATGTATCAGCTACAAAAGTTTACGGTAAATCAGTGAAATCCATTAGTCCCTTCTAACTACCTGCAATTTTGTTTCCTTTGGCAAAATTTTAAGGGCCTGAGCTCCATTGATCCTGTCCCACCTTCTACTCAAAAGGTCAAGGACCTGATCAAGCATAATCATAGAGCCTCCTTCCCCACTAAATTCATCTGTGTCACCATCACTCCTGCTACTGTCAGTGCTACTAAGGCTAAAACGCAAATCTTCTGCACCCTCAATGGAAGCAATTTTCTTGGCTCCACGACCTCCTTTAGCTTTAACTGAAATCCCAGAGCTGGACTTGGGAGTAATTGTATTCTGAGAAGATACTATATTTGTAATTCTCTTTTCAAAGTTATTGATTGTCTTCTGGGGATTCAGATAAATTTGGAGAAGAGTGAGGTATATATTGCCAGAAGACTTTCCAGATGCTTGGAGAGCTGAAGACTCGTAGACTTGATCACAATAGGATAAGGCTAATTCAGGAAGATGAAGCTGTAAAGGTCAAAAGGGAATTCTTTCAACCCACAAGGTTTGAAAAAAAAAATACAAATAGATGTGAAGAAAAAACTAAATGTTATACAAAAGAGACCTAGTGTTAGACACACCAAAATTAACAGGAAAATTCAAGCTTCAGTAAAGAATTGAATGCCTTTGTATCTCAACTGTGCAACTTGTAAAGAATCGAACCCCCTTGAAATCACCAGATAACTGGATTTTAGCCCAGTATACAATATTCCCAACTCAGCAATTTCCCTCATTAATCATGTCAGTTGAACAGGTTGATTTACATCAGAAAATACCTTGTGGACATAAAGAGATAAGGCCAGCTCATGTAGGTTCATTTTCCCTAGAATAATTGCATGCTCTTCATACAATGCATCTGCTGGAAGACGTTTCAACAAAGCCTCTGGATTATAACCAGAGATGCTCTCCAAGGCGGACAATAGTTTCTTCCTTGTTGGGGAATACGCTCTCTCATCCCATTTCTGTTGAGCACTCAGATCTGCATACCACTCAAGCACTTCTGAAAGGTATATTTGCACCTGAACAACATAGAGCATGCTAGTAGCAGTTACTTATCAAAATTAGCAATAGGACCAACATAAAGACAATGGTCTAGCAGAACTAGGCATGGCCAAGGTTCTCGAACCACCAGTTCATGTTAAATAAAATTTTGAACTTGAACCAAACTGTAGTATTCCAGTTGTGATTTATGAAACGGTTTAAAGACAGTTTATACCTCACACAAGTCTAGTTTATAATATGTTTTTTGGGATGGTTTAGGTAATTCATAAATTAAAAAACTGGAAAAACAAAAGTTTGAAATTATTTGTAAGACTTCAATTGAAATATAAATAAAAAAACTTTAATGAAAAGGGCTTGCATTAATTTTTCTAAAAACTAAGTTGTTTATGTGTTCTATTAAAACTTAAAGTAATCAAAGTCATATTGTTTTCTTACCTTTTAGAATAAGCTTTCTTAAAACATAAAAAATATTAATTTGTTTTCAAAAGATATGGTTTGGAACCCTCAGTGCAGGGCTGGAATCAGAATTACCGGATCAGTTCAACAAAATATGGAACCTAAACCAAAACTTACTCTCACATGTTAGGTGACTGTTTGACAAAGGTTCAGGCTCTGACCAGTTTTGACCGTTCTGGTTCAGGGTCAAAACCGGCTCTTGCCCATGCCTATGCAGAACACTATGTACTTGTCAAGTCACTTGACATAAATAATATAGATGGTATAGAAACAATTATGAGCTAAAGAGGAGTTCTTCACCATTTCATTCTGCAGATTTCCAGAGATTCCATTCTCATTCATTGCAATCATGAGTTCTAAATATCTGGCCTGCATGCTTGGAGCGTGCTGCTTCAAATACGAGTTAACCAAGTCTGCAGGAATATTCCCTGATAAAAAAAGCTCAATAGTTTGCGTTGGACAGCTTTCCAGAACATGCATTGAGTACTCCAGGACAAGCATTGGATCTGACTCACAGAGAGGCTGCATAAAAAATTTTACAAAATGTTTGCTGTAAATCTAACCCATCAATCAAGATAGATCCATAATTTTAGACAGATAATGTATGAACAAAAAATCAAATAACTTTTTGCAGTTTGAAGTCACAAAAAAAAATTAAAAAACAAAGTCATAAAAGTGAATGGTTAGACACTAAATTTACTACTGCAGAAGAAATCTATGCCTCTGTTTAAATGCTGGGAAACATATTTATGCTGGCATGTCAAAATTTAATTACTTGGACTTGTCTGGACCAAAGCTCACAAATTAAATAATAAACTAGAGTCTCCACAATGTCCAATAAATCTAGCACCATTTTCATTCTTACACATCAATTGGCAGTGGATGAAAGAGAACTAGAAATCCAACCTTCTATTTCTAAATTCTAGGATGAGAAGTTCAAGTCTTTGCTTCCATGTGCGTTGCAAGCAAGGTTCTTATAATAAATTGAACTAGAATGAAAGATACCTGACTGGACAAAAAACTTACCTTAAGATACTCAATGATAGATTCAGGCTTAAACTTTGAGGTGCACTCAGCTTGTTGTGATTTTGACTCTTCAACTAATTGATGTAAGAGCTTAAGAGCTTCATGGTGCATAGAGTTGCACCTATAAAGTTCCAATAAAGCAGCATGATGATTTCTCTTTTGGAGAATCTCCTCACATATCTTCAGGTTACAATAATTAATACCTTTGAGCAAATCTAAAGCTGGAGAAGACTGTCCAGTAAGAATAAGAGCTTGAAGTAGGGCTGTATCAAGTACTGTTGCCGTTTCCCTAGCAACCGAGTTTATGTTGATGTTACCACGTCCCTAAGAGATCAAAGACAGCAAAAAAATGTTAGGTAATGTCAATAAGAGCCATAGTGCAGATGTATTTCTGTTCCTAACAAGCACATTGGTTAAACATTATGCTTCATTCTCACCATTTTGAACATGAGTAAATTATGACAACCCAAAACTCGATTAGTAGTTGGTCAGTATAAAATGCTAAGCAATGCCCACATAGTCCCATTATCTCACCTACACGCTCAATTACTCTTGCTGTGGCCTCTCTCTCTCTCTCTCGCACATACATATATTTCATCATTGGATCAAGTTTACACTTTGTTTTTTCCAACCAAAGGAAGATTACAGAATGCTTTGTGAGGGGCCCCCTGAGAGTCCTGTAAGTTTGAAACTTCCCTGGTTGGATTTCTTTATGTAATATCTGAAACAGAGAACACCAGAAAGAGTTACTTACCTTGTTGGACTTCTTAAACCTACTCGAGTCATAAGGTCCAAAATTTTCTCCGACAGCATCATAAATAACTTCCTCTGTTCTCTCAGCAGTTGCCTTTTCAATTATACCAAATCTCTTTTTCTGCAAGAACTTGACAAGAGCCATAAGTGTATTGTGACTCATTTTCTTGGATTCAAGGGCTGCATGCTCATCATATTCAGCAAATTGTGATGGAGATGAGGATTCCATATCATCTGAAATTCCAGATGAACCTCTGGAGAGATGTGGAGAATCTGAATAAGTGTCCATTAGTTTATCCGTTTCAGGAACTATGGATGTTTTAGGAAGAATAATTGAAGGATATAAGGAAAGCACATAAGTTATATCCACTTGAGAGGCTAAAAAGTGTTCCATAGCCTCCTCGTACCTCCCATTATCAAAAAGATAGTGCGCATATCTGCAACAGTGGCATAAACTTTATCAGTGAAGTGTATTATCAATGAATGTAAAGGCATGTGCTGCACGCACAAAATGGAAATATCCCCCAACTTTCAGCTAAATTAAGTCACATCTTTTCTCATTGCATGTCTAATCAGCCCTGTATAGTCAACACGTCCAACTTAATGCTCATGTCCTATTTGGGAATATCTTCAGAATCTCAGAATCCCACCATTAAAACAAAAGGAATTAATGGTCCATATTAAATCAGGAAACAAAAGAATAACAGATTCAGAGCATAATGGGAGACCGTACAGAATAAACTTGCACAATGCTGTCCATGCTTAAGTGCATTATCTGAATCTCAACTATAAAACAAACAAACAAACAAGAAAAAGAAACTATGAAATCAAAAAATAGTTCAAAGCCATCGTCTCAAAATGGAAACATTTACCTTATATGAATTGACCCCTCCTTTGCTGCTCGAAGGCTTGAATCTTCTGGCGGAAGTAGCTTGCACAGGGCCAATGCTTCCTCAAAATTTCCAGATGCTGTTAACTGTACAATCTGCAGTATAACAACTTTCATTAATTCTATTTACGAAGAATGATGTCAGCACCTTCTCCCAAATCAAGAAACATGAAGCTTACAGAAAAAAGAAAAACATAACTTATCCAATGACAAATAGAATATTCTTTGAAGATATACCAAAGGTTTATTTTATCTTAAGAACAGTCATATAATGAATTTCACATCTCCTTTATCCATTTCCAACAGAAGGCAGCATGTGTGCTACAGGCAACAAGCTGATAGCACAGACGTCAATTTACATAGAGCATAAACATTACCTGCGCACCGAGAGGAACAGGGAAGAGCCCATAGACAGAATTGTCCAACGCAACAATTACTGCATTATTGCTGTGAACAAGATGACGGACATTTTGAAGAACAATAGTCTGTATCAGTGGATATGGAACTCGTAGAGACCGAATCTGGGAAAACAAATGGCACCAATGAATGAATGCACAGTTTATTATAGAGGGGAGAAAACACAAGAAGAAATAAAATCTTGTCTACAAAATGACTAAGCTACCTCAACACGTCTTGGAAGCAGCGCTATTGCATATGGTTTCTGAATAACGATGACAGAAGGAGCCTCTGACCAACAAATCCTCTCAGCTTGAAGAAGCTTTCCATTTTGGTCCACAAAGACCCCAATGTTCTCCTAAGGAACAAATGTATGTTTCTCTTTGAGTAGCCTACTATAATCAAGGTAGCTTTCAACTATAAATTACCCCCCAAAATATGGGCCCATTAACAACTGGACCCCCAAACTAAAAAACCAGATTATTAGTGCCCCAAACTTTCATACCACTTTCAATTAGATGGATCCATTTAACAAACCATTAAATTATATAGAAAATGTGTTTTAGCAAAACAATTTGGTGACAAATGCAGTTTCCGTTACTACTAGGGACAGATTACATAAAACGTTGCCAAAATTAGATTAGCAACAGAAATAAATATTTGTTTGCCTAAACAAATTTGTGAAAAACAAAACTTAAATCCTATGGACCACTTCGTTTTGTTGTGATTAATAACTGCATTTTTTTCTTGTGTGTATTTTGTAATTCCTTTTGACTGAACAATTTAAGAAAATTCAGTTCTTCCTTTATGGACAAAATCCTAGTCTTTTTTTTTCTTTTTTTTTTTTTGTCACTGGCTGTTATAAAGGCATTTTATTTTTAAATCCATTTTCTGTGATTAATGATGAAATACATTGCTAGTTTTTCACTAATAGTAACAAAAATTGCATTTGCCACCAAAAACTGTCACTAAAACACATTTTCTGTTTGATTCCACAATTTATTAGATGGATTCCCTAACTGAAAAAAACATGAAAGTTTACGGTGCTAATTGTCTTGTTTCTTAGTTTGGGGGTTAATAGTTAATGGGTATAGTTTAAGTGGTAATTTTTAGTTTCCCCTAATAATTAAATTTTGCAAATTGGAGCGGCTAGCATGTAAGATACATATTGCCAAAGACTCAAATCTTATGTATAGTAATGCTAAAGACGTCCAAAAGCATTGGAATTTATAATATGCATCTGTCAACACAACGGGATTGCAAGAATGTCATACAAAGGCAGAAATTTATTATCGTAAGAATGAAGAAACTGAGATAGCTCGTGTGCAATAGCATCCCACACCAAATGAGAGCCATATAAACATTATACAACTCTTAGACTTATGCACCATGATTTCAAACGATGTCCTTAAATTCAGTCCTCATTGCTATTTGCCAGGCAATGTCTATTATAATTGCATGTCAGGTTCAAAGAAACAGATGCCAATATGATTACTTTCCTAGATGCCATATACACAGGCATCTTCCAATTAAGATAGCTCCAAAATGTCTGAAAAAAGGGATATTAAGAAATTAAGCAAGCACACTCGAAAATGAACAACATTAGATGGTCAAAAAAGCAACTTCATAAAATTTATGAATTAGGTTTGCAATTCTTAACTTCTTGTTTTTATAGATTTTATAGAATTCATTTGCAATTCAACATTTTTAATTTTTTGAAATTCACCAGACTCCAAATAAATCCTATGAAAATGGAAGGAATCTGCAAAAGAATTGTCCACAATATATAGTTATTTAACTAGGTGGTCTGTTTTCGGTTTATTAGTTCTCCCTTTCTCTCACATACAAGCTTCAAGCATAAATTAATAATACTCTGACCATATGCACAGAATGTGAACTTCCTTAACAATCAAACTCTTAAGAAAGCCATTTTTATTTGTTGTACAATTCAAAATACAAATACACTTTATAGAAGACCCATTTGCAGATAAATCGAAATATTTTTGTATATTTTAAACATAATACAATTTTCAAGAAATAAAGACTTCCAAGCATGTAATTCGACAGCATTTTGATGAAAGGAACCTAATAAGCACAACACAATTGAGTTCAGATTTAAAGCAACCTAATCAGCAGAAGCACATTACTTAACAATACAGAAAAAGATGTCCAAAAAAAAAAAAAGAAAAAGAAAACATGGCCAATTTTATTAGAAAAAATAATTTTTTTCACCCACTATTGAATCCAACAATTGAAAGGAGGAAATACATGAAAAGTGATCATTAATGAGACATGGAAGATAAAATACCTTTCCAAGAAGAAGCTCCCCAGAAGGAAGAGAGACCACCAAAGGAGGCGCCAGTCTCCCCGAAGGAAATACCTCAGTCAACGCACCATTAGTGGCATTAAGTATCACATATTCCTTTCTAATCCCCAAACATATATTTTCACCACACCAAGACATTGACTTCACAGTATCTGGCACCCCAAAATCCTTCACCTCCACGAATCCTCTTCCACCTAAACAACTACTAAAAGTTCATTTCTACTAACAACCATTATGAAAAATTGCAAAAAATAATAATCGCTGCAACAGATCAATAAATTCTCAAGAGAAACGAATAGACTTGCATCAAGGAAATTACCATCGTGTCGGAAGATACTAACTCTCTTTTGCCTAGCGAAGCACAAAAACCCTCTTCTATCATCCCAAGAATACACATTGGCGCCTTTAGCCTTGGTGATCACAGCTAAAGTCTCCAAATTAGGAAGTCTATGAAAGGCGATCGATTCAGAGAGCGACAAGAGCAGCTCTCTGGAAGCCAATACCTCCATTGACAAGAGAGACTTCTTCGAAAACCCTGTCACAGATTTCTCCAAAACATATGTTTCCTTTCGCAGGTCTTGAGCTTGGCCGTGGTAATCGGACAATGAAGATCGGTCGGGCGAGGAGGATTCAGGGCCGTAGATTCGAAGGGTTCCATCGGAGCAGCCAACAAGGATCTTAGAACCATAGGATTGGATTGCATCGATCTTGGTAGGGCATTTGCTGAGGAGCTCAAAGGAATCGTAGGCACTGTGTACCATTGTTGAGCTTCAAAGCGAGAAAAACTGAGCAAGAGGCTCAATTATCATATTCTTCGAGCGTTAGATGGAAATGGATAATTCATGATTCTTGCGCTGCTTAGCAAATTTATGATCAGAGTATGAGAAGTAGTGAGATTATGAATGATTTGGAAGAATAAAAAGGATCAATCATTCATAATACAAACGACCCCACCGCCATTTCCGTTTTCATATTTAATTATATCGACGAGAGACTAACGCCGATAGATGCCAAGAAGGGGACTTTTTAAAAAATGACGTAATTTAGATAATTATTTAGGGAATGTGGTTTTTTTATTGATTAACCAATTTTTTTTTATTAACCGTTATAATTATAAAATATAATTAAAAAATTAATTTTTTCAAAATATTTAAAAATAAAAATTAAATAAATACTTAATTAAACATATTATTCAAATTGCGAATATAAAATTAAAATATTCAAAATACTTGATATTAAAATTACGAATTAATTATTTCAAATCAATTTAATAAATAAAATATCAAATAAAAATACAATTCAGGCAAATTTTTGAATAGCCAACTCTCAAATCATCAATTTAAATCGCATTATAGTTACCAACATCACAAGCTGATCCTATAATTAAATAAATAAAAATATATTACAAATTAAAGGTTATTAAACCAACAATTAAAAATATAAGTACAAAAATTAAAATAAAAAAAATACATATCTCCACCGAGTCTAAATAAAATAAAGACATCATATATTAAACCTACAAGTCATCGACATTCAAGAAACAAAACTTAGCAAAATGAACTGGAGAGATGATGAGAGTGAGTTTACATATAAAAGGAAAGGAATTGGCCGGGGAAAGTATGAATAGAGACGTTTTGTTTCTTTTCTAATTGCTTACTGCTGCTGTACAACTTACATATATATATATATATATATATATATATATATATATATATATATATATATATATATATATATATATATATATATATATATATATATATATATATATATATATATATATATTAATTAAATCAGTCATCGAAACCGATAGTTTTTTCAAATCGTGGACCGAAATCAAATCGAAAACCGAAAATTTTTATTTTTAAAAATCTTAACCATTTTTTGGTTCGTTTAATCTTAAAAATTAATTCAATTTCATATCAATTTTTTTTACTCAGCCCTAGTCTTTTATCTGGATTTTCTTGATAGCAATTGAGTCTTTTTATCGTTAGTTTTCAATTAGATCTATCACTCTTGGCTAGATTAAAGAAAATAATATTTGATATTATAATATCAGATAATTATTTTTTTAATCATCAGTCTATCTATTAGGATACAAATGAAAAAAATAAAACAGAGTCTAATTTATCAAATATAAAAAAAGAAAATAATATTTAATTTTATCGAGTCAGCAATTTTGAGTTGAGGTGGCTAATAGACAGATTGGACAGATTTAGGTTGAATTATTAACGAATGAATCATTGGTTAGGTCATTAATGAATGGATTATTAATGGATTAAAAAATATAGATCATAAATGAATTAATATTCAAATGAGTTGGATGAATTTAGATCGATCCATAAATTTAATATAAATTATTATAAATTTTGTTGCGTTTCTAGTATTTACTTGTATGATTTAGTGTTGGGTGATCTGAAGGCAATGGAAATTGAAATCGGCTAATCGGCTAATGGGTACTATGTTTATAAAAATTAGTGTTTTGTTTTAGGGGTTTTCTTTTTTGATGGTGTTCTTGGGTTTTGGTTGTTGGGTTATTTTGAGGAAAGAAAAGACTTTTAATTTTTATTGTTGTAAGGAAGATTTTTAATTTTTGTACACAGTTTGTTGCTTTATTTCACTTCTCTTCCGATTTTGTTTTCTTTTACTCCCTTCTTTGCCTACCTTTTTCTCATAAAATATTTACCCATATTTCTCTTTCGTACATAAAACTCACAAAAATGGTCATTATGCTTAGCTCAAATATATTTCAGAATTATATTTTTCCTCGAATGAGAAATAAGTACAGCTCAGTCTCTCAGATTATGACATTTATAATATAAGCAATTATTTAATGATAACTATGATAAATATATTTTTAAAGGCCCAATTAAGGTGGCCCAACAATATTCTGTAGGGCTTAAGTCCAATAGCAAAAAGGTAAAGAGTGATCTGAAAGACAGCTCAAGAAACTGTGATGTCCAATCGGACTGATAGGACAATATATCTTATCAGCCTACTGACACAAGCCAACGCCCATACTCTCCATCTACTCCCTGTCACATCGCCACTCACCTACTCTGATTGCTGGTTATCACTCCTCAAGGTACTCAAGTACCCTTTCAAAAGAACTCATATAAATAGCCTAAAACACAATGACTCAAGGTATTGAATATCTGAGACTCTCTCACTCCTAAAAAATCACTCTTTCTGTAAAGCTACTAACTTAAGCTACGAAGTGCTAATGCCTGGGTCCGACCGAACACTCCTTTTACAGGTCTAGCTACTCGACCAGCTCAACAACTGCCAACACTTCCTTTTACAAGATAAAGACATTCTAAGCTTTATCATTTGGTGCTTTCGTTGAGAGCTATGGCAGATTCAAGATCCTGCGAACGTGTAGCTCATGGAGAGCGTGATCGCAATAACCAAGAAAGATATGAACCCTCAAGGCTGAGAGAGAGAGATCTTTCAAATCACCAGTCGGAGGTGACCCCCTTCCGAATCTTGACAACGTCATTGTGCGACAATAGGAGAACGCCCCTATTACTGTAGGAGACATGCGTGCTGTACTTGATCACCTCACTGAGAGCATGGTCCAAGCCTTGGAAATGGAGAGAATGCCCAGATCTTCTGAAAGCAGTCAAGAAACGGTTTTAATGGTCGAAGACTTCGGAGGAAGGAGGAATAAAGGGATCTCCCTCAGAGAACCAAGCGCTCATGATGAATGAAGCGCAGGCGCTAAAATCACGAATAGATACGACAAGGAGAAGAGAGCAATGTTCTCGAGCAGAGATGCTCCTTATATTCCCAATAGGTCGTACGACCTGTCTTTTGGCAAGTAGGGAAGATATGCACCCAATCACGATTGCTTCCAAAGAACAAAAGAAGAGTTCACTCCTGCGACAATGAGCAACGAGGATGAATGGTTTAAACAAAAACTTGAAAAGTTTGGGTTGGCAGAGCCAATGAAAGGGATGTCTGAAGGGAACGTTTGTAACAGCACCTTCCCTTTCTGTAGGGAAATTATGGGGTCTGAGCTGCCTCCTAGATGGAGAGATGTAGCGATGGACAAATATACAGGTAAAACTGATCCTGCCATTCACCTTGCGAAATTTTTAACTAAAGTGCAGGTCTATACCTTCGATGAAAGGATTGCTTGTAGAGTTTTTCCAACCACCTTAGGAGGGGACGCTTTGAAATGGTTTCTCGGACTCCCTCATGCATCAATCGCCTCCCTCAAGCAACTCAAAGAATTGTTCGACATGCGATTTCGTATGCAAACACGAGCATCAAAGTAGGCTAGTGGCCTGTGCAACCTCTACCAAAGAACCAATGAAAGTCTCAGATATTACATCGTTCGCTTCCAAGATGCAATGTCGGAAACGAGGGATTTAAGCGTGGAACTGGAATCAAATGCCTTGGCAAAAAGTGTCATGGATCGTCTATTTGCCGAATCACCTACGGCAAGGCCACCAAGTAGTTTTCTTGACCTAATGGATAGGCTCAGGCAACGCGTCCAATTAGATGATGCTCTCAGATCTGATAGAGTCAAGAAAGCTAACATGATAGACAGACTATAGTATCTAGATGGTTGGCCATTCAAAAGAACCCTCGTGCCCGATTGAACAGATAGGAAACTTAAACGGTCGATCTTCTAGAGGATTACGGAGAGGGGAAATGAGGACGAACAGAATAAACCAGACCGTCGCAATAGTCAGTTGGCTGAGACCTCTACCTCCTTAGTACCGACTCCTTCCAAACGCCAACAAGTGCCAAGAGAAAACATGGAAAGGATAATTGACTCAAAATGACCAAGCAGAAGGAGAAGCAATGGAGGTCGCGACAAAAGCTGTGAGCCATATCATGAGGTTGAATGCTTGAAGCGATGAATGGGAAAGCTCCTGTGAATTTTGCAACGATAGAAAGGAGGTAACTGGTTCAAACAAAAACTACCAGTACAAAAAGCCAGATCGACACGGATGAATTCAAGAGACCGACAAGCAATGACAAAATCAGGTGCAATTGTTACAATTTAAGTTCTTAAAAAGGCATCTGTACTGAATTTAAATGTTCTTATTTCCCTGTTGTAAGTGCTGGAATACCAGTTTCTCTTAATATTACTTGTTTTGCCATTTAAAAATCTATTTTTCAAAAGACAGTAATATATAAAAAAAAGAGGAAGGGGGGTTGCAGCATGCAAAAAGCTGTTGAAAATTCCAACATCATGATGCACACAAAATAAGTGCCTCCACAAAGTAAAGATAACTTGAAAAACAGGTACGTGTCCAAAATTTATAAAGTTAATACTTGTCATTTAAACAAAATTTTAACTCCCCAGCAAATCGGTTTTTTGGCTTGGATGGTATGATTGCCACTACCAAGTGCAGATCGGATAAGAAGACCATCCATCGTCAAGAGCGAATCGGATGGTACGATTGCCACCGCAACAAGCGGATTGAATATTATTGTTGCCACCGCCAAGTGCGGATCGGATAAGAAGACCATCCATCTCTAAGAGCGGATCAGATGGTACGATCGCCACCGCAAAAAGAAGATCGGATATTATTGTTGTCACCGCCAAGTGCAGATCGGATAAGAAGACCATCCATCGCTAAGAGCGGATCGAATGGTAGGGTCGCCACCGCCACAAGCGGATCGAATATTATTGTTGCCACTGCCAAGAGCAGATTGGACGACATGATCACCACCGCCACGAGTGGATCGAATATTATTGTCGCCACCGGCAAGAGTGGATTGGATGGCATGATTGCCACAACCAAGAGTAGGTCGGATATTATTATTGTACCGTCGAACGCGAATAGGGTTGATAAAGGTGTAAATATGCCTTGAAAAATTCTCATCCATTGCTAACCACGGCTTTGAAAATCTCTCAGATAACGTAAGCAGCCGTAAAATGAACTGGTAAGTATTTATGAAATTATTTTGCAGGATAAAATTATAAAATTTTTGATCGACGTCACATCCCGATCGACATGTCTAGCTCGATAACTTTTCAACACTCTCGAGCCCTCAATCTCAAAGATTGAATTGTATCGAAGGGGACTGGGGTCTGATAACTATGGAAAATATACTCCCAAAGGCCCAATCAAGGTGGCCCTATAACGTTCGGCAAGGCCTAAGCCCAATAGCAAAAGTAAAGAGTGATATGAAAGACAGCTCAGGGAACCGTAATGTCCGATCGGACTAACGGGACAACATGTCTTATCAGCCCATTGACATAAGCCAATGCCAATACTCTCCATTTACTTCCTGTTACATCGCTGCTCACCTACTTTGACTACCGGTTATCACTTTCCAAGGTACTCAAGTACCCTTTAAAAAAACTCCTATAAATAGCCTAAAACACAATGGCTCCAGGTATTGAATATCTGAGACTCTCTCTCTTTAAAAATCACTCTCTCTATAAAGCTATTTACTTAAGCTTCGGAGTGCTAAAATTCAGTTTCGACCGAGCACTCCCTTTTGTAGGTCAAAGCAATCCGATCGACTCGGCCATCTCTACTGTCAGCTCTCCTTCTATGGATAAAATGTTTTGGGTTTTATCATTTGGTGCTTTCATTGAGAGCTATGACAGATCCAAGATCTGGCAGGAATGTAACTCTCGAAGACCATAATCTCACCAGTCAGGGTGGATTCGGGCCCTCAGGGAGAAGAGAGAGATCTCCCGGATCACTTATTAGGGGTAACCCTTCCCCCAAATTCCAATGCCGTAGTCATGAGACAACCAGAAGATATCCATATCACCATTAGGGACATGCACGCCATTCTTAGCGACTTCACTAAAAGCATAATCTAAACTTTGAAGAAAGGAAAAATGCCCAGAACTCATGAAAGAGGCCATGAAACCGATTACATGGTCGAAGATTTCGGAAAGAAAAGAAATAGGAGAATTTCCATCAACGAGCCAACAGCTCACAATAGCAGGAGGATGAGTGTTAGAACCCCAAGCAGGTATGACAAGGGGAAGGGCATGATTTCCTCAAGTAGGGATTCCCCATACACCCCCAGTAGATCCTCTACCTCATCCATTGAGGATGATTTGTCTTTCATGTGCACACCAAATTGCAGCTGCACCAAGGAATGGCGAGATGAATTTATCCCGGCTGCCTTGAGCAGGAAAGATAAATGGTTCAAGCATAAGCTTAAGCAGTTTGGCTTGATGGGCTCTAAAACAGGAGTGTTTGAGGATAACACCTGTGGCAAAATGACCTCACCATTTTGTAGGGAGATCACAGAGTTAAAGCTACCCCCTAGATGGAAAGACGTGATAATGGATAGGTATACAGGTAAAACTGATCCTGCTACTCATCTTGTTGAATATCTAACAAAAGTGCAGGTATACACCTACAACAAAAGGATTGCCTGCAGGATATTCCCTACCACGCTGGGAGGAGACGCTCTCACATGGTTCCACAAGCTCCCATAAGGTTCAATCACCTCTTTTCGACAATTGAAGGAGCTATTCACTACCCGATTCATTTTGCAAACATGAGCGCCAAAGTCGGTGAGCAATCTATGCAACCTCTACCAGTGGACCGATGAAAGTCTTCGATACTACATCGATAGATTCCAAGTCATAATGTCGGAGGTAAGGAATGTAAGCATAGGAATGGCGTCCACCGCTTTAGCTAATGGCACTATTGATAGGCCACTATTTGAATCCATCACAACAAGGCAACCCGTCAGCTTTTTTGATTTAATGGAGAGAGCTAGACAACATATTTAGCTGGATGACTCCTTAAGGTCCAATCGAAGCCAAAGGAGTAGCGTTATGGACAAGTTGTAGCACCCAAACAGACGATCATTCAATCGAGCTCCATCATTCGGATGGATTGCAAGGAGCCAGGAGAGAGCTTCCACCTCAAGAAATTTAGGAAAGAGGAAGGAGGCAGAATGATCAAGGTCCGACCGGCATACTGGTCAGTAGACTCGGACTTTCACCCCACTCAACACTAATCCCACGCAAGTATTGATGTGGATTAAGGAGAATAATCAAAAGGTCAACTGGCCAAGAAAGATGGACGAGAAAAGCAGAAGGACCAAAAACCATAATAAGTATTGCAAATTCCATAGGGATGTTGGCCATACAACTGACAAATGTCACCAGCTGAAAGAAGAAATTGAGCGACTACTCCAAATAGGGCACTTCAAAAGGTTCGTAGGCCTGACTCGAGGGGTAAGCCCTTGCAGACAATCAGACCATAAGAAAGATGATTCCGATGATGATGAAGATGACAAGCGAAGAAGGCCAAAGAATGCGGATCCACGTCGACCATATACCAGTGTCATAAATATGATCACTGGCGGATCATCTTACGGAGAGGATCTCACCAAATCAAGAAAGGATAAAGGTGTCTATATCACCCAGACATCCGAACGACCAGTCCCAGTCACCATATCCAATAATGATGCGCAAGATATATTGTTCCCTCATAAGGATGCCCTTGTCTTCAGGGCATGAATCAACAACTATGATGTGAGGAGGATATTGGTGGACGATGGAAGTGCGGTGAATGTGCTTACCCTCCAAGCTTATGAATCCATGAGTCTCCTAATCGGAGAACTTAAATCAAATGCCACACCACTTATAGGACTGGGCAATGCTACCGTTCCAGTGGCAGGGTCGGTCGAGCTTTTAGTTGAACTTGGCCAGAAGGCTCCAGTCTACACCTATAAGGTAACTTTTATGGTTATTGATATGACTCTTGCCTATAATGCCATTTTTGGCAAGCCTTTACTCTGTCAAACTGGAGCTATCACTAGCATTCAATACATGGTGATGAAGATCCCGACTAGGGGAGGAATCGTTGTCCTAAGGGGAGATCAAAAGGCATCCAGAGAAGTATATATTGCCACAATCAAGCACCAAAAAGAGGCCATGATGGTAGGACGATCCGTACCAATGCAGAAGGCCATGATGGTAGGACTATCCGTACCAATGCAAGAGTAAAAAGAGGCCATGATGGTAGGACGATCTGTACCAATGTAGGAGGCCATGATGGTAGGACAGTTCATACTAGACATCTGGCATAAGTAAAGGGGGTCTAATAGGCTTCCATTCAAGTTTTGGTGACTCACCAGGCATTCTTTGTCCGAACGACGGAGTATGACACCTTATTCAACCCTAATATAAGGATCCAGCTTATATGCCGATCAGATAGGTGCCAACATTCGGATGCAATAGAAGAGAAACGGAAAGATGCCTACGCCACGATCACTGCCTACAAACAAAAAGTCGCTAAAAGATGCAAATCAAAAAGACAAGAGCCCTTAATATGATTACTCTTGTGCTCGAAGAAATAGGTGTAAGCACGGGAAACGCCGAAAAGGGAAAGCTCACACCAACTCCAATACCTATAGACCTAGGATCCTTGAAGGCTCGAACATCTCCAGAAGCCAGGATATCGCATTTCTAAAGAAGTATTGAGTATAATCATGTATAACTTAACATTCAATAAAGAAAGTAGGCTCCTTTTTCTTCTCCATCTTTGGAAAAAAGGTATGTTTTCTTTTCTTTGTTTGTTTGGTTTAAATATATATTTAGAGGATATCTGTCTGGCTCCATTCGACGAAATTCCCTACTTTCGTTCTGAATAAATCCGACCAAAATATGATGACGACTATTTGTTAAGTTCGACATCTATTCCGAACCAAAAGTACAATCAGTCATTCTTATCTTATTCGTCAGACTTGACACAGCCGAAAATGCAAAAGTTGAAACGCATTTGCTTACAAAATAAGTCCCTCTATTAAGCTCGATGTACATTTCGAGCTCAAGATACGAGGCACACTCATTTCAATTTTTGTCGGTCTACTCGCTAGGCTCGATGTTCATCCCGAGCCCAAATTACAAAAATGCTTTTCCTTAATAAATTCGTTTGCTAGGATCGATGTTATTTGATAATAGTGATTTATATAGTGTTTTTTTTATTATGTTTTTAGGTGTTTAATTAGGTTAATTTTGTGTTAATTAGGTTATATTTGAGTTTAATTTGTTAGTTTTATGTTTTTGGAATTAATTGTAAATTTTGGTGTTTTTCAGGGTTATTTTGCAAGAAAAAGGACTTAATTGTAAAACGGTAAGAAGATTTGGGCCAAAACTGGAAATTGGAAAATTTATGTTAATTAGTGATCGTGAGGTCTAAAAGTTCGATGCGTGGCCACGTAAAGTTATAAGAGAATGAACCCATGGCCACGTGTGAGAAAGAAGCAAGAGACACGTGACCACGTGAAGGAAAGCCAAGGAAACCCATGGCCACGTGATTTTCTTCAAGAAACAACACATGGCCACGTGTGGATTTACACTAGAAAACACATGGCCATGTGTTGAGTCTCCCATGAAGCGAAGGATTCCCGATTCTCTCCAATTCAAGAAGGATTCTTTTCCTACTCCAATTTGAAAAGTTTGGAAGGCTTCTACAACATCTTTTGCCTATAAATAGACAACTCTAACACCAAAGAGGATTCAATTAGTAGGGGATTAGAAGGGATTAATTGCTTTAGTTTTAGTTTTACTTGTTTTTTTCTATTTTTTCTGTTTTTATTTTTCTTTTCAACTTTATTTTAGTTTTTCAACTTTGTTTTAGTTTTTAACTATGTTTAGGAAACAATTTTTTCTTCTTTTGCTAATGGATCCTTGAAATCTTATATTTTCATTGTTATGACTTTATTTTGAGCTTAATTTCAATATTGGTTGATTATTTCTTGGTTTTAAGCATATTCTTATCTTTGATTGTATTGAGATTGATTATTGGTTTATTGAATAAATAACTAAAAATTGGTTTTGACATAGTTAACGATTTACATGTTCTTGGATTAACTCTTTAATATTTATGCATGATTATTATCTGAAATATGAGATGATTATGTGTTAATTTTATTGGTTAATACTAAGAGAGGAGGAACTAAGAATAAATTGGAGTTGAATCACTTGAAAAAGGCTTCAATGAATATTTAGGAAGTTAAAACTAGATTTTCATGCTAAGTATTAGATTTGTCTATGAGTTTAATATTAAGAATGATATACTTGAATAAAGATATCTTGATTTATTACTAGTTTTTCCATAATCACTGGTATTTCTATTGAATTTAAGTCATTACAATGAAACTTAAGGTTGATAGTTTCTTTAGCAAGAGAATTCAGTTATTGCTTTATTTTTAATTCATGTTTTAGCTTTTGTTTTGTTTAATTGTTTATTTTGTTTAATTTTTGCTTTTAATTCAAAAATATTTGGGAAACAATCTCGGATTAATTTAATTCATACATAGATATTATTCTTAGCAATCCATGTTCCCTTGGGTACGATATTTAGGGTCTTAATCTATATTTTCCTGTATTACTAGCTGATCTAGTACACTTGCTAGACACCGGTCATTATTCTTGAACCAAAAATGCAAGACGCCTTCATTTAATCTCTGCTAATTCACTCGTTAGGCTCGATGTCCATCCCGAGCCCAAAATATGAAGGACGATAATCGAGTTAATTGTACTCCCCAAAACGAAATCGTCAAATCTCCAAAATAAAGCAAAGGCCATAGGCCTTCTTCCTGAGAGAAACAAATCTTTAAGGGTAAGCCCCCTGTGTGGGCCCACGCCCAAAAAGGATAATATATGGTGCTCTACCACTGAGTTGCAAAAGCACTCAGCTAGGAGTGAGAATGAAGTTTTGTCTTCCACCATAGACCGAAAAATCACTCGTTACAAGGCGACTCTCTCATAAATAGCTGATTGGCTGATATTTCAAATAAATGCCGACGAAGTCGCCCAGCGCGCCTAGCGCGATAAATCTAAGTAACAACTCACAAAAGGGGTTAAAATCCGATCGGATCAATAGCTCATAAAGAGTTGCGAACTGTAAATATTTGAAAAGCATGATAAAATTCAGGAAGTATCCTCCTTAGAAAAGCATTCCGCTTAGTCAATTTTATGCATTCTCCATGTTACGAAATCTCCATGATTGATAAATGTTTATTCTCCTTTTTGATAATTTTATAATAGATTTTTGCCTAAAGTGAAATTGCAATATGAAAACAATTAAAAGAAAAACGCTTTGACACGTCGAATTTTTCAGATATGAAGAACTTTTTACAAGTTGAAAGACAAAAATCTAAGCCTCTGTATCTGTAATCTCTATAACTATGAGAGGCGCATCTGTATCGGTTAAAGATGGTGGAGACTCCGAGGCATTTTTAAGAGCAGGGTTTGTCGGTGCTGAAACAGCCACAATTGGACTGATCGGTTCCACAGGGATAGCCGATGATGACTCGAGATTATGGGGAGCTTCCTCTTCATCATCATTGAGAGGGGGGTTGGGCAAGACTCTCGGGTCCTCCATCCAGCTAAGGTCAGCCTCTGAAAAGTGTTGCTCAACTACATAAATCAATCGAGTCAATAACTGTCCCTGGACTTCTCCCACCTAGTCCATTAGCTTTTCTCTCTGGGCGGTAAGTTCGTCATTAAGCTTCTTGCCCCATGCCATTTCCCTTTTGGAAAAAGTGATTTTCAATGATTTTTGTTTGCCGTGTAGAAGGTCACGCTCCTCTTTGACCTTTGAACAATTGGCAGATAGACGTGTACACTCCTCCCTCAGCCTGGTTGCCTCTTCTTTAAATTTGTACACTAAGGCATTCTTGGCAGTAAAATGGGCCACGTCCCCTTTAAGATGATCAGTCTCTCTCTGCCGAGCTCTCAGGTCCTAAGAAAGATAAGTGGCCTCCTCTTTTAATCATTCAATTTTTGACTGGGAACGAAGGGATTCTCTCCTGGCAGCTTCATACTTATCTTCTACTTCTCTTCTCACCCGATCGGAATCTTCCCATTGCTTCTTGTAAAGATTAGCCACGACGTGCAAGCGCAAGCCCCTCTTTATTAACTAAAGAACAAAAGAGGAAATAAAAGGGTCAACTAACCGAAGAAATAACGGTCAGATGAAGCGAAATCATTAGAATTGTTCAGAACGAAAAATTTCGAAAAGATACCTCCAGGCTTTGCTGCTGAAAAAGGATGCACTCTCAAGATAGTATGTTGGGATCCCCCATTGCCTTAAAATTGCCCTCTTGAAGCATGCCTCGACATAGATAATTTGATACGGCCTTATTGTCAATAGACCAGCAGTCACTAAATTGATTTTTCAAAACTTCCTCTAATGATGAAGCTCATTTTTTGGCAATTCTAGCAATCACATTTTGAATGGGCTCCTTACTTCTAGCAGCAATTCTTGCATCCACTGCGGCTACTAAGTCAGTAACTTTCTTCCTGGCTGCTTCCTCAGTCCTCCTTCGAGCATCTTCATTCATCACAGATGTATTTATCTGAACCTCAAACAACGGTCAGTCGGAGGAGGACCCCAGAGAGGTTTGAGAAGGGCAGGCAACAGGAGCCGTAATATCGCTAAAAGCAATAGTGGGACTGGTTTTAGAAGGATTGAAAGCCTGAGCTTCTGAAGGAGGCACAAACTTTCTCTTTTTAGATCTCCTCTCCTCCTTAGCAGCACGATCTGCCTCAATCCTCGCCTTGGCCTGATCGGCTAGTTGCTTGGCGACATCATCCCCCTTAGCCATCACATCCACAGCTGCATCATAAAAATAAAAGATAAGTGTTTCTCTAGCCAATATACTTTTCATAAATATGCAATGCATAATTATCTATATGTATGCTTCTCCTATACTCTAATTACAACGTCCACGATTCGTATCAATGGCAGCGTTGAGGTTTAGGTCCCTTGCCGGACTGCCCAAAAAGCTGATCGGCTACTTGATCTTTCGAACTTTGTAGAGAAGACAGTACATTAAACTGCTTCCTCCATGGTCAACTGGGTGGCGTCACCCTCATCACCTCATAAAGATCCTGAAGTGGGATGTTGCTCCCTATTCTTTCGGATAAAGTTGATTAGGGGCAATTCTGTAACCTTTGAGAATGGCAATCTCAATAGCATAAAAAGGAGGCCTCAACGCAGCATCCAAACTCTATAAATGTCAAACGAGCCACTCTTCACTCTCATGGCTAAAAGCCCCCCTGTGATCGACATGGAATTTGAGCAGGCCATCACAAAGACTTTTGTGGGGAGATTGTATCGAGAAGAAATTTCAATCATTTCTCCCTCTGTGAACTTTGAAGGATAAGCCATGGTCTCACAATTTGCATAAGCTCCAAGAAAACTCCTATCTGTGGACTGGCTGCTACTCAAAGCCATCTTTAATGGAGGGGGAGAAATACAAAATGACGCTATGAATAAGGAAGAAAATCCAAAGCAAGGATTGATTACTTACTTAGGTATTCTTGCAGAAATTTCGAAATCATTAAAATGGCAAAGTCCACGCAGAAAATTTGGTAGAGTCTCGCTAAGAATTGCTAAAAAAAAAGAAAAATTGCCATAAGAGTGCCTATTTATAGGTAAAATGTTTCTAGACTACTCCCAGGGCTTATCCATTGGATGGTCGCCACATGTCTAATAACGGCTTCAGAAAATGAAGTGCCGCCCTTTATATGCATACCAACAATAAATACGCAGTAGCTGTCCAAAATGAATAGACGTGACTTATCGAATTCGAGTCGATTTAAAAATTCCATCGAACACTCGAAAGTCTTTCGATCGGACCTTTCAGGGGGGGACAAGTGATAACTATGGAAAATACACTCTCAAAAGCCCAATCAAGGTGGCCCTACAACGTTCGGCAAGGTCTAAGCCCAATAGCAAAAGGCAAAGAGTGATTTGGAAGATAGCTCAGGGAACCGTAATGTCCGATCAGACTGACGAGACAGCATGTCTTATCAGCCCACTAACACAAGCCAACGCCCATACTCTCCATTTACTTCCTGTCACATCGCCGCTCACCTACTTTGACTAACGGTTATCACTTTGCAAGGTACTCAAGTACCCTTCAAAAGAACTCCTATAAATAGCCTAAAAGATAATGGCTCCAGGTATTAAATATCTGAGACTTTCTCTCTCTTTAAAAATCACTCTCTCTATAAAGCTATTGACTTAAGCTACGGAGTGCTAAAGCTCGGTTCCGACCGGGTACTCCCTTTTGCAGGTCCAAGCAATCTGATCGGCTTGGGCATCTCTGCTGTTAGCTCTCCTTCTACGGATAAAATGTTTTGGGTTTTATCAGGGTTAAAGGCCCAAAAAAAACCTCTCCATTAACAAAAGATGGGGATATAGGCCCTAGCGCCTATAAATCTCTCCCTGAACAGTTAGGACAATTCAAAACTTCATATAAATGCTTGAGTAGCACAATTCCATCATTAGGCTCGATGTCCATCCCGAGCGCGAAATTCGATCCACATCGACTTGGTTGCCATGTTTGACGTCTATTTTGACGATCTGCATTGCCACCTTAATCTCGATCGGATATTTAAAAATATATATCCCGATCCAAATAGGTAATGCCAAGCGAATAACTCCCTTGAACTTTTAGGGTCAAAATTCCCTATTTGGCACAACTTATCTGTTAAATTTGATGCTTATCCCGAGCTCGGGATGTGAAGTGCACTTGCACCCGTTTAATCTACATCATTTAATTCGCTAGATTCAATGCATATCCTAAATCCAAGATGCGAAAGTCGACAGCTGAGTTAACTAACTCTCTCAAATAGCTGATCAAAACAATGTTAAAGACTGAAATGACATTCGCTGCACCTGATATAATAAATTTAAATCACGATTCTAAACTAAACAGTTCACTTTGTACATTCGATCGTATTAAGCAACTGTTGATAGAGTTGCCCGTGCTTGAAAATCATATTAAAGTTCAGGGAGTATTTTTCTTTTGTATATATTCTTCATGGGTAATTTGCATATGATTCTCCCCAGTCAATTTAATAATGTCTTCTTAGCTGATCTTATGATAAATATCGTTTGAAATAAGAATCGCAGTCTATAAACGCAACTGAAAGGAAGACCAAATGTTATATAACTCTTACAAGTCATCACAGTAAAAAGCTACACTTCTATGTCTACTATCTCTACACTAGAAGAAGGTCTTGCAACAACTTCAATAGGAGGATCAAGAGATTCCGATGTTTCCTTGGAGGCATTCTCTGTTAGCAGGAAAGTTGCAGCCTCAGAATGGATCTCCGCACTAGCGTTTGGTTGAGATGATGTTGGGCCTCCCATGATTGATCCATGATATCACCCTTTTAGGTAGAATGCTCTTCTTCAATCTTCCTTCTCTGCGCCATCTCATTTTGCAGGGCAGCCTGCAATGAATCCCACTCCTTACAAAGAAGATCGAGCTCGGATTTAACCCTAGAACATTCAATAGACAGACGAGCTACATCTTCTTTGAGGTGGTCAACCTTTTTTTACCGAGCTTTAGATCTTGGGAAAGACGAGTAGACTCCGTTTTTAGCCTTTCAACTTCCGATCGGCCAAGCAAAGACTTTTTTCTCGTTGAATTATATTTGGCCTCCACTTCCCTCCTACACCGATCGAGATTTTCCCATTTCTTTCTGCAAAGTTTTGCCATGCCATGCAAGCATAAGCCTCTTTTTATTAGCTAAATTTTGGATACGAAGGAGAAAGGTCTAATAATCAAGAAAATAACGGATTGTAAGACGAAAGTTTACTTAAAACAAACATATATATATACCTCCAGACTTTGTTGCTGAAAAAGGCTGCATTCTTGGGACAATATGTTGGGATCTCCCATTGCCTTAAAATCACCTTCTTAAAGCATGCCTCAGCATAAAAAGCTCGATACTGCCCTATTTTCAATGGACTAGTTGCTGCCGAACTGACCTTCTAGGATTTTTCCCAATGGTGTAGCATGCCTTTTCGGAAGTTCTTGCAGCAATCCTAGCATCTGCAGTAGCCACCCGCTTGGTGGCTTTTCCCTTAGGTGTCTTCGCAACTCTCTTCTATGCAGTTTCATCTAGTAGGGGCGCATTGATTTTAACTGACCCTTTTTGAGGTAGAGTTGGATGCTCTTCCTTTAAATTGATTTCATCCCTTAATAAGGAACGCTGTAGGGGGTGCTGGCCTTTTGATAAATGCTGTGCAATAGTAGACATCGAAAGAGGCTGATGGAAATGGGAGATTGAAATGCTGTCGGAAGGCATGGAAACCTATACTTCTGAAGGAGACATAAGCCTTCTTTTCTTCAACTTTCTCTCTTCCCTGGCTGCACGTTCTGCCTACATCTTTGCCTTAGCTCGATCAGCCAGTTGCTTAACAACATCATCTCCCTTGGCCATCACACCTACGGCTACATCACAAAAATATATGATAAGTGTTTCTCCAGCGGATATACCTTTCATAAATATGTAATGCATAATTATCTATATGTATGCTTCTTCTACACTCCAATTACAATGCCCATGCCCCACGTCAATGGCAGTGTCGGGGTTCAAGTCCCCGATTGGACTGCCCAAAAGGCCGGTTGGTTGCTCGATCCTTCAAACCTTATAGAGATAGTGGTGCATTAAACAACTGCCTCTATAGTCAACTGGGTGGCATCACCCTTGCCACCTTACAGAGGATCCCGAAGCGGGATGTGGCTCCCTATTCGTTCGGATAAAACTGATTAGGGGCAATTCTATAACCTTTGAGAATTGCAGTCTCAATTGCATCAAAAGAAAGCCTCAACCCAGCATCCAAGCTCCATAAATGGCAAATGAGCCACTCTTTATTCTCATGAATAAAAGACCCCCCTGTCATCAACATGGAACTTGAACAGGCCATCACGAAGACTTTTGTGGGAAGTTTGTATCGAGAAGAAATTTCAGTCATTTCTCCCTCTATGAACTTTAAAGGACAAGCCTTGGTCTCACAATTTACATAAGCTCCAAGAAAATTCCTATCTGTAGACTGGTTGTTGCTCAAAGTTATCTTTGGTGGAGGGGGAGAAATAGAAAATGACGCTATGAATTAGGAAGTGAAATCAAAAGCAAGGATTGATTACTTACTTAGGTATTTTTGCAGAAATTTTGAAATCACTAAGATGGCAAAATCCACGCAGAAAAATTTGGCAGAGCCTCACCAAGAATTGCTGAAAAATAAGAAAAATCGACATAAGAATCCCTATTTATAGGTAAAAAACTTTTAGAACTCTCCAAACGCTTAAAAATTGATCAACCGCCATGCGTCTCCAGATCATTACGGTGGTTCGAAAAAATGAGGCGTCGCCCTCGAAATATTCATCAACAATAAATAAAAAACTGCTGAAATGAACAGACATGACTTAACGGATTCAAGCCAATTTGAAAACTCCCACTGAAAAGATTCTTCGATATAGTTAATCTAATACTCAAAGAAACAGGAATCGACATTCAACAGAGAGAGTCTCCCCTATTTTCCCCTCCATCTTCAGAAAAAGGTACGTTTTTATTTATTTGATTGTTTTTACACTTTGTTTTTTGTTTGCAGGTCATTTTTCTTACTCTGATCAATCAAAATCTCGACTGATGGATAATCCAAAGCCGATTAGATCCCCCACCGTTGGAATAAAGGGCAAGATCTCCTGCCGCGCTATCGATTGGTAGGCGAACGACCCATCGCCTTTGATTGGCTAAAATGCTCCCAGAAAAGACAACCTTCACAAAACAACTAAGGGCATTGACCGATCGGTCCGCATTGTCCCAATTGACCGATGTCTAGCAAGTGTACTAGATCGACTAGTAATACAGGAAAATATAGATTAAGACCCCAAAATATCGTACCCAAGGGAACATGGATTGCTAAGAATAATATCTATGTATGAATTAAATTAATCTGAGATTGTTTTCCAAATATTTTTGATTTAAAGGTAAAAATTAAACAAAATAAACAATTAAACAATACAAAAGCTAAAACATGAATTAAAAACAAAATAATAAATGGAATTCTCTTGCTAAAGAAACTATCCACCTCAACTTTTATTGTAATGACTTAAATTCAATATAAACACTAGTGATTATGAAAAAACTAGTAATAAAGCAAGATATCTTTATTCAAGTATATCATTCTTAGTATTAAACTCATAGGCAAATCTAATACTTAGCATGAAAATCTAGTTTTAACTTCCTAAATATTCATTGAAGCCTTTCTCAAGTGATTTAATTCCAATTCATTCTTAGTTCCTCCTTTCTTAGTATTAACCAATAAAATTAACACATAATTATCTCATATTTCGGATAATAATCATGCATAAACATTAAAGAGTCAATCCAAGAACATGCAAATCATTAACTATGTCAAAATCAATTTTTAGTTATTTATTCAATAAACCAACAATCAATCTCAACACAATCAAAGATTAGAATATGCTTAAAACCAAGAAATAATCAACTGATATTGAAAATTAAGCTCAAAATAAAGTCATAACAATGAAAATATAAGATTTTAAGGTTCCATTAGCAAAAGAAGAAAAACTACTTCCTAAACATAATTAAAAACTAAAACAAAGTTGAAGAAAAATAATAAAAATATAAAAATAACGTAAAATAACTAAGCCTAATTCTAAGATTTCTCTAATTGATTCTACTAATTGATTTCCTTTCTTTGGTGTTAGAGTTGTCTATTTATAGGCAAAAGATATTGTAGATGCCTTCCAAACTTCCCAAATTGGAGTAGGAAAAGAATCCTTCTTGAATTGGAAAAGATCGCAAATCCTTCGTTGCATGGGAGAACTTGCACGTGGCCACGCCCTTCTCTTTGCTTTCTCTACACGTGGTCACGTGTCCCTTAGGCTTCCCTCACACGTGGTCATGTGTGGAATAAGCTTTGGGAACACGTGGTCACGTCCTTCTTTTGGTTTGCTTCATTTGTTCTTTCACGTGGCCATGTGTTACTTAGTTCATTTTCACACGTGGCCATGTGTTCTTTTCTTCTTCAATTCATGTGGCCACTCATCTTCCTTTGATAAATCACACGTGGTCATGTGTAGCTTTGTTCAATCTCTCACGTGGCCATGTGATCCTTCCTTCTTCATTTCACGTGGGCACGCATAACTCTTCTGGACTTCACGCTTGCATCAAATTTCCAAATTCACAGTTTTGGCCCAAATCTTCTTGCCTTTTTATAATTAAGTCCTTTTTCTTGCAAATTAACCCTGAAAAATATCAAAATTTACAATTAACTCCAAAAACATAAAATTAACCAATTAAACTCAAATCTAATCTTAATTAACACAAAATTAACCTAATTAAACACCTAAAAACATACTAAAAACACTATATAAATGACCATTATCACCAATCACTAGGCTTGACATAGCCAAAGAGGAGAAAGTGGGAATCCATTTCACTTATAAGTTAAGTCCCTCTATTAGGCCCAGAACGGAAGACGCGGGGCACGTCGACTAATTCATTAAATAGTTCATTTTAGACCTAACATACGAGCACCACGAAGACGTCACTTGAGTTAATTATCTCCTTTGGGTGCTTGATATGGGAAGACGCCAAATCTTTGAAATAATGTAAAAATCGAAAGGTCATTTGCCATGCATGACTCTCCAACAAACATCCAATCGGCTAATACTTTGATCGAATTAAAAGTCTGAAAGTTCGCCTGCTGCGCTTGATGAGATAAATCTAAATCGCAACTCCTGTTTGAAGGGAAATTGTGTTTTAAAATCTAATCGGATTAAACGATCGTCGATTGAAGATAGTTATGCACTGTAACGTTCGAATAACATATTGAGTTTCAAGAAGTGTTCCCCTTAATCAATTCTATGAACTCTACATATATGATTTTCATTCATGGTTGATAATGTTTATTCTCCTTAGTTATCTCTATGACAAATTATGCCTAAAATGCAAATTTCAGCACAAAGAAGTAATTGAAAGGAGATCGATTTTTATATATGAAGAGTTCTTACAAACAAAACAACAACTATGTTTTCGAATTTACTTGAAAATACGGTCGGTCAGAGATAAAAATTCGACGACAATGTCAATTTTGAGGCTAATGCTGAGCAAAGTTAGACGTGTCGATAGCTTTAATGATGATGGTGCTCCTTACATTGAAGCAAAGTCGGACGTATCAGCAGCCTCGATGATGATGGTTCTCCTTACATTGACGTCGATTAGTAGAGTGATGGTATAATAATTAGGAAATGCACGAAATTTAGCCAAGATCATAGTATAAAATTAAAGCGCACTGAAAGAGGCATGGTCCAGAAAGTAGTTCGACTTCTAAAAAAAAACTTATGTTGTATCGCCTCTGCAATTGTGCCTACAAACGACGAATGAACGGCTTACTGCTCTCACGTCCAAGAGGCCTTTCATTCATCACCATGGAGTTTGGATGCGCCATCACAGACACCTTTGTAGGAAGGTTGTATTGTAAAGGGATATCAATCATTTTCTCGTCTGTGAATTTCAAAGGATGACCCCCGGTCTCATGTCTTTATGAACCTCAAAACTCCACTCTATAGACTTGGTACTGCTTGAAGCCATCTCTGATAATGGGAAAATAAAGAAAATGATGATGATATTGTGAATGAGGAATTACTTGGTCAAACCTCGAAGAGACTCCGAAATAGTCGAAATGGTGAAGTTTGTGGGAAAAGGCATGGTAAGAGTATTTCCAAGGATCACTGAAAGTCATCTATTTATAGGCTCCAAGCTTTTAGAATCCTCCAACTGCCTCTCTATCGAATAATCACCATGTGGCGCCAATCGATTAAAGACATAACATAAAATGAAGTGCCGCCCTCAATGTATGTACCCTTAACGCGTGTATAGGTACTGAATGCACGATGGGAAGAGCGAAGCATCGTCTTCAGCGCATGTGCAGGCATTTAATGCATAACGATTGTCCTAAAATTGATGGATGTATCTCCTCGAGAGGGCATCTCCCGAAAATTCAAAAATCTTGCCAAAATGATAAGTTAATACATTGCCCGATCAGACCCGTTGGAGGGAGGACAAGTGATAACTATGGAAAATACATTCCTAAAGGCCCAATCAAGATGGGCCAACAACGTTTAACAGGGCCTAAGCCTAATAGCAAAAAGGCAAAGAGTGATCTGGAAGATAGCTCAGGGAACTGTGATGTCCGATTGGACGGATGGGATAACATGTCTTATCAGTCTACTGACACAAGCCGATGCCCATACTCTCTATATACTTCCTGTCACATCACCACTCACCTATTCTGATTACCGGTTATCACTCCTCAAGGTACTCAAGTAACCCTTCAAAAGAACTCCTATAAATAGCATAAAACACAATGGCTCAAGGTATTGAATATCTGAGACTCTCTCACTCCTAAAAAATCACTCTCTCTGTAAAGCTACTAACTTAAGTTTCAGAGTGCTAATGCCTGGGTCCAACCGGGAACTCCCTTTGCAGGTTTAGCTACTCGACCTGGCCAACAACTGCCAGTGCTTCCTCTTACAAGATAAAGACATTCTAAGCTTTATCAGTTAAATAATCTTATATGTTAAAAGTAACAAAACTTAGAAGAATTGTGTGTTCCTTAACAAGTCTTGTTGACTTAGAAATGTAATTATGGGAGTAGCTAAAAGATAAAAAAAATGATTTTGAAAACACGCATTGGGTTCAGGTCTAATGGGTTGGAAAGTGAGATGAATCAATTTTGGATTGACCTAGTGGATATTAAATTGGGTTGGGTTGAAAAATAAAATGGATCAGTTTTAGGTTGATTGAATAGATATTTATTTGGATTGGATTAGGTTTGGATCATTATTTTTTGGATGAGTTTGGGTTGAATTTTGGGTTTGGGTCAATTTTGCTAAGTCTAATTTTGAGAAAATTTTTGGGGTTTTTACATAACTATACATGAAAAAAATAAAAATAACAAAAAATAACACCCTTTTCCCATTTTTTTCAGTAATACAACATTTTAAATTTTTAATTTCATTTATACAACTTTTTATTTATAAATACACAACTTTTCTATATTATTAAACAAAAATACTCTATTCTCACTATCCCCTCCTCTCTCTCCTGATTTGAACAACAACAACAATATATATATATATATATATATATATATATTCATTTTGAAGATGCAAAAAAAGGTGCAGGTCCACCACATATATTTTGCTGGAAGCCCACACAGTTCACAAGAATGTGGGTGCTTCGCCAATATATTAGATCACTTGGCAAATTTCATCAAGCTTGGGCATTTATATATCATTGTAAACATTATGTTCTCAGGTACATTTTGAATGTAATCAAAACATGTATTAGAGTTGGCAATGACTTTCTGCAGTCTAGATAATACGATTGCAATTCTTGTTGTCAAATTAAGGAGAGGGTACGATTTGGAAGCCAGAATGTGAGTAGAGATGCATATGATAGGCATGGAAAAAGCAAAGGTATCGAGCTTGAACTCATTAAACTTTAGGACTGCTTTTGAGTATATAAAATCCATGTTGGACTAATATCACAATACGGACTAGTGAATTTACCTTTTGGATTTCTTGAAATGGAGGTTTTAAAATCTTGATTTTGATGCATCCTTTTAAAAATAATATATTTTTGTCTTACAATTGGATGAGCAGAAATTTTTGAGTTATATTTAGTTTTGCCTAATTGTATTTGCTTTGCTTTTCTAGTGGAATGCTTTGACTGATTGTTTGTTTTTCTACATATTCATCATTTCCTTTTCTTAAATAAGATCTTTTGCTCTCAAAGTGGGTGGTAAGACTTGTGTAATGCACACAAAAGTTATTTAATGATTAAGAAGAGGTTATAATGGCTTTTTTTGAATTAAATTCGCCACCTCTCTTAACTTATGATTATCCTTTTTGAAGTAACATCGATATCAAGCTAGCTATTAGAGTGTCGTTTTCTCAAGATATTGGTTTTTAATAATGTAAGTTAATTATATGCTTTTGAGGTTTTAATCAATATCTTCATTCCATTTATTTATGGAAGTTATATGCTTTTGAGGTTTTAGTCGATATCTTCATTCCATTTATTTATGGAAAGAGACCCTGAATTTAAACATATTTTGCGATTAGATATTTAAACTCTTATTTAGTTACGTTGGATCCTTAAAATTTTTATTTTAAGGTACATTAGATTTAAATATGGATTTGATCAAATAAAAATAAGAATTTATTGACTTAATATATACTAAAATTATATTAGTATTTTATTCAAATTTGATAATTTTAGATTTAATATGGATGAAAATAAAATTTTTAAGGATATGATGTAATCAAATGAAAATTTAAAGACTAAATAGTAAAAAACATATAAATTTAAAGATTCAAAGATGCATTTTGCCTTTATTTATCCTCTTACCTACATGTTTTGTATTCTCCTATCCATATACCGGGTGTATGTTGTGTGTTTACTAAGTGTATACTGTGTGTACTAGGTGTATATTGTGCATTTACTAAGTGTATATAATGTGTGTACTAGGTGTATAATGTGTGTGTACTTGGTGTGTACACTATGTATATTTGGTGTATACAGTATGTGTGTATCTGATGTATACGTTATGTATACCTGGTATATACAGTGTGTGTACCTGATGTATACACTGTGAGTACTTGGTGTGTACACTGTGTGTACTTGATATATACAGTTTGTTTACTTGGTGTATAAACTGTGTGTAATTGATGTATACATTGTGCGTATGTAGTGTACACTGTGTATACCTGGTGTATACAATGTGTGTACTTGATGTATACACCGTGTGTACTTGGTGTATACACTGTATATACTTGGTGTATACACTATGTGTACTTGATATATATAGTGTATGTACTTGGTGTATACACCATATATACATGTGTACTTGGTGTATACACCGTGTGCACTTGCTATATATAATGGGTGTACGTAGTGCCTACAATGTGTGTACTAGGTATATATAGTATATATACTTGGTATATATACTGTGTGTACTTGATGTATACAGTACGTGTACTTTCTATTTATTGTAATTGTTTTTGTATACTATTCGGTCTATTATTATTATTCTAAAAATTATATTTTTTTTCAGGTTGGAAAGTTTGTAGTGGCAAAAGATGATTTCCACATTGTGCGATTTAACTCCTGCATCAATTGTTCTACTCTCTCTCATAAAGAGCAAGCGTACTTGTTGTGGCTTATGAACATTCAATATATAATTTCAAATTATAATTTTAATTCTTAATTGCATTGTTACCAGTAACTTGATTGATATAATACATCAAATTGCAATGTAAAAAGCATTTTCTGTTGACAGAGAAGCACCAAGAACTAAGATCAAAATAATAATTGTATCATCAAAACTAGAAAAGTCTACCAAAATTAATCAATTTCTCTGGAGAGCATTTAAATGAAAACATAAAAAAAATGATCAGATTATTCATTAGATGATCAGATTTGTCGGACATTTATTTTAATACACATTCAGTTCAAACATGGAAAACAATAGTTGAATTAAGATAATAGTATTATTGTTCAAGTTTAGAACCCAAAAAATGCTATTTACAAATGAGAGAGAGAGAGAGACTTGAATCTTGCTTGGTGAAGGTATCCCAAATGCTTGGTTTCTTGCCATCTGTGTATGTTGCACCTTCAATCTAAACCAAGAAAATAATAAAGAAAGCAAATTAATGTATAAAAAGAACAATTTGGAAACTATAAATTAATAATATGACTACTTGGTAAGCACTTGTTGCTGCTCCAAATATAAAATTTTGCACTTGTTGCTGCTCCAAATATAATATTCTTAGGAAAATTACTCCTTCTAAGAGCAATAGAGTTTTTGCCCATCAAATTTATATCCTTTAGTACCAATCCATAACTCTATGGTTGCCACCAAAAAATAGATGAAAAATGGCTCATTTTTCATAATTTTTTCTGACTTTTTTTTAATATCCTACCTTCCTATATAACTGCCATAGAGAAAACGTAGAAATTGGGTTCAACAACTCAATAACACTATATATATATATATATATATATATATATATATATATATATATATATATATATATATATATATATATATATATATATATATATATATATATATATATATATATATATATATATATATATAATGCAAATAAGACTGCCTTATCCCTTAATAATAATGCAAACAACTCAATAACAAAACAAGTGCATGATGGATAACCCACCACATATTGAAGTCAAGAATTCAAAGAACAATTACTCCTACATTAGATTCTCATCTAACACACATACTGAGTTATACATTCTATGCCAAAATTGTTTTTTTTCCCTTGGTAAGCTACATAGTATTATTGAAGTAATAAAAACTGGATGCCAAATGAGCTTCACCAGAATAGAGAGGTTACGAACAGACCAAAGTGCAAAAACACAACCAAAAACCCTGCCTAACCCACAATTGCAGCAGCAATATCCCAAAAAACAATACCTATTACAACTCAAAAGTTACAAGACCTAGCATTAACATCTGAATCATGAACAATACCTTTAAAGTTTTCAAACAAAATTAGTGCTGAAATGTAAAGAAAGATCATCTGATAGAATATATGCAAATATCAAAAGGCACTGCCAGAGCATAATCAAGCCAAAAAAGTAAAAATGTTTAACCAAGAAAATGTAGTTCATATTGTTGAAAAAGAATAAACAATGGGCAATTCAACAATCACAACAGAATTAAACAAAATATGAAAAATGAATCACAAATACACAGTTAAGCTCACCCTAATATTGAGTTTCTTTCTAATTTGACTGCGGAAGAAGCCTAAACATATTCTGATTGAAATGATAAAACCAGCAGCCAAACAAAGAAAGCATTGCCATTCTGTAAAAATGAAGGCAAAGAAGTTAAGAAAGGTAGTAAGAGCAATAATGTAATATACAGTTCCCTGCAAAATCACACTAACACTTTTCAGGTTTCTCTTAAAACACCAAAATTGCTCAAATATAAGACAATTGCAAAATTTACCTGAATAAAACAAGATCCAAAACTAGCTCGTCTCATGTTCTTCCCAAATCTTTGGCATGGACAGCTGCAACCCCAATGATACTTTTATTCTTAATCATCATGAAGTTAAAATATTTACTCTTATAAGAAATTTCATGATTGAAGTAATAATAGAGAAACATCTTCACTTAAATCCCAAATAATTTATATCAAAAGCAAAGTATATATTAGTAAATTTAAAACAAAAAAACTTAAAGTTGCCATCGTAAGCAGCTAAAGAGGGCTTTTTTTGGAAGCAGAGGAAAATTACCCAGAACCAGAAAAGCAAAGATAAAGGAAGAGAAAGTACCAAAGAAAAGCAAAGAAAAATCAGAAGAAGAAACCAAGCTCCTAAAATGCAGGGGAGAGGAATTACAGGAATAAAAATCTAAAGAAATGATGGAACAAAAATTTCTGAGAAATTTGGTAAGAGGCGAAGATTTAGGAGAGTAGTATGCAGACGTTGGTAGAGGTGGTTGCATGAAGTTCCTGAGATTAATAACCTAATGGGCGTTGATCGAAGAATGAATAGGAGGACAAGAATGCTGAAAAGGGAAAGCTATGTAAGTTTTTGTTTTGACAGAAGTTGTATTTTTTGAAAATAAAAATTTTAAAAAATAAGATTTATGAAAAAAACTTAAAAAGGTTGTATTTTTTGGAAAAAAGTTAAAAAAAAAGACGGCATTTGAGGTAATTTCCTCAAAATTTTTTATAAATAATGCATTTGTAAAAAGCAATTGGGTATTTGGGGTATTTTGAGAAGTAAATGGTAGAATAGTGTATAATTGGATCCCATAACATATTGTTGTAGAAATGAAAAAATAGGGCCCTGATGAATAGTGCAAAAGAGGCAGATATGGGACAAATGTGCGTTTGATGCCGCAATAAAAGGTTGCGAAAATGGAATAATGGGATCCATGTTTTACACAGAAAATGTAATAATTCCCACTTTAATTCAACAACAATTTTTTGTGGATTCAATTAACTTACTTCGCAATATAGGCTTAGGTTTCAAATCTGCAAACAAGAATTTAGCCCCAGAAATTATGCAATGCGTTGCAAAAATTTTTTGGAACCAACTATATATACGCTTTGAACTATTGAATTCATTGTATAAAAATTATAATTGTTAGTGTTAAAATTTTGTGCGAGAAGAGAAAAGAATAATTGTATTCAAATATTAATATTTTATTGTGTGAAAGATTGTAATCGATATTTTTAATGCCTTATTATCGATATTTGGTAAGATTTTTTATTTGAATATTTATAATTTGATTCATTTAATTTTATTTTTTTGTGTATTAATATCAATTTACTTTTTTATTTAATTTTTTAATTGCAAATATTTATTGAATTATAAATCAGCAAAGGGAAAAACGTCGCATAAATACTAGTTTCAAAAGATGTTTATTTCAACTATGATGTATTTATTTACTTGTGATTTTAATTATTAGAAAATATAAATAAATATATTCTATTGTGACAATGTAATATTGTAAAATTTTTATAAAATAATATGATAAATTTTAGTTTAATAAAATAACATGATAAATAAAAAAAATGTAGAAAATTAATGTTAATATAGCATTTAATGCATTGGAAATTGAGGTGGAAAGTCATTTGATAGAAGTATTTTAGTTATTGCTCTGTGTTTAATGCATGTTAGCTTAATTTTTGTTTTTTTATTTTGTTTTATTATTAATTTAGTTTAATTATTGTCTTTAAAATAAAAAAATTGGGGAATAATCTTAGATTAATTTAACTCACATAACGATATTTGGCTTAGCATTCATGTTCCCTTGGGTGCAATATTTAGGGTCTTAATCTATATTTTCCTATATTACTAGACGATTTAGTACACTTGCTAGATACCGATCTAGTTTTTGGCACCTTTGTCTAGGAACAATAATGTTTTTTGTTTGATATCGTTGATTTTGTCTGAGATTTTTATTTATTTGTTTTTTGATTTGGTTATAGTTTTTTTTTCAGGAAAATTTAAGACATTCTTGACGATGATGCAAGATGAAGTCCAAAACTATGAATTGTTACTTTTGAAATCGCAAATGAATGATTTGATGAGAGGATAAAGGATGAAATTAAGTAGAGTAATTATGTATGGATTTTTTTAGTTAGTTTTATGGTTCTAATTATTTTTCTTAATTTTGATAACATAGTTTATGTTTAATTTTTCTTAGTTTAGTTTTCAATTCTCTTAAAGATTCAAGCTTTTTACTGGTGTGCTGAGAAGTCATCAAGTGCATGTTTGGAGCTTCATAAGTATCGTATCTCCTTATTTTTGTTTTCCTTTTATTTCAACCATGTTTGTTAAGTAGTTCTTTTGCTTTTGCTGAGGGAATTTGAACCTTCATATTTCTTTGTGTAAATACTTGGTTTGTTCTTTAATCAAATGCAGTTTGATTATTTCTTAATTCCTAAGTAGAAATCCTTGTCTTGAGTTGTATTTATTTTGGTTGTTGATTTGTTGAGAAATGGTTAATAATCAAATATAATACTGATTTAAGGTAGGCATGTTTATAGTTTAACTCATTTAATTTGATACATGATTAATTTTGAAAAATATGGTAACTTTGTATTAATTTTAAATGAATTAAGAATGAATTGAAGTGAGATTTCTTGAGAAAGGGTTTGACAGATATTTAGAAGTTCATGAATTGGATTTTTATGCTAAGTATTAAATTATTCTGAGTAAGTGAATTTGATGCTTAGAAAGATATTCAGCAAAGTTATCTGAATTTATTGCAAGTTTTCCATAATCAATTGCATTATCTTTAAATAAGTTATATACATTAGAAATTGAGGTGCAAAGTCCTCCAGCAGAAGTATTTTAGTTATTGCTCTATGTTTAAAGCATGTTAGCTTATTTTTTATTCTTTGTTTTGTTGTATTGTTAGTTTAGTTTAATTATTGTCTTTAAAATAATAATCTTGGGGAATAATCTCAGACTAATTTAACTCACTTAATGATATTTGGCTTAAAAATCCATGTTCCCATGGGTACAATATTTAAGGTCTCAATCTATATTTTCCTATATTAATAGTCGATCTAGTACACTTGCTAGATACCGATCTAGTTTTTTGCATCTTTGTCAGGGAAAAATGGTGTTGTTTGTTTGATATCCTTGATTGAGTTAGTCTGAGATTTTTATTTATTTGTTTTTTGATTTGGTGATTGTTTTTTGTAGGAAAATATAAGACATTCTTCACGATGATGCAAGATGAAGTCCAAAACTATGAAGTGTTACTTTTGAAACAACAAATGAATGATTTGATGAGAGTAAAAAGGATGAAATTAAGTAAAATAATTATGTAGGGATTTTCTTTAGTTAGTTTTATGGTTTTTATTATTTTTCTTAATTTCTATAACGTAGTTTAGGTTTAATTTTTTTTAGTTTAGTTTTCAATTCTCTTAAAGATTTAAGCTTTTTACTGGCGTGCTGAGAAGTCATCAAGAGCAAGTTTGAAACTTCATGAGTATTGTATCTCTTTATTTTTATTTTTCTTTTATTTTAATATTGTTTGATAAGTAGTTCTTTTGCTTTTGTTGAGGGAACTTGAACTATAACACCCTAATCCTTAAGACATGTAGAATCATCAATGCTAACATAAACTTAGTAAAGATAAGGCAATAATAATAATAATACAGGCCTTAATTACATATCACAACATAACCATATCAAACTTGAAAATAAGGAGACAAAACATGAATGGCCTTCAATAAATAATAAAAACCTCAAGGACAATAATAACCTACCAGATCTTCTCTTCAAGGTGGGTCGAGTCACTACAACTATCGATCCAAAGTGGAGCTTATCCTGAGGCTTACATATATAAATAAACCCGTGCTAAGCTGTAAAGCTTAGTAGGGAAACATAAATGGTATAGAAAACTCTTTCAAGACATCATCAAATCATGGGAGTACTCATAACTAACAAAAATATAAGTCCTTAACATTAAATGCTTATAATAATCTATCACCTTATGGGAATTCATCGAGTTTTTATAGACTTTTCAAATCACCTGCATTATTAAACCCCTTTTTCATATTAGAATGGTATAATTCATGCCCCTCATGATGCATTAATTATAAATCTAAACCTTATGATTATTGATAGTACCAAACTTTAATCATATGCATTTAATTACATTGGTTACATAAGATATTCATTTAATGTTCAATGAAAGCATAAGGGAGTGCATATGTCATGTAACATCTATAGGAGATACTATTAGACATAATTACTTCACATATATCACAAAATCTTAAGTATAGAATACATTTATATTTCACAATCCTGTTCATAATCATGTATTCCTTAGTGCTATCTTAACATGGCAAACTAAATATCATACAACATCATATTATGTCATACACTGTCCTATGGCTTATATTAGAATTATCAGTATGCACATATATGTGTAACTACTTATATATAGACTAACAAATTTGCATGTAATTATGGAAAATGACATTGTATATCATGATTACCCAAGAAAGTCCAAATATCACATACATACATTTCATAAATTTCAAGCATATGAAACTCAGTGTATATGTTATAGCCCGTACAGTTGCTAGTACAATATTCATCGTGGAACCCATTGGTGTAACCAACTCACACCAGCATTCGTATGGAACCTTAACCCTTTATGATTGTTGTGAGATATCTCAATTATATAATATTGAACACAAAATTTTATTTCATTGAAACAATTCATAGCAAAAAGGAATTTAAGATAAAGTAATATAAGAGGCTATTCATCATGCTTATATTATATAAGTGAAGCAATCAATACATGCATTTCTTTATTTGGTGCTCATTTTATAATCTTTAATAGCCTGCCTAAGTACTAGTTCAAAGGGTGGATAACGGGAGCAATGGATGCCAATTGGTATCAATAATGGATACCCGAAGGTATGAAACAATGGATATTCGAAGATATCGAATGATAGACCCAAAAGGGTCGAGCTATGGTTCCATTAAAGGAACACATAATGGACCTAAAGAGGGTTAACTATGGTAGCTATGACTGTATCCCTCTAGGCATGTTTATCTATTCCACAATTGAACAAAGACCCACAGGCTTTACCATTTTAAGAACATTTATGATTCGACATATTCCTCTTTATCCATTTCAACATTTTCTTAAAGCCATAATTCATATAAGAATAAATATTATTCTCATCATATATCAGTATTGAGCTTTAGGCTCCAGTATACATGGATGCCGATCATATGATCACATAGTTGCATGAACATTCATTCATCCATATCATAGTAGTTACATGATTATGCAAACAATAATAAAGTATAATTTTTCATTGATCTTGTCATAATCAACATTATGCATGAATTCAATAAGGCAATAAGAAAGTGTAGTTCTTTGTACTAGAAGTCTTCATAGGGTAATATGTGTAACATCCTAATCCACTAACCATGGATAACATCAATCATCAACATCATCATCATAAACCTAGTAAAGGTCATGCAGAAATAATAATAATAATTAATAACACAGGCCATGATTACATACCATAATAAAATAATTATAACATATAAATAAATAATCATAACATGAATGGCCTTCAAGAATCCTGAAATCCTCGAGGCAAAGACTTCATGCTCGATCCTTTGAAGCTTAACTTGAACCTACAAGGATAAACAAACCCGTGCTAAGCTATAAAGCTTATTGGGGAACAAAATTCTATAGATAACCTATTTCCTTGAGTCATATAATCATGCATAAATATACACAACCTTTTTCTTTTAATAACACCAAATAACATATGAGTTTATTATACTCATCATTTGAGAAAGACTTCAACCTTAACAATGAATACCCTATTACACTAATCTAGAGTATTTACTTAACTTAGCTCGATCCTGCTTAAACTAGTTAATTCACTAACATCATCATAGCATACTATTCATGTCAAACTATTATCATTCATGTATTTCATAAATCTTTCTTCTTACAACTCAAGAAATCATGATTATTGATCGTACAAGCTCAACTTGCTTCAATTAATCGATATGGCATGCTTAAGAAAGTGCTTATGCCATGCAACATCCCTTTTCTCATTGTCAGACATGATTTTCTCTTATAATAACTCAATTCTCACTCCTATTTCATGCATATGTGTTCCTTAATATTAGCTTAATAGGGTAACTTAAACCTCTTACAACACCAATTTATATCATATGTTACATTTAGTTAGGTCAATGTTATCATTGTGCATATGTGCGGCAAACCTTCATAAACATCTTATAATCCTTTTTATCAAGAGGCTGGACATCATAGTTATTAATGGTACAAGATTTTCACTCACTGCATTAAATCACTTTGTTCATCTAAAATAGGCATTCAACATTAATTCATAATATAAGGGCGTATTTAAGTCATATAGAATCTACAAGTAGTCCTGGTAAACATATTTACTTCACATATATAGTACAATTCTCATATTAGGTTCATAAACTTTACATCCTTTATGTTATCGTAGCATGGTAGACTGATTCTCTTACAATCTTCATTATATGTCATGCATTGCACTTAGTTCAATGAATGTTATCATTAAACCTACATGTGTGTAAACATTTATATATATTTAAACAGACTGGCAGAGTTGCATGTGATCATAAGGAATAAGCATCACATATCATGATTATAAAACAAGGTCTCGATGTCACATATATGCATTTTATAAATAGAGCATATGAAACTTAGTGTACATGTTATAGTCCATGTAAGTTCTAGTACAATATTGTACATTTTGGGGTCCATATATTCTTTGTGGAACCCACCGATGGAGTTCTACTCGCACCGGCACTCACATGGGAACCTTCCTCATGGTCGAGGTGATATACATATCTGAAAATCATGATATAATAAACATGGCATCTCATTTCATAAAGATAGTTATAGCCAAAAGGAATTTAAGATAAAACAACACAATATAATAAGACATTCATCATGCTTATGTTAACTACGTGAAGAAATCGATACATATATATTTACATATATATATATATATATAACTTTATTTCTTGTACTTTTTATCATCTTTAATAGCCTGCCTAAGTACTAGTTCGAAGGGTGGATAGCAGGAGAAATGGATATCCGAAGGTATCAAACTATGGATATCTAAAGATATCAAACAATGGACCCAAATGGGGTCAAACAATGGTTCCAACAAGGAACAAACTATGAACCCAAACGAGGTCAAATGATGGTTCTATTAAGGAACAACACCCAAACAGGGTCAACTATGGTAGCTGTGACTGTATCACTTTAGGCATGGCTATCAATCCACAACTGTACTAAGACCGGTAGGCTTAATCACTTAAAAACATCTTTAATTTAATATATCCTTCTTTACTTAGCACATCATTTGGCTTAAAGCCACTTTTCATAAAAGAATGCATATCATTCATATCATACTTTAAACATTGAGCTCTAGGCTTCAATACACATAGATGCTATCATATGATTATATAGTTGCATCAACTTTTTTTCATTCATATCATGATGGTTTCAGGTTTAGACAAATAATAATATGTAATCTTTCATAATTAGCATTGCACGTGTCCACATGTACATATACATATATATGCAGCTTAAATTATGAAAATACATGCTTTCATTACTCATATCAACTATAGAACATATAGTACTTACATACCTCATGGATAGTTTTCGATGACATACCTTATTACTGCTTGCTATGAATAGCTCCCTATTCTCATAATTATTCACATTACGACATAAACATATATAGCAACACTTAAGCATTTATGGTCCATATACTAAAATAAATGAGTTCTCTTACAGCTTAAGGTCAACACATGTTCATATTTAATCACTTGATTCTCTTTTAGGGTCTATCAGATTATAGATAATAAGTTATACACCTTAACATTTTTAGATATATATATATATACTTTGATCGTCTTATATTTTCATCTTGTGACATTTTATACTTATTTAGGGTATGTGTGATCATGTCATCTTAGTCATTATCACACTACTGACGGGCATGAGTTAATCATAATATAGTATAGGCATGAACAAATAGGCAAGCAGGTTCTTATACCTCAATGCTAATCATAATTTTTCTTATGACCTTGGGGCCATTCAAGCTTCTACGGTTTCATAATTAAACATAAGTCATGTTGGCCCATTCTTTTTATCTTAGATTTGCAACCTTGCACTATTATCTTATTACAACTAGGTTAAATTGCAATATTTAGACAGAATCATCCCTTAACCTAGTACATACCTCATAAAAACCTTACAGGACACATTAATTAGCATATCATTTAAGTTATTATATTGCCTCCTGCTCTTTCTTTAGGTTTATGCTCATTAGGCCTTAAAATAAATTCTTAACAACATATCTCATATTAGCATCCCCATGCATAAGGCCCTTTAATTAAAAGTTCAAGTGGTCTTTATATCGTGACTTCATAGGTTTATTCTTATAAATATTTTTAGTCTTCTATATATATACTTAGAAATTCTCTAATTAAATGATCCTAAACAACAAATTGATGACTTAGATGACTTACAATTTAGTTCAATACATTCCCTCTTATAAGTTCATTCATATCCTTCAAATTCAGATAATAACCCAATAACATACTATACATCACTTTAATGTTCAAACTCCCTTAACATTACCCATGGTTAACTTGTTTATCTCAATTATACACCCCACGTTATTGGTTCATAAGTTAATGAATGTTTTTACAGCGTGGGTGAAGAAGAACTATTTGAAAAGAGAATGTATAAATGGCTAGAATTTTCATGAGGAAAATAGCCAAGTGGCAATGCACAACTTGTGAAGGCATTCACGAGTCGAACAAAATTTCACGACACTTGAAGTCATTCACGATTTAGTAGAAGGCCAAAACTAGGTTCACGAGTCATGAAGGAATGCTTAACTCATGAAGGGACTCACAGGTGAAGAAAAGGAATGAGATTCATAACTCGTGAAGAAGTTCACAAGTGAAGAGATAAAAGAATAAGCTCATGACTTGTGAAGAGGTTCATAAGTTAAGAAAAATGGGTAAGGTTCACAACTCATGAAGAAGTTCACGAGTGAAGGCAAGAGGTGCACGACTCGTGATAGACTTTACAACTTAGTCACGAATCGTGAAGAAGTTCACGAATCATGAAGAATGTCATGACTCGGCACCCTAAGAAAGAACGTTACCATAAACAGAAATAGATTGATATGATCTCTATTCAAACATAAAAAGAAATAATCCCATAAGCCAAACGATCTTGAAAAACTCATTTTAAATAAACAATCCTTCCTTACTCATCTTAAAACAAATAATCTTTCATTACTCATTTAAGAATTCAAACAACATAACCCTAATCTCTATAAATCTATCCACATATAACAAAATATTAGTAATTCCCATACCTGGTCTTTGAAGCTTCAAACCTCCCTCACTTCATTAGATCCATCCCCTTTACTCTTGATTCCCTTCTCTTTCATATGGTTGAAACACCCAAAACCCTACGTTTTTCTTCTTCAATCCCGTAACCAAGAATGAGAAAGAGAGAGAGAGAGAGTGAGTGAGTGACGATCCCTCATCTCTCCAAGAGTCCTATAATAAATGATTGGGGACAATATCTTCCCAAAGAAATTCCCATAATGCCCTTATCACAATTAAACCCCATTATTTCAATTCCTTATAACTTAACCCCAAGACTTTTTAATTCATTTCAATTGTATCCTTTACTTTAATTATAATTTAACTGAACTCATATACTTACATGCCTAAATTACCAAAATACCCCGCTTGGGACTTAACCTCGATAATTGCAAAATAATTCAATTTTGCCTTAATTAACAATAGTCCTTAATAATTAACAATAATCCGATTAAGGTCATGATTGGGTCCTCACAATATGCATGTCCACACACACACACACACACACACACATATATGCAACTTGAATCATGGCAATACATGATTTTGTTACTCATACTTGTTCATATACCGAGTTAGACTACTTATCATAGCATAGTTGCATTAACAATAAGTTATTGAACTTACATAACTCATTGATAGTTCTCAATGACATACCTTGTTACTATTTTTCGCGAGTAGCTTCCATACAACATCACAGTTATTCACATCAATATATAATCACTTGAACAACATTTAAACATCTATGATCAATATCATAAGATGAATAAGTTATTTTCATCCTAAGGTCAACACCTATTCCTATTTAACTCCGCAGTTCATTTTTATAGTCTATTAGATTATAAACAATAGGTTATATACCCTAACGTGATCATATATGCATCAATCCTCTTACTTTTACTTTGCATTTTATAACATTTTAGACCCAAGTAAGTTTATGTAAAACTATTGCATCTAAAATGCCAATACACTTCTTATGGACATGTGTTTAATATAATAAGACAAAGGGCATGAGTCAATAGATAAGCATGTTCCTTCACATCAAGGCTAATCACTATTTGCATTATGACTTAAAGAATACCCAAAATTCTATAGGTTCATAACTAAGTGTAAAATGTAATATCCCATCTCTTTAACTTAGACAATTAACATTGCAACTATCTTCTTATTGTTACTAGGCCATATCATAGAATTCCCATGCCATTATAAAGACACATTAGTGCGTAGTATTTGGGCAAAATAATTTACTTTGATAGGTTATATACCTTGTACCAACTTTATATTGTTAGAGAGTATACCCTAGACCCTATGTAAAAGGGATGTATTTTATATGTATGAATTCTTATTCTTAATAAAAGGCATCATTCATTTATCAATGCTATGTTTAAATACATGAGTTTGTAAATCTTAAATTAATAAATGAAGTCCTAGATATTATAAACATAGTGCAAAGGCAATCTTGAAAGTGTTCATGATATGAGATGTCTATTGCATGCAAATGTGTTAATATCTAAATATCCCTAGTTATAGAATTAATAAGATAGGACATTGTTAATTCGGACAAGCTAGCATATGCTATGCTTCTTGAATGGTTCAAGGAGTGGTTCTCATAATTGTGATTATGGAAGATAATCAAAGCTAAAATGTGGATTGTTGTTAGAAGAACAAGTTTATTGGAGACCTGCAATGAGAATCCTCACATGGATACTAAATATATATCAGTGAGGAATCTCTTCATAGCAGTTGTGTAAGTATCCTTAGACTTGAGATCACCAAGGTTATCTTAAGTAGCAAGTGATATACTTTGACTCCATAACTGATTACTTCCAATTGGGAGTGAACATAGTTAGGAGGTTGGGTATATCATGACCTACTTAAAGATAGTTGAGTAGTCAATAAAGGATTCACCATCCTAGATTTATTAAGGTAAGTTATCTTGTATGATTCTATAATTGCCTTGTTCAGAGAATCTCTAGCCAGAGTATAATGCCAAGATGGATAGGGATCCACAAAGGGCATTTTGTGAACAATGGTTAAATTGATAGAACATACATAATTAGATTTATATGAGTTGACAAAAATTCATACTCAGAATCTAATTGAGATAAGAGTGGTGAAATGAGTAATTGCACGGTAACTGTTTCTATGGAAGGGTATAGTCAAACCACTTGACTTTTCTGACATTTGGGTAGTCATGATGCCTAGCTAGAGGCCGCTCATGATTTGTATAATAATGTATCATAAATATCAATGAGGGAATGATAAAATAATTTAAAGAAGTTTAAATCATATGAGTTTTGAATAGAACTCATAACTACATATTATATTGCCAATATAGATAGGAACCTAATGGGTCACACACATATAGAGTAAAGGATAAAATGGTAAAATTATAAGGATAATAATATTTGATATTGTTATGGGAGAAGAGAAATGAATAAGAGAATAATTAATTAAAGAGTTTAATTAATTATGATCAAGTAGAAATGTTCGCATAACTTTTTAGAAATGTTCTGCAAAATAGACCTAATTAAAATATTGTATTTGATAATTAATTATTATTGGAATATAAGTGTTATAGGCCTGATATAATAATTAATAGATCTATTGGAGAAATTAAAAGAGGCCCAGATATTTGGTTTTTGCATAAAAAGCCTTCAGAGGAAGGGTTACACGCTAAAACCATATAGAAGGCCTTAGAGTCCTAATTCTTGGACTAAAATAAATTAAATATATTTCATAAGTGTTATGGAGCCTACATATTTAATTTTGATGGATTTAGAATTCATTTGGGTGATTAAATATAAGTGTATGCATAAAAGGGCCTAGTTTTATGAGTTTTGTGCATAGTCCTTTATGAATGGACTTGAATTGGATTTAATTGAGCCCAAATAAATGATTAATAATTCCATAATCCCATTCAATATTTCTTCAGCAATTTTAAAGAGCCTAATCCCATTATGAAGTTGGATTTTTATCCTAGCTATAAAAATCCAAGTTAAGGGGATTTGGGGTTAAATGAACATTAAGAGAAAAGAAAATTTTCTCTCATTCTCTAACCCTAGCTACCACCCTCATTACTTGCTAGCATTAAGGAATTTTGGCCAGCCTTGCATTCCATCATTCTTGGTTCATTTAATACTTCTCTAGTGTGGATTACTAATTGGAGGTGTTCAATTTTTGACACTATGGTTTACGACAACCCGGTGAGAAGGAAAATCATTTGTTCAACAAAAATCAAAGGTGATTTTTCTTATTCTCATTAATATTTATATTGTAAATTTATGGCAAAATCAGATCTATTTGTTGAAAATTTTAATTTTCATTTATGCATGTGATATATGTAACCGATAATTCCCAACATGGTATCAGAGCCACTATTTTGCCATGAATCTACAATTCTATATTTTTTACAGAATAGTTATTATTGTTGAGTTATTTAATTCATGAACTTCAAAATATCAGATTTGATTGTTCATGAATGAAAAATATTAATTTCTGGATGTATATGATCAAATATATAAAATGAAAAATAAAATTATTCTTTTGAGAAAAGAATCATTGTTTTAAGCGTGAATGAGTTTTATTTTTCAATAAAGTTTAGTGGCTGTTCTAAATTAAATTTTTATTGATCCACTCTAAAATTATTTTGATGATAGTTTATTTGTTTAATATGTGATATTAAGCCATAGGATCAAACAAAATTAAAATTGAAAAATTTTTGCATGAAAACTAGTTTAATCGAAAAGTTCGATAAATTGATGTTCTTGGTGTGTTCTTGGTAAGTTCATGTTTAGAACAATTTTCAATCTTCTAAATTTGATATATTTGATATATTAATTTGTTTTTAATTAATTGGATTAATTAAAATGAGCCTTGAATTAATTGGATTAATTTTAATTCATTAAAACCACTTAATGGGCTTAATTATATTTACGGACTTGATTTAAATTAGTGAATGGCTTAATGGGCCCAAGGAGTTGATTTAAATTAAATATTATAGACTTTATAATTAAGTTTATTAATGGGTTTTAAGGGCTGGAGTGGGCTTGGCTCATTCCAAAAGTCCCAAATGGTCCAATAGACACAAAACTAGTTTGTGTGTGAACACACTTTAGGGTTTAAATTTGTAGGTTTCGGCCTACCCTTTGTTTTAAGCTCAAAATTGATTCTTCAATTATTTAATATGATTAATTAATTAAATAATTAATTAATAATCAATTGGATTGATAATTAAGTCAATAACACATGCATGCAAAAAGGTTTTCTAAAATGGATAGTTTCCAAAATGGAAAAAGTTTCCTAATTTGATCACATTATTAAAATAAGTCAAACATAAGTTTCAAGAGTTGAAAAATAGTTTGTATTTCATTATATTATTTTAATTTATTCATTATAAATGCATATAAGGGTTTATAATTGGCATGATAGATAGTTATGGACAAATGCCCAATGTGATTGAGCATAATGTATGTTTCGGCCCAATGAGGACTTTCATGTCCTAGCCACTGGTTTTTGGTTTGTATTTCTTTTTTAAATTGTAATATGTAATTAGATTACTTAGATTAGAATTAGAGATAGAAATGGAGACCACTATCAAGGAGTAAGATGGGCCAGATGGAGATCCAACAAGATTGAAGATAATGTAATTATTTTTACATATTTGAATCATACATATTACCAAGGCTTGACCTTTTGATTTCCCTTTTGGCTTAGGGAGATCAATGTAGTAAAGTCACAAACTATGCCATATTTGTATTCTTATATTTATTTGATAGATATAGGATGTATACCAATGTATGCCAACCATGTATGATGAGACTTAATTAACTAAAATCCCTCAAACTAATACTAAGGTATATAAGCAATCCATTAATTAGAGGAGAACCAGAGTTCTTTATAATGTGGGTTATTAACTATAGTTAAGCTCACATTATATCAAATATGTTCAAATCTAATTAAATGGGTCATCTTAGCTAGCCCATTAGCTTGTTGACCACAGTTAAGGCTAATGGTCTTAGAGGCAAGATTAGGAAATGCATATATGATATGCATGTATCAAGAGTTGATAACCTAATGATCTAATAGTTGTGTAGAGACACAATTGGAATAGAGATACCTACCTTTCAAGGGTATGGAGTTTGACTTGTTGACCACAGTCAAGGTCAAATTTCATATCAAGGATTAGATATTGGCCTACTAAGAAAACCATCGGGTTTTCTCGAATTATATAGTGAGGGCTATTGATTTATAATAAAATAGTGGGAGTAAATGAATTAATTAAAGACCTAATTAATGCATACATATATATGAACATACTCTCATATGTTTTCCTTTTAACATTTAGTTCATTATCATGAGCACTTTAAACATAAACATACAATCAATCTTGGATAACAAGCTGGTTGGCAACAATTATTCTGACTAGATCAGACAAGTGAGAATTGTTCTCAAATATGAAAAGATCCATTATGTCTTGCATAAAGATCCACCACCACTTCCTTCAAATGATGCCATTGATGAGATCAAGGGCACTTATCGTAAATACATGGCGGATAGTGAAGCAGTGGCATGTCTGATGGTGGGTGCTATGTCCTCAGAGCTTCAGAAGCAACATGAGATGATGGATGCTAAAACCATCATTTTGCATCTAGAAGAGCTTTATTCTTATCAGGCTAGAACTGATTAATATAAGGTTGCTCGAGCTCTATTTAGCTGCAAAATGATAGAAGGCAATTCGGATGCTACTCATGCATTAAAGATGTATGGGTATATTGAGCATTTGAGTAGACTTGGCTATGTAATGGATAATGATTTATACATAAATTTTATCTTGTACTCGTTGGCCCTAAGTTTTGCGCCTTTTGTGCTTAACTTCAACATGAACAAGATCCAAGTAACCATTCCTGAGTTAATCAATATGCTTAAAATAGCTGATGGATCCTTTAAGAAGGATTCAAAAAGTGCCATGGTTGTCACTTCTACTAAAGGCAAGAAGCAGAAGAAGAAGAAGAAGAAGAAGAAGAAGAAGATGGCCAAGGCGCAGCTAAAGCATGGTGGGGTTTCTAAGAAGAAGGTTGCCAAGAAAGAGAATTCCAAAGGAACTTGCTTCCATTATGGAAAAGATGGTCATTAGATGCGTGACTACAAGGCCTATCTAGATTCTCTCAATGAGAAGAAGCAAGCTGATGCTTCTACTTTAGGTATTCATATGATTGAAATTAGTACTTATTCTATTGCTTCAAAACAATCTTGGGTATTAGATACCGGATGTGGATCTCATTTGTGAAATGATCTACAGGGGCTTAAAAGCAGTAGAAGAGTTGGAAAGGTAGAAATATATCTATAGTCAGCTACTAGACAAAACATCTCTATAACAGTTATATGGACTTATCATTTACCTCTTCAAAGTGGATTAATACTGAAGTTAAATAATTGTTATTATGTTCCAGCATTATCCAAAAGTATTATTTCTTTCAGTTGTTTAATGAACGATTATGACATTTCTTTAAAGGAAAAATGTTGTTACATTTTTAAGAACAATATATTTTATGCTAAAGCTTTCATTGAGAATGGTATATTTGTTCTTAATTTAATTAAACAAGTACATAATGTGCATACCAAGAGAATGAAACAAGATAATCTAAATACCTCATATTTATGGCATTGTCATTTAGTCCATATAAATGAGAAATGAATGATAAAATTACACAAGTCAGGTGATTTGGGATCATTTGATTATGAATCATTTGATACATGTGAATCTTGTTTATTAAGAAAAATGACAAAAGCTCCCTTTATTGGTAAAGAAGAACGAGCTAGAATGGTTTTGGACTTAATACATTCAGATGTATGTGGTCCAATGAATACACATGCAGGAAGAGGTTAATCTAACTTCATTACTTTCATAGATGATTACTCTAGATTTGGATATATCTATCTAATGAAATATAAATCAGAATCATTTGAAAAGTTCAAAGAATTCAGAAGTGAAGTAGAGAAGCAATTTGGTAAGAATATTAAGACACTTAGATCAGATCGAAGTGGAGAATACTTAAGACAAGAATTTCAAGATTATCTTAGAGATAATGGGATTTTATCTCAATAGACTCCACCATATACACCGCAATATAATGGTTTATCTGAGAGGAGAAATAAAATACTATTACATATGGTTCGATCCATGATGAGCCGAGCGACTTGCTTAAGTCTTTTTGGGGATATGCACTAGAAACTGTTGTTTATGTGTTAAATAGAGTTCCTAGTAAATTGGTTGATGTTACTCTATATGACATATGGAATAACAAGAAACCGACACTTTCCCATATGAAGGTATGCCGTAGTCCTGCTTATGTAAAGAGGACAATGTCAGATAAACTAGATGTTAAGTCTAACAAATGTTTATTTGTGGGATATCCAAAAGAAACATTTGGATATTATTTCTACCATCCCTTAGAACAAAAGGTATTTGTTTCAAGGCATGTTGTCTTCTTAGAAAGAGAATTTCTCCTACGAGAGGATAGTGGGAGTAAACTTGAACTTGGTGAAGTGCAAGACCCACAAATAGAAGTAGATCAACCGATTGAACCCGAGATTGAGTTTCATAACGATGAGATTATAATTGAACCTAATTATAAACAAAATCCTAGAAGATCTACTAGGATGCATTCTATCCCTGTGAGATATGGATTTCACATTGATTTAGATAGAGGTATAACTGTAATAGAGGACAATGAGCTTGCAAGCTATCAAGAAGTTTTGAACAGTTTAGAATGTGATTTATGGCTTAAGGCTATGCAGTCTGAAATGGACTCCATGTATGACAATAAAGTATGGACTTTGGCTTAACCACCTGAAGGGATAAAACCCATAGGATGCAAATGGGTCTTTAAGAAGAAGATAGACATGGAAGGCAATATAGTTACTTATAAAGCTTGCTTAGTAGCAAAAGGCTATCGTCAAAGAGAAGGAATTGACTATGATGAAACATTTTCTCCTGAGTAATGCTTAAGTCTATAAGAATACTTTTAGCCATTGCAGCTCATTATGATTATGAGATTTGGCAAATAGATGTGAAGACATCTTTTCTAAATGAAAATCTGACTGAGGATGTGTATATGACACAACAGAAGGGTTCACATCATGAGATGGAAAAAAGGTATGCAAGCTTCAAAGATCTATTTATGGATTGAAGCAAGCCTCTAGGAGCTGGAACATACGATTCAATGAGACAATCAAAGAATTCAGTTTCTCACAGAATGAAGATGAACCTTGTATGTATAAAAGGGTCAGCGGGAGTGCAATTGTCTTCCTAGTTCTATATGTGGATGACATATTGCTTGTGGGAAATGACATTTCTCTTCTCCAATATGTTAAAATATGGTTATCCAAGCAATTTTCCACGAAAAACCTTAGAGAAGCATCATATATTATAGGAATAAGGCTCTATAGAGTTAGATCCAATAGGTTGCTAGGTCTTTCTCAAAATACATATGTAGATAAAGTATTGAAGAGGTTCAATATGGATCTCTTTAAGAAAGGGTTTATGCCCATGGTGTATGGGAAACACCTTTTTAAGTTTATATGTCCGCAAACACTAGAGGATATAAAGAGCATGAATAAAATACCATATGCAACTATAATTGGTTCAATCATGTATGCTAGTTATGTACACATCCAGATGTAGCATTTGCTTTGAGTGTCACAAGCAGATTCTAATCCAATTTTGGAGAGGAACACTGGCCAGCCGTTAAGAATATCCTTAAGTACTTGAGAAGGACTAAGGATGTATTCTTAGTATATGGAGAGGGCAGTTTGGAAGTTAATAGGTATACGGATGCCAACTTCCAATCTGATAAAGATGATTGTAAATCACAGTCTGGTTTTGTGTTCATCATGGAAGGATGAGCAGTTAGTAGGAAGAGTTCTAAACAAGAAACAACTGCTGATTCCATGATAGAAGCTGAGTACATTGCTGCTTCGAAAGTAGGCAAAGAAGCAGTGTGGATCAAAAAGTTCATATCTGAACTAGGAGTGGTGCCTAGCATTGTTGATTCGATTCCTTTCTAGTGAGACAATAATGGAGCCATCACAAAAGTAAAGGAACCACGGTCTCATCAGTGATCCAAGCATGTTCTCAGATGCTACCATCTCATAAAGGAAATAGTAGCTAGAAATGATGTGAAAATAGAAAGGATCCCCATAGATGATAATGTGGCAGATCCCCTCACTAAAGCACTTTCCTAGATAAAGCACGATCACCAGATAAATAACATGGGTTTAAGACATATGAGTGATTAGCTCTAGTGCAAGTGGGAAATTATTAGAGAGTATGCCCTAGAGCCTATGTAAAAGGGATGTATTTCATATGTATGAATTCATATTCTTAATAAAAGACATCAATCATTTCTTAATGCTATGTTTAAATACATGAGTTTGTAAATCTTAAATTAATAAACGAAGTTCTAGATATTATAAACATAATACAAAGGCAATCATGAAAGTGTTCATGATATGAGATATCTACTGTATGCAAATGTCTTAATATCTAAATATCCCTAGTCATAGAATTAATAAGATAGGACATTGTTAATTTGAATAGACTAGCACATGTTATGCTTCTTAAATAGTTCAAGCAGTGGTTCTCAAAACTGTGATTATAAAAGATAATCAAAGCTAACATATGGATGCTTATTAGAAGAACAAGTTCATTAGAGACCTGTAATGAGAATCCTCACATGAATATTAAATCTAAGTCAGTGAGGAATCTCTTCATAGCAGTTGTGCAAGTATCCTTAGACTTGTGATCACCAAGGTTATCTTAAGTAGCAAGTGATATACTTTAACTCCATAACTGATTACTTCGAATTGGGGGTGAACATAGTTAGGAGGTTGGATATATCATGACCTACTTGAAGATAGTTGAGTGATTGACAAAGGATTCAACATCCCAGATTTATTAAGAGAAGTTATCTCGCATGATTCTATAATTGCCTTGTTCGGAGAATCTCTGGCCAGAGTAATATGTCAAGATGGATAGGGATCCATAAATAGAATTTTGGAAGCAATGGTTAAATTAATAGAACATACATAATTAGATTTATATGAGTTGACAGAAATTCATACTCAGAATCTAATTGAGATAAGAGTGGTGAAATGAGTAATTTTACGGTAACTGTTTTTATGGAAGGGTATAGTCAAACCACTTGACTTTCCTAACATTTGGGTAGTCATGATGCCTAGCTGGAGGCCGTTCATGATTTGTATAATAGTGTACCATAAATATCAATAAGGAATTGATAAAATGATTTAAAGAAGTTTAAATCATATAAGTTTTGAATAGAACTCATAATTACATATTACCAATATGGACAGGAACCCAATGGGTCACACATATAGAGTAAAGGATAAAATGGTAAAATTACAAGGATAATAATATTTGATATTATTATGGGAGAAGAGAAATGAATAAGAGAATAATTAATTAAAGAGTTTAAGTAATTATGATCAAATAGAAATCTTCGTAAAACTTTTTAGAAATGTTATGCAAAATGGACCTAATTGAAATATTGTATTTAATAATTAGTTATTATTAGACTATAAGTGTTATAGGGCTGATATAATAATTAATAGATCCATTAGAGAAATTAAAAGAGGCCCAGAGAATTGATTTTGGCGCAGAAACCCTTAGGAGAAATGGTTACACGTCAAAACCATATAGAAGGCCTTAGAGGCCTAATTCTTGGATAAAAATAAATTAAATATATTTTATAAGTGTTATGGAGCCTACATATTTAATTAGGATGGATTTGGAATTCATTTGGGTGATTAAATCTAAGTGTTTGCATAAAGGGCCTAGTTTATGGGTTTTATGCATAGTCCTTTATGAATGGACTTGAATTGGATTTAATTGAGCCCAAATAAATTATTAATAATTTCAGAAGCCCATATAATATTTCTCCAACAATATTAATGAGCCCAATCCCATTATGAATTTGGATTTTGAACGTAGCTATAAAAATCCAAGTTAAGGGGATTTAGGGTTAAGTGAATATTAAGAGAAAAGAAAATTCTCTCATTCTTTAACCCTAGCCGCCACCCTCATTCCTTGCTAGCATCAAGGAATTTCAACCAACCTTGTGTTCCATCATTCTTGGTTCATTTAATCCTTTTCTAGTGTGGATTACTAATTGGAGGTGTTTAATTTTGGACACTGTAGTTTGCGAAAATCTGGTGAGAAGAAAAATCAATTGTTCAACAAAAATCAAAGGTTATTTTTCTTATTCTCATTAATATTTATATTGTAAATTCATGGCAAGATCAGATCTATTGGTTAAAAATTTTAATTTCTGCTTATGCATATGATGTATGTTACCGATAATTCCTATCACTAATTCTAAGTTTACTATGTTGCCTCTGACTCACTTTAGTTCTATGCCCGATATTCACCAAAACAATTCATATTAGCATTTCCATCTGCAAGCTCCTCTGAATCAGTTTTCTAGTGAAACCCATACCTTAACTCAGTAGGTTTTATTTCTCTAAAACTTCTCACTCTTTATATATATATATATAGGGATTGTCCAATTATGTGACCATGCCATACACAACATATTGGTGGCTTTAGGTGACTTACAGTTTAATTAAATCTACTCCCTCTTATAAAGACATTCATGTCATTCAAATTTCGATAATATCTCATCTTATAGTCATACCTTTGTAACTATATCTTTCTAAACATTAGCATTGGGAAAACTTCACAACTTTATTAATCCATTAATAATCATATCGCCTACTTACCACCACTTCAGTATACAACCATCATCAATATTACTCATTACTAGCTTAATTCACCCAAATCATATGACTCTCTTCATAAGTGTATAGGCTATACAATACTATATCCATGATTTATGAATGATTTATTATTTGGTGAATGAGTATAGGAAGTGCATATGGCCATGCACTGGGATAGGAATAAGGGTATTTTGCCATACACTACAAGAAACAAAAGGCCACTTGGCTATGCAAGGGAAAGCACAGAGGGCTGAATGACCGTTCAAGGGAAAACAAAGGCCTGAGTAGCCGTGTAGGGGAAGAAGAAGAAATATAAGTGGCCATGCATAGGAAAGAGGAAGAGGCTGAGTGGCTATACATAGGAAAGAGAAAGGAACTGAGCGACCATGCATCAGAAAGAGAACGGAATTAAGCAGCCGTGCATAGGAAAGCATAAGGGCCTGAGCGGCCTTACATGGGAAATAAAAGGGCCTAAGCGATCATGCAGGAGAAGGAAAAAAAGGCATAAGCAGCCATGCATTGGGTCTCTACTAAAAATACAAATCCTTCTATATAAATCAAACATTTAAACTCAAAATCTCAACCTAACAACTGACGATAATGTCCATTAAACCCTTAAATATTTCCAAACTCATCTAGATGGCTAGATTTAGTCTTTAACCTTATCAAAGAGGACACACAAGAAGAGGGGGAATTTCTCCTAACAAACTTATTTATATAGTAGTAAACCTAATTCTCGTACCTATTATTGAAGCTTTATCTCCTCTAGCTCCTTTGTTTTGATTTCTTCCTTCCCTACTTTTGATCTGACTCACAAATCCTAAGCTTTCACATTCTTCAATCCTTAGTTTGTAACTATTGAGAGAGAGAGAGATTGCATCTCCCTTTTTTGCCCTATATTCGATCTCCACCTTTTTATAGGATACTACAAATGAGTGAGAGGGGTAAATATCTCATTAAGGGAAATTTCAAAATTACCCTTAAACATTTTAACCCCTAATGACTTATATTTCTCACATTTTAACCCAAAAACTTCTAATTTAATTCAATTGCATCCTTCCTTATAATTTAACTATACACTATTATACATGTGTATAATTACCAAAATACCCCTTATGGGAACTTTAATAATACAAAATAATCTAATTTTACCTTATTTAACCATAATCCTCATTAATATACCATAATCCGATTAAAGCCAGGATTTGGGCCTCACATGATCCTTCATATTTCTTTGTGTAAAGACTTGGTTTGTTCTTTAATTGAATGCAGTTTGGTTATATCTTAATTCCTGAGTAGAAATTCTTGTCTTGAGTTGTATTTATTTTGGTTGTTGATTTGTTGAAAAATTGTTAATAATCAAATGTAATATTGACTTAAGCTATGCATGTTCATAGTTTAAGTCATTTAATTTGATGAATAGTTATTTTTTGAAAAATATGGTAACCGTGTATTAACTTTAGGTGAATTAAGGCTGTGAAGAGGTGAATTAAGAATGAATTGAAATGAGATTCCTTGGTAAAAGGACTGACAGTAATTTAGGAGTTTAAGAACTAGGTTTTTATGCTGAGTATTAAACTATTCTGATTAAGGGAATTTGATGCTTAGAAAGATATTCTAAGTAGGTGTATGAATTTATTGCTTATTTTTCATAATCAATTGCATTATCTTTAACTAAGTTATATGCATTAGAAGTTGAGATGGAAAGTATTTTTGCAGAAGTATTTTAGTTATTGCTTTATGTTTAATGCATGTTCACCTAATTTTTCTTTTTAGTTTTGTTTTATTGTTTATTTAGTTTAATTATTGTCTTTAAAATAAAAAAATTGGGGAATAATCTCAGATTAACTTAGCTCACTTAACGATATTTGGCTTAGCAATCCATATTCCTTTGGGTACTATATTTTGGATCTTAATCTATATTTTGCTATGTTACCAGTCGATATAGTACACTTTCTAGACACCAATCAAGTTTTTGGCGTTGTTACTAGGGAACAATGATGTTGTTTGTTTGATATCTTTGATTGAGTTAGTCTAAAATTTTTATTTTTTTTGTTTTTTGATTTGGTGATTATTCTTTGCAGAAAAATTTGAGATATTCTCCACGATGAACCAAGATGAAGTCCAAAACTATGAATTGTTCCTTTTGAAATAGCAAATGAATGATTTGATGAGAAGAAAAAGGACAAAATTAAGCAGGGTAATTATTTAGAAATTTTCTTTAGTTAGTTTTATTGTTTTTATTATTTTTATTAATTTCTCTAACGTAGTTTAGGTTTAATTTTTCTTGGTTTAGTTTTCAATTCTCTTAAAGATTCAAGTTTTTTACTGGTTAGCTGAGAAGTCATCAAGAACAAGTTTGAAGCTTTATAATTATTATATCTCTCTATTTTTTTCTTTTATCTCAATCATGTTCGGTAAGTAGATCTATTTCTTTTGCTGAAAGAACTTGAACCCTTATATTTCTTTTGTGTAATGACTTGATTTGTCTTTTAATCAAATGCAGTTTGGTTATTTCTTAATTGTTGAGCAAAAGTCCTTGTCTCAAGTTGTATTTATTTTGGTTGTTGATTTGTTGAGAAATGGTTAATAATCAAATGTAATATTGACTTAAGGTATGCACATTTATAGTTTAACTCATTTAATTTAATGCATGGTTATTTTATGAAAAATGTGGTAACCGTGTATTAACTTTAGGTGAATTAAAGCTATGAAGTGGTGAATTAAGAATGAATTGAAGTGAGATTTCTTGAGAAAAGGTCTAACAGATATTTAAGAGTTCATGAATTGGATTTTTATGCTGAGTTTAAAATTTTTCTGAGTAAGGGAATTTTATGCTTAGAAAGATCATTCCTTTCTTTTTAACATTTGGAGATAGACATTTTTTGGATATGTTAATAATAGAAGCCTTTCTTATGTTTGCTATGTCCTATTTTGTTGCACCATGCATGATAATAATCATGGTTCAATTATATAATACATTAATTCAAAAAACACTACTCCATTTATGCCCAAGGAAAAATAACATCTTGATTGCATCTAATATGGTTCCTGAAGTGAGAATAGCTTGAAAAAATAAAGATAAGGAAAAATGAAAAATAAAAAAGCCTTTACTTAGACCTAATATGGCATAACAAGAATTCATGAAAACACTGCAAGACATGCTGCTTACGCTCATCCAAATGACATACAATTTAAGTAGTAAATTTGAAGACTCGGACTAGAAGGTAGAAAAGATGAGTTGAAGATTTTGAGCGATAAGCATTAAGGAAGCTAACAGAAAGCCATAGTTTTATTACCTAAAAGTGCTAAGATTTCTTAAAGATGCCTCAAAAAAGAACCAAAGAATTATTTACAAGTTGCCACCTTAGCTTATTAGCTTAAGTAGACCATTGTGCAAGAAAGAGGTTGATTGAAGATAATTAAGATAAAGGAAGGAAAGTGGATAACTTGTATAAAGCTTGTACATTCGACATAAACAAAGAAGTAAGATAGAAGAGAAGTTTAAAAGGCCATTCCTTTTGTTTTAAAATTTAGAGATAGACATATCATAGCCAATTAAGATTGAGTCTCAACTATGAAAACATTACTTAAAGAGCTTAATTATTAGAGTCAAACGGATAAAGCAGAATCTTTTACAACTCAAAGGAGAACATCTTGGTTAAGTTTGGAAAGAAAAGAAAGGTTATCTTAATCTTTTGGAAAGTGGGCCACTCTTTGGAAGAAGCCATTCAAATCAAGTGCTTTAGTCTACTTAAATCAAAGTCAAACCTTTTCTATTAAAGAAGCTACAGTTAGAAGGGACATTCGATTCTGGCTAGCAATAGTCAAAAGGATTTAATGAGTTAAGCAATGATGATAGACTAAAGAGGTTTCAATGAAAAAGATAAAAAAGAAAAAATAAAGAAAATAAGAAAGACAAATCAAAATCAAAATCAAAAAAAGAGAAAAATATAGCTCTGCAGGTTTAAATTTGAAATAATGCAGCCTTGCTAAAATTGGGCACCCTGCTAGGTTAAAAAATATCGAAAAGGGTATCCTAGGAAAAAAATTAAAGATTGAGAGAAAATATTCAATCAATAAAACCTGCAAGGGTTAATTGATAATAGGAGTTGGATACATACAAAGAGTCACCCCTTCAAGTTGAATGGAATGTGTATTTTTGCATTTCATGTCTTGGTATAATCATTGTTATTATTGTATATGATGCATGTAAATAAGAATGTATATATAAGCTAGGCATAAACATATGATTAACATACAAAAAGGAACTTATTGCATACATAAGGGTTGTATTAAGGCTAAGTTTTTAAGTGGCAAAAGCAACACCTCATATATTCGATGCTTCTACTAATATTATTATATCCTTATCAAAACACTATTTAATAGGGAAAGACCACCTTTTGGTTTCTAGATGCTCATCAATGATGAGTGTCACAAATGGAACCTAGCGTGGATCAGTAGGGGTAAAGTTACACCACTTTAACCAGATGAAGTAGAAATGTTCTTGTATTATTTTTGAGAACTATAAGTATCTAGAGGAATAAAGGCTTGTTAGTGAGGACAAGGTCCATGCAATCTCTCTTTTGGCAATTAAGGTTGAGAAAGTATGCCTCTGGTAATGGCAAGTGCTTCAAGCAGGGTGTGCAATTTTGAATGGGTGAAGTGAAAGCCTCGAACTATAAGCTCTATTCATTGTTAAAGGAAATGAATGATGGATTGACCTCTTTAAAAAGCTATTGAATAGAGTAAAGAAGCCAAGTTAGAATTCCTTTCCAATTTTTTGAAGGCATTAGATGGTTTATATAGTTTGTTAAGAAAGGGGTTATGGTTTATATGGTTTGTTAAGAAATGGGTTATCTTTGGTAGAAGCATAACAGAGATGGATTGCCTTCCCTGGAAGTAATAGGAAAGCTCAAAAATACAACAAACCAAAAAAAATAAAAAGAAAGTCCTAAAGCAAAGTTTCTTAAAGCCTATTTGAAAATAGCTTACTGAAGAGGGATTTCTCATTTGATAATGAAAGTTACCCGAAGCCATCAATAGTGGGACTATACAGGCCAAAAGCATTATTAGCCTTAGCAGCAAAGGTAGTAGAAGTATTTAGAGATTTATTATCGATAATGACTAAGCTTATGGTGGATGTTCTATTATAGAGAAGCACCTATTGTCTTGAGAAAGCTAGGAAAGATTGAGTAACTAGTTAGCCTTTTAGGTCTTATGTTTGTAAGTAAGAATTCATTGGCATACGCTTTAACAGCCTTAATTTCTTTATTGAACATTCTAACAAGGATGATAAGATATATTGTATTTTAGAGTCATGTTGCTCTAATTAACTATGAGGGTAGTCACCCATGCTTTGCACCTGAATAAGACAACACTACAAGAAAAACGCAAAATAGCGAGGACAAAATTCCTCGCTAAATGATGATTTTTTGTCGCTAAATCAGTTTAGCGAGGATTTAGCGAGGACAAAAATTTTGTAACAAAAGTCATCCTAGCTGAATTTAGCGAGGACTTTAGTCCTCGCTAATTTTGCGAGGACTAAGTCCTCGCTATTTTTGCGAGGATTTAGTCCTCGCTATTTTTGCGAGGATTTAGTCCTCGCTATATTTTGCGAGGAATTAGCCCTCGCTATATTTTGCGAGGACTAATTCCTCGCAAAATTTAGCGAGGACTAAATCCTCGCAAAATTAGCGATGACTTAGTCCTCGCAAAAATTAGCGAGGACTGATATCCTCGCTAAATTCAGCTAGAATGACTTTTGTTACAAATATGAGATTTATCATGATATTTATCTTCGCTAAATGTGGATATAAACTTATTTTTATTAATTTAATATGAAAATTTCATTATTTAAACAATAAACTAAAAAATAACAAAATTATATTTGCTCAATATTTAATATAAAAAAATATATTAATGAATAAATTGTTATTTACAAGTACATAACATTGCTAATAATATATCTAAAATGATACATGCATAAATAATAGTAACAACAAAAAGTCATAAACAGTTCATAAAATGTTTATTATAGCCTAAAGTTATTCTTAACTTGACAAATCCTCTTATGTGCTTTATTATAGCACTAAGCAAGTCCTGTACAAAGGGCTGCCTTCCCTTCTGCCCCTGCACAAAAAGCAGACTCCCATCATGAGTAGAGCATATCACATTAGCATAACGGGTTCGCACATTAATTAACACAAACATCATCACCAAGCAGCCAGTTGTCATGGTTATTGACCTGCCTATCAATGTTAATGATCCAATAGATGAGCTGTCGGGGAAAAAGTAAATGACAAACCAAGAACATTTTACCAATTCATAGAATTTCAATATGCTGGAAAGAAGAATGCGGCCATATAAGTTCAATAATAAACATGGCTATCAACTCGGTTCAGCAAACATTGCATCAACCTGAGGTTCACTTGATGCATCTGACATTCTGGAAGTGTGTCAAAAAAGTGAAATGCACATTGTTGTCTTACTACAGGTCCACATGACCATAGCCAGTCTCAATATGTGCTTAGATAGCATCACAAAATAAGTAATCCTCCGTTTCATAAACCCATATGCACTGCATCAAATGAATGCAAGTCTAATTTGTCTACCATTTTTACAGTTCGGGTCAACTAATGCCCAATCACTTTCTCAAAAGAAAAGCATCAGCACAATGGAGGCATCCAAACTTCTCTAAATTACCCTATTGAACCCTTTTGCTTTATTCTAATCTACTAGAAACCAAGGCTTTTTAAAGTTGTAATTAGCCCACGGGTGAGTTTAAATCTCTAATCTCCCAAGTAGAAGCTAAAGGTGACAATGACAGAAAAAATAAAATAAATATAAGGAAGTCAACTAATGCCCAATCACTTTCTTTTACGGTTGATTGTTTTTCGCTTGGATCACAAAATTGCAACAAGAAAGCAAATTCATGGCAGCACTCAATTATCATTAATGCACTGAATTAAAAAAAAATGCAATGAAGAGATTTCGCCTAAGCTCCACCATGTATAAACTCAATATATTTTCAACTAACTAGCCAATAATCACATATCCTACGATTTACTTTATTATAACAATTTAAATCAATAGTTCAAATAGAAGCTGCCCATTGTAAATATAGTTAAAAAAATATTCAGTAAGCATAACCATCAATGTAGCCGTTAATGGACCATAAAGTGAACAAAGAGGTACCTACAATTTATCAGGTGACTGGACAACTTTTGAACGTAAACTAGCATTTTCTTGGATGCTTTGGACAAGGTCAAACTCAGCTTTTGAAATCTGCAAAGCGAAAAAAAGAGAAATTATATAAATATCCACAAGACAGAAAACAACAGTCTGCACCACCCCACATCAAAAAAGTAAGCAAAAAAGGATTTCGAAGGGAAAGAAAGGTACAAAAAAGTGACTATGGATATAAGGGATTTCCTTATATATGATGTTGCATACAATACTATTGAATAACATAGCTAGATTGTTGTGAAACGATTAATCAAGCAATTTGTTAAAAAGCATTTCACCAAAGCATTTTTAGACTAAGCAATATAACTTGTTACATGTAAAAATAATCAGATTTACCTTCCGAACATCAGCACTCTGGTTACCAAAAGCTTCAAACAGTGCAGGCAAGAATGAGGGTAACTGAGTCATTAGTTCCTCTTGTGAGAGCCTGCCAACAAGCTAAGGAAAAAAATCATGGATTAATTGACACTTCCCAGATCAAATATCATTGACATTCAAAAGTTACAGAACAGGGATTACAACTGGCATAAATCTGCCAGAAAATTAATGTCAACTTCAGCTGATAGTCCATGGAAAATACCTTTGTCAAACAGTTTATGCACGTAACAAGAGTTTTCTCATCTTCGTAACCAGTAAAGGGACAATAACCTGCAAAGTCAGTTATTAACCACATCAAATAATTACAGAGTAAGAAATTAACATAGAAAGCAAACCCCAAGGACTGGGTATCAGAACCACATACACTTAAACATCGGAATGGATCATATTGTGACAGCACAATGTTCAAGCAGTGCTCAGCTTCATTGGAAACCTGTACACCATATACAAAACATTAATTCATTAGAGGAAAAAAAAGAACAAAAGAAGTAACGCAAGAGAGGAGCTACAGGTTTTGCAAGAGGTATTACTTTCGGAACAGCATCCTTTGCAACGTGAAGCAGCTTCTCAATCACAATCTCAATGGACTCTTCCATGGCATCTTTCTGTAAGCATGGCAAGAGAAATTATTAGGCAATAATTATTACTGATAGAATCACCAAAAGCTGCACAAGATAGGATGCATACCTGGTTTTTCAGCATTTCAACAATCAACGAAAGAGCAAGTTCCCGAATAGAGGATTCAGCATCATCCAATGTCTCAAGTACAGCAGTCAAAATTTGATTGAAGTACTGCAAATATAGAATTACAATCAGCACAGACTCAGTACACGAGCACATCAAAGAGTAATTTTTAATCCACTAGCATAACCACGAACCCACAGACAAATAATTTATTCAGATGCCTAAATTATAATATTTAATGTACACAGAAGATTGCCGCATAAAACAGCGGGTGGATAATTTCTCGGGAAGTCAGTTACAGCCAACTACAAAAATTAGCGAATAAAAAGGTTCTTGTTTTCCAATCCAACTCTGGTTCATAGGAATAAAAAAATATAAAAAAAAGTCCAATTCAGATTCTTATTCTAATGTCAAAGACGAATATATTCTTCTTCGGCATTTCTCAAGGAATAGAAATGAAAGCTTTCTCACCAGTTTCTCTTTTCTTTCTTGATTAAAAAAATGAACCAGGTTTACTCCTGGGAAAACTTCCAAATACCAACGAGAATCTCAACAAGAATATAAAGCAGAGAAATTTAATGAAACCCATAAAAATGTGGAAAACCCAGATATCGGTTTGACGAAAAGAGAGGAAAACAAACCTAACCAATTTGGTTGTCAAGTAACTGATACATGGCAATTTTGCAACTGCAAAGGCAATCATCGGTGAGTGACCAAAGCAAAGATGCTTATTTGGAATTGGATTACTTCAAATAAACGTAAGGAGAGAAAGAAAAAGAAAGAGAGAGAGAGAGATTCAAAGAAATTACACTTCAAATCCCGATCTCCCCCCTTTCCTCTCTCTTTTTCTTTATTCTTCTTTTTTCTTTTCTTTAATTGTTATTTCCTTGGTAAATCTATGCCAAGATATTTCCATCTAAAAAATGAATCCCGCTAAAAACTAATTTTTTCCCGCTCAAAGAATTGAGTAAATTAGCTAGGAATATTTCCTTGCTAAAATAGCGAGGACTACATTCCAAGCTAAATTAGCGAGGGATATTTCCTCGCTAAATTGGTGAGAACAAAAGTCCAAGCTAATGCAACATAAATTAAGTATCAGCGAGAGAATAGCGAGGGATAATGTCCTCGCTAAATTGGCGAGGACTGCATTCCAAGCTAAATTAGCGAGGGCTATTTCCTCGCTAAATTGTTAAAACTCACACCACTTTACAAACCATTGGCGAGTAGCAAAATCCAAGCTAAATTAGCAAGGATAATGTTCTCGCTAATGATTAACTTAATGAGAATTAGCAGGTGAGAATTATATTCTCGAAATTTATTTCTTTTTTTATATAATTAATAAAAATTAATATTAATAAATGAATATAAATATAATAATTTAATTTAGTTAATTTCAATAACAATAATTTAGTTCATCTAAGTTTTTTTTTATATAATTAATAACAATTAATATTATTAAAATATAAAAATAATATTTTAATTTAATTTAGTTAATTTAAATAATAATAATAATAATTTAGTTTATTTAATTTTTGCTAAAAAATATATATTTACTAAATTAAATATAAATAAAATTTAAATTATATATAAATATTTAAAATATAATTATCTAATTTTTGCTAAATTAGCTAGGATTAAGACCTCACAAAATGGTAAATTAGCGATGATTATTTTTCTCGCAAAACTAGCGAGGAGTAGATCCTCGCTAAATGATTCATCCATCAAATGCCACCTATTTCAATGTTAGCGAGGATTAAGTTCTCGCTAAAAGGTCCATATACTATTAAACCGTTAGCGAGGAAATTGTCCTCGCTAAATTGTTAATATACCAAATGCTAAACTATTAAACCGTTAGCGAGGAAATTGTCCTCGCTAAATTGTTAATATACCAAATGCTAAACTATTAAACCGTTAGCGAGGAAATTGTCCTCGCTAATTTAGCGAGGATTTGTTCCTCGCAAAATTAGCGAGGATTAAGTCCTCGCTAAATTGTTAATATACCAAATGCTAAACTATTATACAGTTAGCGAGGAAATTGTCCTCGCAAAATTAGCGAGGATTAAGTCCTCGCTAAATTGTTAATATACCAAATGCTAAACTATTAAACAGTTAGCGAGGAAATTGTCCTCGCTAATTTAGCGAGGATTTATTCCTCGCAAAATTAGCGAGGATTAAGTCCTCGCTAAATGGTTAATATACCAAATGCTAAACTATTAAACCGTTAGCGAGGAAATTGTCCTCGCTAATTTAGCGAGGATTTGTTCCTCGCAAAATTAGCGAGGATTAAGTCCTCGCTAAATTGTTAATATACCAAATGCTAAACTATTATACAGTTAGCGAGGAAATTGTCCTCGCAAAATTAGCGAGGATTAAGTCCTCGCTAAATTGTTAATATACCAAATGCTAAACTATTAAACAGTTAGCGAGGAAATTGTCCTCGCTAATTTAGCGAGGATTTATTCCTCGCAAAATTAGCGAGGATTAAGTCCTCGCTAAATGGTTAATATACCAAATGCTAAACTATTAAACCGTTAGCGAGGAAATTGTCCTCGCTAATTTAGCGAGGATTTATTCCTCGCAAAATTAGCGAGAATTAAGTCCTCGCTAAATGGTTAATTTATCATTCTAGCCGTGAATTAAGATTTAGCGAGGGGTCTTTGCTCGCAAAGTCGTCTCTATTTTTTGCGCCAAAAATTTGGCGCCCAAAATTAGCTACAAAAAAAATTATTGCTCGCTAAATCGTCGCAAAATCTATTTTCCCACTCACAGCTAACAACATTTGCGACAAAAATCATTTTTCGTCGCAATGTTGTCGCTAAATTGTGCATTTAGCAACAAATTTTATTGTCCTCGCTAATTTTCATCGCTATTCTGTATTTTTTTTGTAGTGCAATAAGATCCCACTCCTTAGGTCTTTATGTTTTAGATCTTAAGGTGTCTCTATTCAAAGGAAATGATAGCTTGACACAATGCAAATAATAAAAGACTACCTCACTATGACTTATAACCCTTCTAGTTATCTAGTATAGTGAGCTACAATTAAAAATGTGGCTATATAGCCCACATAAGAATATATGCTCAGATTTTCATCTAGAGTGGTAAGCAAAAATCTCATCCATAGACACACAAAATGAAAATAAAGTCAGTCTATTTAAATACTTTTGATCATATGAAGCAGATTGTAGCCACTGGTTATCTCTCTTGGGATCAATGTTAATTGTCAGACAAGATAGATTAGCAAAATAATGCCACCATGGAAAATAGGCATGTCAATGAAGGGTCATCTAGTGCGTTGGCTAGGTCTTTAGAAGAAAGAGCAGTCTTGAGGCACCCATTTGACAACTACTAATAGAAGTTTCTGATGCTCTAGTGACTTCTCATAAAATGTTTCACACATAGCTTAAAACATAAGCCAAATTTCTAGGGATAGAAAAGGTATCTCAAGTCCCTATAAACTCTTAAAGCGGGGACACAACTTTGAGTAAAAGTATGAGATTACAAGCTCAGCATTGTACAACACCCAATGGGATGACTATATCACAGTTCATGAGGAAATGGATTTTCTCTTGCCAAAAGTATATCAATGGAAAATTAGCTACCTTAAGGATAATAACAGAGTATAGAAAGAAGGAAAAGCAAAAAAAAACAAAAGCTAAAAGAAGATAACCAGGGAAATCCTACTTGAAGACCTGAAGCATTGAGGAAGATATGTGAGGATCATCTGTTAGATTTCATCTGAGAAGGGATCCCTTAATCACCTATGGTGTATACCATGCATTTCATGCATACATTCTTGTATCTCTGCAAGCATTATTGCATTTTTACATTTCATGCATACATTTATGCATTTTTACATTCCTGCATTTTTTACATCAATATTTGCATTTCTGTATTTGTTCATGCATTTTAGCATGCTTTCTTTTGATATGAGTGTCTGGATGTATATAAATCCTTGTATACACATGCACACACACATATATTTCCCTTTGCATATATTATGTTAATATTTCATACACAATTTTCTGCATGTATTAATGCATATAATCCATTTGCACATACTTTACATCTAATCTGTTATGTGTGTCTCACACGTGAAATTTCTTATTTGCATCTCTTATATGATTTTGTACATACTGCTTCACACATAATTCTTTGTACACATGTAATGTTTAGTATACACCATTACACATAACCTTGCAAGTAAAGTGAAAGCATACCCTGTTACTCTTCTTTTAGTAACTCTAATAAGCCTTCAATGCAAAACTTGGAGGTTTAAGAATTCCTAGTGTCAAATGTAATGGCCATTGTAGCGCCATTATTTTACCAATACAAGGAGTACTCTTAACTTAGTCTATCCTATTAAAACTCTAACATAATTTTCTTTTATAGATTTAAGGATCATCACCTCCCTAGTGTATTCAAGATGGCCACAAAGATGCCCTTTTCCCAATTTCAGGGAGTAATGTTAGTTTAATTTATCTTATCAAAGTATGTCCATATTCTTAAAATAATTTTCCTTTAACTCATAGGTCTAAGGATCATCACTTCCTTGATGCCTTCAAAAATCTTCATTACACTGCACTCTTCTTTAAGAATGATTCGAGGGTCGCTACTTCTCTAAGCATTTAATACGATTATTGCAGCGCCATCCTTCTGCCAATCTTAGGGAGCACCCTTACTAAAATAAAATAGCTTTGGCCTCAAGCCTAATTTATCTTATTATGATATGCCCCAAGATTTTGACATAATCATTTTTATCAGTTTCAGATTTAAGGATTGCCTCCCTTTCCTGATTGTGAACTTGAGGATCACTGTTTCTCTATTGCATCTAAGATGATAGTTGCGACGTTAACCATTTTACCAATTTTAATCCCAAAGACCATTGTATCTTTAATGCATTCAAGATGACTGCCACATCATAGTCTTTCTCCTAACTGCAGGTAGTATTCTCAATTGAAATAATATGTGTATTAAGTTTAACTTATCTTATGAAGCTATGTCCAAAATTTTAACATGATTCTTTTTTTTCAATTTACTTTTAATTTAAAATTTTACTTCATTTTGGTTGTTCTCAACTATGAATGGATTTGACCTCAACTTTAGAAATTCATATTTCATTCAAATAGGAGGTCAATAGGAGGTAGTTCACACTTTGTCTCTATCTGCTGAATCACATAGAAGCCTTTCCTAGACCATGTAATTTTTAAAATTTGAGCCCCTTAAGCCAGTTTTAAAAATAAAGGAAAAATTGTTTACAATTAAGGGGCTAGGTAAAACTCAATAAAAACACTATAACCTTTTTGATTACCTATCAAAGTGACCCCAGGATGAGATAAGATCTAGAAAATAACTTAGGCAGCCCTCTAAATGAATTTTCCTACCTTGATTCACCATCAATTGTTAGCCTCTCGAGCTTTTTATTTCAAGCATGTTGAATGCGTGCTCTAACCTAAAATAATTCTGGTCCCCCTTAGGGAGATGGCCATCTTGGTGAAGTTGATTCTACATTTTAAGAATAGGGGAGATAAATTTCTACCAATCTTTTATATGAATTCCATTCATAAGAAGTTGGGGTTTGTTAGATGAAAAAAATAAATAGAAAAAAAGCAATAAAAAAGAGAGCAAAATAAGAAATGAAAAAAATAAAAAACTAAATGAAGAAAAAAGAAAAAAGAAAAAAATGAGAAAAAAGAGAAGAAAATGAAAAGAAAAGATGAAAAGAAAGAAGAGGGGAATGAGAAATCTTTGAAAACATCATAATAGTGAGAATAAAAAAACGAAATGGAAAGGAAAACGTTAGCCTATTGTCTCTTAAACAATCCCTAGTGAGTTAATCACCAAAGTAAAATATAAAAGTCCTTGGATAGTGGGACAATGGGTAGAGAATAGCCTTCCTATTAATTGAGAAAAAATAATGGTTATGTCCCTCTAGCAACCTAACCTTTCTTTGATAGCCATCCACCTTAGCCTAATGTTATAACCAAAGTAAAACCTTGTCATTCTTGGTTCAATCTCATCCAACATAGCGGAGATGACCTTTTAGTAAGGTTTGGTACTTAAAAAGAGGCATATGTTATTTCTCGAGCTTTAAGCAAGATGTAGCACCCTTATCCTATATTCTATACATATCACTTTATCCATCTCATTAGACATGTTTAACTGTGCAACATAAACATATACCAACTATATAGAGAATATATATTCATACTTAATCCACAAGAGTGTTATACTATTAAGACTTACAATATACATTAAAGTCTATTTACAAAATACAACAACTGGTTAACATCTTTACATACAATATCTCTAATACCATAAAATCTTTACTATATACAAAAAGCCCAAAATAAAAGTCTATAATAGTCTCTCTCAATGACTTGAGTTGGCCAACCTGCTGTAGATATCAGTTCTGCGAGAAATTCCTATCGTTGCAACCTACACAGATGAAACACCCGTGCTAAGCTATAAAGCTTAGTAGGGAACACAAAATATGACAAAAGATCACTCACAATGATCGTCAACAATGCACACATTATGCCTCAATTATAACAATAATTTATTTCAATAAATGAATGAAATTCAACATTTATATCAACTTATGAAAATCATAAAATTCAACGGTAACATTTACATTGATGCTTCATTCACCATGTATAATAATGTATGCTCTATCATCCTTTGGCCTTAAATTTAACTTATATCATATGATTAGTTTAATTAATATTATTTAATCTTAAAATAAGCTTATCAATCAAGTATATCAATTATACATTATAAACATACTATACTTACAGACCAAGGTCATAGGTCTTAGATTTGCGTACATCAGATCACAATGACAAATACACATTAATAGGTGTGCATATACAAACATTGTGAACACACATATATATAATCATAAGAAAAATATTTCAAAAACAATGGGTGTTATAGTATAACTCTTATAACCTTTAGTATGGATTATGCTTATGCAATTATGACAATTATTGTGTTCATTTAACAATATACTACCCTTTACCCTAATATAAGTTTCTTCATAAAACATAAATTGTAAACAAAGCATTAATACAATGCAAGTTCATTATTTAACAAGATAGCATGTATTTTTGATACTAATAATATTGTTTACACATTTTTACCATGTGGTCTTCTTGTAGATACACATTCTAATCACAATAAAATGAATTATACACATGAAATGGTATGAAGTTAATTAAGAACTTTCATGCTTTATGAAACTTTAAATTCATCAATAAACTTTTCTTAACCTTTGTACTTAAGCCTACCCTATTCTAAAGAGGTGGATAACGGGTTATACGGTAGCACCCGAAGGTATAAAACTGTTGATTATAATGGTGGCACCCGAAGGTACAAATAAGATACCCGAAGGTATTAAATGGTGATCCCTTGTAGGGACAAAACTGTATGATAAATTGGTAAAGCGGACCAAAATAGGGTCAAACAAATAACATGGATCCAAATAGGGTTAAAAAAATAACATGGACCGGTTAAACGGACCCAAACGGGGTCGTCTACAACCCAAATGGGGTTGTTCAAATCAACTCTAACTTTTAAACCCAAATAGGGTCACTGTAACTTTTAATTTCAAGTGGACCTAAATAGGTCAAAACTATTCAGAAGTAGCTGCAAGGTAACCTTATAGGCATGCCTATCTTTATTTTATCTTTTATTTATTCATTCATATTCTTATATGCACATGTATACTCTTGCATTACTATGAACAATTTACTCATATACATGCTCATGTGTAACTTTCTGTAAACCTATGAATATCTCACTGTTGGGTATTACTATTATTTACTTGTAATCCTATCAATCCTGTAACTATTTCGTATGTCAAGACTATACTTATATAATGTCATTTGTACCCGTACATAATCATGTAAAAATATATATATATCTTCTCTAGTGCATAAACATATATGCAAAATTCATAAACAATTTATACAATTTGCTCATGTAACAATCACATGATAAGATACTCCCTCTCTAATGTATACACTTGTATATATAGTCTCATATAACATTGCCATTATATGTTTTAATAAGATTTCTCTAATTGTGTCTATAACACTATAGATCTGTATTTTAGCATGTAACATGTGATAACACATATGCTTAATCATGTCATTTCAATTAAGTAAAGACATATTCATACATTTCACTTTAAACATATTCTTTGAATCATTACTCTAAAACATCTTTCAAGCTTCAAACCCAATCATGTAAGATCATACAACTAAATATAGTAGCTTTAGATTCATCAATATGTATACAACTAGGTACCATCATCTTTACATATAAATAAATATAACATAACATGTTTTCATTTTCTTGGTTCATATACTCCAGCATCAAATGAACATTCATGAGTAGCATTTTTAATATTTACTATCATGTATGTATATATATCTACATTTAAGTATGTTTGCATATAACAATCATGTATAAAAGTTTTAGTCAATCACACACACACACACACACACACACATATATATATATATAACCCTTCATTAATAGCCATATCACATGCCATATCCAATTCATTGTGTATTTACATAGACACAAATTTAATTTAACTATATAAAAGGCATAATGTAAGATACATTAAAATTCTGCACAAGGCAGCATTCTAGACCCAACTTGTGAGCCAATTATGATTTTCAAAAATTCATTTTTAGGCTAAACAATCTTCTACAATTTTATTCCCCTATGTGTCTAGTTTTTAAATCATCAAAATTTACCATAATATCTTGTCTATAGCTCGAGATATTTGAGAAAAACTATAGGCTATTAATAGAACCAAAGTAGTGTTTGTTACCACTTATAAAGATTTTTAGAATAAAATTAAGAAGAAATTAGACCAATAGTTCTTCATCAAAGTTATACTTCTATAACTCTAGTTTTTCCAAAATTTTACTTTGTAGCATTTTAACAATTCTACCAAGATTTATGCCCAATCTACTAAGGTCAGTTTCCTAATAGTACATCCAGTCCCTATGAATTTCAAGTCAACATTTGACATGCTTGCATACATTTTTAATTCATACTTCCTCTGTAAAAAATGTGAATTTAGGAGTCTATTCTACATAGGAATTAACCTAATGTCATTCTGATCATTGTACACATAGATATCTCAATTTTACCACAAACTATTCCAGAATCGAGAATAATAGCTCACTACAATTTTAAGTGAATATTTGGATAGTATACAAGCATATTTAGCCCTAAGTATCTTCTAAAAAGTTATATGTATGTTTCTTATGTAAAATATTAAATTGGAATTAACTCAATTGAATTTTTATAACCTAAATTATGTTGTAATTACAACAACTAGTTCGTGATGCTTACATGTTTCTCTTTATTAAAGATTCCTAAAATTTATTCTCATTACATTTATTCAACATATCCTACAAAAATATTCATGTTACTTCTCTTATTATTTACATACAAGTATGAGAATACTAATCCCCTGTGTTTCTAATTTCCAAAACATCAAGAATTACCTTAATATCACATCTATAACTCAAGATAATTAAGAAAAGCCATAACATTTCATAATACAAAAAATAGTTTTTATCACCAATTATAAAATTCATATAAAAATATGCGTACATAATTAGACAAATGTTTCTTCATGAAAATTTTAGTCATAAATGTCTAGTTTACCAAGAATTTTGTATCAGCTCATTCCAAGTCTTCTACAATAAAATATTCCCAAAATACTGAGGCAAGTTTACTATAATTGGATAACAGTTCACATCCGATTTCAACTCAAGATTTATCAAACTTAAAAGCAGAATCAAACAAAAGTTCCTTCAACAAAAACACAGGTCCATATCTTAGGTGTAAGCACAAACTAAAAACACCAAAATTAGAGTTGTATAACTTAAGTTATACTCCAAGAACATAAACCGTTTCATAGTGATCCTACACAAATTTTTTTTTTCAAATGACACATGCAAAGTAAAAATCTTACATGTCTATCTTTAAAAACCACATTACCAACTAAAAATGAATCTCTCGCATTTATAAATCCACAATTCCAACAACAATAACCACATGCAACATGAATAAAATTCCCAAACCTGAACATGCAACTTCAATTCTTAAAAAAAAAATCCTTCAATTTCTTTCTCTTCTTTCTTCTCCAATCTTCTAGATCCCTCCTACCCTTATAATCTTCTTTAGTTTTGCCTTTCATCCATGCATGCAACTGAAAATAAGGTTGATTTATTCAAGTTTGGTGGCCGAATTTATAAAAGGAAGAAAAGGAAGATTTACAACTTTTAGAGCGAGAGAAAGTGTAGAGAGATCACTAGAGTTTTTGAGAGAGAGGAAGAGAGAATGCAAAAATCTGTTCTCCCAAATGTTTGGCATCATTCTCTCCTTAAAGAAATAAAATGAAATTCTGCTTATTACATGCAAGGGTTGTAGCCCTTAAATAGGAGGCTAACAACTCAGCTGAGGGTTGAAACATTGGTGATTTGATGGTAACTATACAACCAGAGACTCACTGTTTAAGTGGTACGTGTTTAATACAATCAAAATCTTGCCATATTAGGTATATTTCTTTTATCTCTTTACTCCAAATTTTATCTCACTTTGGCACTAGTGCACTAAGTTCCCTGAAATTGGGGGCATCTTTAGACACCAGGTCCTGAGGTAGCTCCTAATCAGAGTTACCTAAGGAGGAAATGGTTTCTCATAAATAGATAAGAAGTAGAGTTGCCAGAATTTCTTAGATTTTATGTTTTTAAAATGCCTTTTGATCTCTCTTATGGATTTTAAATATTTAAAAATCCTTTTTGGGGTCTTTTTCCTTTTTTTTCCCTCAGTTAGCAGTGCAAAATGAGAAAACCAATTTAAAAATTTAGAGTTGTATGGAGTCCTTTACCTTTATCTTAGACTAAAGACCTCATAATTAGATAATTTTAAATCCATTTAAATCTTAAAACATAGATCTATAACTTTAATGAAGACACCTAAACTCATTTTAGTCCTTAAGATTTCCAAAATTAGGCTTGAATATAGATGACCGAAATCTATCCCTGCACCTAGACCAGTCTATAATATTTTGAGCATAACTCCCTCTGCAGAGATTCTATTAATATGAGTTCAAGTTTGATAGAAATAACACTCAGTTTGGAGAAACTTTCATGAAGAAAGTATGACTTTATTCTGAACCCATTGTTCCCAATATTTTTTAAAATTCAAAATACCAATTGTGTCCTTAAAAATTTTCTAGGAGTAGTCATCAGTATTTTGGCCATAAATCGTGATCTAGAAATCAAAATTAATTGATTTTTGATTCATTGGAAAGATAAGACATTGGGAAACGAATTTTTAGAATACATTTTATTGAAATAATGAAGTTTTTAGGCCTACAAATAGCAAAAAATTTTGGATTAAAGGTTAGCTAGCTGAGAAAAGGGAGGGTTAAAGTCAAAAGTTAAGGAAAAAGTCAACAGTTCGTGAGCCAAGGTCTGTGAGTCACTTTTTAACTTACGGGACAAGCCCATAAATCAAGGTCTATGACTCACTTTAGAAATGCAATTTGCACCCGAAAACACAGAAAAAAAAGAAAAAAGAATATTTTTTATAAACTTTTCCCTTTGCAATATTTTTTCGTGGCTCTTTAGCTTCTTAAAGAAAATATATCTTTTTTTCTTTTCTCTCTCTCTTTGGACCCAACTCTGTCCTTTTTCTCTTTCTCTTCATCTGCATCTTTTTTTTCTTTTTCTTGTTCTTCTTCTTCATGGAAAATCAATAATTTTAATTCCAAAACAATTCAAAAAATACCAAAAATTAGAAAAATGTTGTAGAGCATCGAATCTTTGTCTTGTGATAAAACTGACACTAAAGGTAATATTTCTGATCCTTAAAACCCATAAATTTCATATTTAATTTTAATTAATTAAGTAAATAATACTTTTGATTTATTATTTTTCTCATTTTGTTGATCTATCTAATTTTATTCATTTCTCTTATTAGTTTGTTTTTGTTAATTAATTGGTAATTTATTAACTAATTTTGTAATTAATTTATTATATTGGTTAATAAATTGATTATATATTTATGTTAATTAGTAAATTATTTGTTTAATTAGTAAATTATGTTTTAATATACTAGATTAGTTTTTTTATTTTATTTTGTTTATTGTACTTTTTTACTATTATTCTAATGGTTAACATGTTTTTTTATTAATTTTAAAAGAATTATTGTTAATTTAATGTTTAATTATTTGTTAATTTTATAAATATTATTATTTCATTATTTTATTGTTAATTTTATAAGTATTATTATTATTATTATTATTATTCTTATTATTATTATTATTATTATTATCATGCAAAAGATATACACATGTTCATAATCATGTAAAAGATATAATATCTCTAGTGCATAAACATTTTTGCACATTTCATATCATGTATGCACATGTTGATAATAATGTAAAAGATATTCCATAGCTGGTTCATAAACATGTATGCATATTTCATATCATGTATGCACATGTTGATAATCAAGTAAAAGATATTCCATAGCTGGTGTATAAACATGTATGCATATTTCATATCATATATGCATAAGTCATAATCATTTAAAAGATATACCATCTCTAATGCATAAACATGGATGCACATTTTATATCATATATGCACATGTTCATAATCATGTAAAAGATATACCATCTTTAGTACATACACATGTATATGCATTTCATATCCTGTATGCACATGTTTAAAATCATGTAAAAGAAATACAATCTCTTGTGTAAAAACATGTATGCACATTTCATATCATGTATGCACATATTCATAATCATGTAAAACATATACCATCTCTAGTGCATAAACATGTATGCACATTTCATGTTATGTATACACATGTTCATAATCATGTAAAAGATATACCGTCTCTAGTGCATAAACATTATTGCACAAGTTCATAATCATGTAAATGATATACCATCTTTAGTATATAAACATGTATGTACATTTCATAACATGTATGCACATGTTGATAATCATGTAAAAGATATACCATCGCTAGTCTATAAACATGTTTGCACATTTCATATCATGTGTGCACATGTTCATAATCATGTAAAAGATATACCATCTCTAGTGCATAAACATGTATGCATATTTCATGTCATGTATGCATAAGTCATAATTATGTAAAAGATATACCATCTCTAATGCATAAACATGGATGCACATTTCATATCATATATGCACATGTCCTTAATCATGTAAAAGATATACCATCTCTAGTGCATAAACTTGTATGCACATTTGATATCATGTATGGACACGATCATAATCATGTAAATAATATACAATCTCTAGTGCAAAAACATGTATGTACATTTCATATCATCTATGCACATGTTGATAATCAAGTAAAAGATATAGCATCACTAGTGTATAAACACGTTTGCACATTTCATATCATGTATGTACATGTTCATAATTATGTAAAAGATATACCATCTCTAGTGCATAAACATTTATGCATATTTCATATCATGTATGCATAAGTCATAATCATGCAAAAAATATACCATCTCTAATGCATAAACATGGATGCACGTTTCATATCATATATGCACATGTTCATAATCTTCTAAAAGATATACCATCTCTAGTGCATAAACATGTATGCACATTTCATATCATGTATGTACACGATCATAATCATGTAAATGATATACCATTTCTAGTGTAAAAACATGTATGTACATTTCATATAATGTATGCATATGTTGATAGTCAAGTAAAAGATATAGCATCGCTAGTGTTTAAACATGTTTACACATTTCATAGCATGTATGCACATGTTTATAATTATGTAAATGATATACCATCTTTAGTGCATAGACATGTATGCACATTTCATATCATGTATGCACATGTTCATAATCATATAAAAGATATACCATCTCTAATGCAAAGACATGTATGCGGATTTCATATCATGTATGCACCTGTTTAAAATCATGTAAAAGATATACCATCTCTAGTGCATAAACATGTATGCATAAGTCATATTCATGTAAAAGATATACCATCTCTAATGCATAAACATGGATGCACATTTCATATCATATATGCACATGTTCATAATCATGTAAAAGATAAGCCATCTCTAATGCATAAACATGTATGTACATTTCATATCATGTACGCAATTGTTCATCATCTTGTAAAATATATGCCATCTCTAGTGCATAAACATGTGTGCATATGTTTATATCATGTTTGTACATGTTTATAATAATGTAAAAGATATACCATCTCCAATGCATAAACATGTATGTACATTTCATATCATGTATGCACATGTTGATAATCATGTAAAAGAAATACCATCGCTAGTGTATAAATATGTTTGCACATTTCATATCGTGTATGCACATGTTCATAATCATGTAAAAGATATGCAATCTCTTGTGCATAAACATGTACGCACATTTCATATCATGTATGTGCATATTCATAATCATGTAAAAGATATATTATCTCTAGTGCATAAACATGTATGCACATTTCATGTCATGTATACACATGTTTATAATCATGTAAAAGATATACCCTCTCTTGTGTATAAACATGTATGCACATTTCATATCATGTATGCACACGTTCAGAATCATGTAAACGACATACCATCTTTAGTACATAAACATGTGTGTACATTTCATAACATGTATGAACATGTTGATAATCATGTAAATGATATACCATATCTAGTGTATAAACATGTTTGCACATTTCATATCATGTATGCACATGTTCATAATGATGTAAAAGATATACCATCACTAATGTATAAACATATTTGCACATTTTATATCATGTATGCCCATGTTCATAATCATGTAAAAGATATACTATCTCTAGTGCATAAAAATGTATGCACATTTCATATCATGTATGCATATGTTCATAATCATATAAAAGATATACCATATCTAGTGCATAGATATGTATGCGCATTTCATATCATGTATGCACATGTTTATAATCATGTAAAAGATATACCATCTCTAGTGCATAAACATGTATGCACATTTCATATCATGTATGCACAAGTCATAATCATGTAAAAGATATACCATCTCTATTGCATAAACATGGATGCACATTTCATATCATATATGCACATGTTGATATTCATGTAAAAGATATACCATCTCTAGTGCATAAACATGTATGTACATTTCATATCATGTATGCAATTGTTCATCATCTTGTAAAATATATGCCATCTCTAGTGCATAAACATGTATGCATATGTTCAAAATCATGTAAAAGATATACCATCTCTTTTGCACAAACATGTATGCCTATTTCCTATCATGCTTGCACTTGTTTATAATCATGTAAAAGTTATACCATCTCTAGTGCATAAATATGTTTGCACTTTTCATATCTTGTATGCATATATTTATATCACAATTTATATAATCTCTAGTGTATATACATTTATACATAGTCTAATATAATTATGTGATCATATACTTTAGCTTGATTTCCATAATTAAACATAAATCATTGATGTCATGTACTTTGTTAGATTATCTGTAATTAAACAAACTTCCATGTAATCATGTACTTTAGCATGCTAACTCTTGGCATCACATATGCATAGCCATGCTATTTCAATCAAGTAATAATACATACTTGTTAATGAACTTACCATATAACATACCTTATACTCAATACATTACATTATGATCTCATCACTTACTCACCAAGTTGTATCATATTTTATGAATTATTTCAGCATATAGCAATAATTTACATTATATTATCCTTGTGACTATATATTTGACATAATAACATATAGGCATGACATATAATCATCACATCATATCATGTTCATGTTATCTCAAATAGGTAAATAATAATTCACCTTATCCTGCCATTACCATATACATGCTTCACTAAATAATCAAGCCTATTACTTCACAATATGATATCATCATATATGCTATGAATTTATTTCTCTTTATGTACCATTTTTATATTGTGAAATACTCTAAAGATGCTTAAGAAGATTTTTGGTTAATTCAAGCAACAATTCTGCATAGAGATAGATTTTCAAGTTCAATTTGAAAACTATTTTTGACCTATCAAATGATATTTATAGCCAAAATGGTGTTGCACAAACTTAATCCACTATGTGTCTAGTTTCTATAGCATCAAGAATCACTATAATATCATTTATAGGTTACAAGATATAAGCAAAATAATGAAAATTGTTTCTAAAAACAAGGTTGTATATAGGTCCCAATTCAAGCCAGAATTTGTCATTTCTAGAATCCAAATCAGACCATTGATTCCCATGGAAATTATAAATATGGAAGTATAGTTTATCAAGGATTTTTTCTTGACCTTTATCACATGAGATATAGTCAATTTACTATAACCTACTCTTTTTCTCTAGACGATACTTTATTGTACCAAATATAGTTTTTATCACCGTTTAGAAAATTCATAGAAGAAAATAGGTACAAAATTTAAACAATATTCCTTCATAACAACTATCCTCCTATGAGTCTATTTTAACCTATATTTTATCTCAAATGATTTAGACTTCTCTACAAAAAACTATAGTAAAAATACAACAACTTATTCCCTACAATTGGATAGCAACTATGAACTTCATGTTAATTTTAAGGACATTTAGACGCAAAATTAGAATTTGTGTTCTTCATAAAAAAGATATTGGATTTTAGTTTGATAAACAATTGGTATTTCTTAACTATCTATTCTGTAACTCTAGATATTCACAAAACAAGCTCACTAGGTCGAATGAACTCAAATATTGATTTTTAATACCAAAGGATTTTTCAAGAATTTTGATACACTTAAGTTAAATTGAAAATGGATGTAATAAAAGATTACTTTTAACATATTTCCACCAAAAATAACATCTAAATTGCATGCATGTCACTTAAACACTAGGTCCCATACCTTGGCCAAAACTCACACTTCACTCATTAATCTTTTGCAATTTCTAATCTTTTGTTACTTCCCCCTTTAATTAATACATATAGCCATGCACTAATTCTAGCCTTTCTCCTCCATTAAAAAGAAATACAACAAGAAAATCAGAGGAAAAAGAGATGAAATAAGAATATAGAACCCATTAACTTGATTATTTCTACTAAAACTTCTTAATCACCACATGCATAAGTGTTTTCTTGAGGATTTTTAAGAGAGGAGATGTTTTTATCTTTTAAGGTGAGAAATGAGGGAATAAAATCTGAAATTTCACCATAAGAAATTGTTCACCCCTTTCAAAGAATCATTACATTCATTTCTCTCTCCAACATGTAAGACCTTTAAGTTAAAAAGTGGTAGGAAAAGTTCCATATAATCCCTTAACTTTTTGCATGTTAAATAGTGTCCCCTTATTTTTCTTCCTTTTATAAATTATACCCCACCTTCCTATCTTTTAATTGATAATTAACCCCAATTTGTCTCCACTTTTTAAAATTGACCCCACATGAGCTACCTTTGCAAATTGACCCTCAAATTATATTCTATACATCAATTACACCCTTAAATAATTTTATGCCAAATAATTTACCTTTAATTCATATAATGGAATAAAATTTTCACTTGCCACATAACTCTATTCCAAATTTCACATATTTAATTTAATCTTAATAAATTTTAATCTCATTTAATCATAAATTTACAGCTAAGGTCATAGTTGGAGTTTTGCAGCCATGGTCAGTACCTATTAAGTGATGATTGTGACACTCCCTTATCTCTTCTTAAACTTGACATTTAGGTACTAAATTGATACTAAAGCCTACCTAAACCTCTCTAAACCTTTTTAGAGCATTATAAGCATAAATTTAAGATAATTTGTGATGTTAAACATGTGAATAGCTTATTGAAATATAAGAATAAATTTATATCATATATATATATGTGTGTGTGTGTGTGTGTGTGTGTGTGTGCGCATACTAATGAAATTATGATGTAATAGTCATACAATTATAAAGGTAGTTATGTAATTATAGCTAAAAGAGCACTATAGAAATTATTTTGAACATTTGCACCCATAATTATGTAATGTGGAGAACTATAAACCATGAAAGGAAAACAATGGATGAAATGATTTATGGCTACACATAGAATTTAGTTGTGGATAGATAGGAATGCCTATAGGGTTATAATTATAGTTGCCATAATTCTAACCTTATTTAGATCCACAATATGTTACTATTTGGGGTCATAGTTTTGATCCCATTTAGGTCTACAAGTTTAATAGCTTTGGGTATTCATATGTTTGACACCTATAGGTATCCACAATACCCATTATCCACACCCATAGGACTTAGGCAGGCATTTATATGTTGTGATAAATAGTAAATACTTGATGATAAAGAATGATATGTAAATTATGACTAATCAAATATGCATATAGTAATGTTACATAATGAATTGTGACGTATTGTTAAATTGAATAAATGTACTACTAGACCCTAATAAGATTATGGTAAATTAATAAGGATTAAGGTTAAATAAGGCAAAATTAGATTATTTTGCATTATTAAAGTTAAGTCCCATGAGGGGTATTTTGATAATTATGCAAAAGTGTAATGGAGTATAGTTATATTATAAGGAAGGATGCGATTGAATTAAATTAGAAGTTTTTGGGTAAAAATGTAAGAAATACAAGTTATTAAGGTTCAAGTGTTTAAAGGTAATTTTGAAATTTCCCTTAGTGAGATATTTACCCCACTCACATATTTATAGTATCCTAGACAAGGTGGAGATCGAATATAGGGTAGAAAAGGGAGATACAATCTCTCCCTCTCTCTCTAGTTATGGACTGAGGATTGAAGAAACTGGAAGCTTAGGGTTTATGAGTCAGATCAAGTGTAGAGAAGGAAGAAATCAGAATAAAGGAGCTAGAGGAGATGAAGCTTCAATAATAAGTAGGAGAATTTGGTTTACTACTATTCAAATTATTTTTTTACGGTGTTAGAGAGCATGTCCTAGAGCCCATGTAAAAGGGATTTTTTTCATATGTATGAATTCATATTCTTAATAAAAGGCATCATTTATTTATTAATGCTATGTTTAAATACACGAGTTTGTAAATCTTAAATTAATAAATGAAGTCCTAGATATTATAAACACAGTGCAAAGTCAATCATAAAAGTGTTTATGATGTGAGATGTCTATTATATGCAAATGTGTTAATATCTAAATATCACTAGTCATAAAATTAACAAAATAGGTCATTGTTAATTCGGAAAGACTAACACATGTTATGCTTCTTGAATGGTTCAATAAGTGGTTCTCATAATTGTGATTATGAAAGATAATCAAAGCTAACATGTGGATGCATGTTAGAAGAACAAGTTCATTAGAGACCTACAAAGAGAATCCTCACATGGATATTAAATCTATGTCAGTGAGGAATCTCTTCATAGTGGTTGTGCAAGTATTCTTAGACTTCAGATCACCAAAGTTATCTTAAGTAACAAGTGGTATACTTTGACTCCATAACTTATTACTTCCAATTGAGGGTGAACATAGTTAGGAGGCTGGGTATATCATGACCTACTTAAAGATAGTTGAGTGATTGATGAAGGATTCGCCATCCCAAATTCATTGAGGGAAGTTATCTCGCATGATTCTATAATTGCCTTATTCAGAGAATCTCTAGCCAGAGTAATATGCCAAGATGGATAGGGATCCATGAAGGGCATTTTGGAAAAAATGGTTAAATTAATAGAGCATACATAATTAGATTTATATGAGTTGACAGAAATCCATACTCAGAATCTAATTGAGATAAAAGTGGTGAAAGGAGTAATTGTACGGTAACTGTTTCTGTGGAAGGGTATAGTTAAATCACTTGACTTTCCTGACATTTGGGTAGTCATGATGCCTAGCTGGAGGCTGCTCATGATTTGTATAATAGTGTATCATAAATATTAATAGTTATTGATAAAATGATTTAAAGAAGTTTCAATCATATGAGTTTTGAATAGAACTCATAACTATATATTATACTGTCAATATGGATAGGAACCCAATAGGTCACATACATATTGAGTAAAGGATAAAATGGTAAAATGATAATGATAATAATAATTGATATTATTGTGGGAGAAGAGAAATGAATAAGAGAATAATTAATTAAAGAGTTTTATTAATTATGATCAAGCAAAATTATTCCCTGAACTTTTTAGAAATTTTTTGTAAAATAGACCTAATTGAAATATTGTATTTCATAATTAATTATTATTATTATCATTGGACTATAAGTGTTATAGGGCTGATATATTAATTAATAGATCCATTGGAGAAATTATGGAGGCGCAAGGAATTGATTTTGGTGCAGAAACCCTCCAGAAGAAGGGTTTCACATCAAATTTAGAGGCCTAATTCTTGGAACATAAGTTTTAGATGGCTGGTATAATAATTAATAAAACCATTTGAAGATTTAAAAGAGGCCCAAAGAATTGGTTTTGGCACAGAAACCCTCTAGAGGAAGGGTTACACGCCAAACCCATATAAAAGGCCTTAGAGGCCTAATTCTTGGACCAAAATAATTTAAATATATTTCATAAGTGTTATGGAGCCTACATATTTAATTTGGATGGATTTGGAATTCATTTGGGTGATTAAATCCAAGTGTATGCATAAAGGGCCTAGTTTATGGGTTTTTTGCATGGTTTTTTGTGAAAAGACTTAAATTAGATTTAATTGAGCCCAAATAAATTATTAATAATTCTAGAAGCCCATTTAATATTTCTCTAGAAATTTTAAAGATCCCAATCCCATTATGAAGTTAGATTTTTAACCTAACTATAAAAATCCAAGTGATAGGAATTTGAGGGTTAAGTGAACAATTAAGAGGAAAGAAATTCTCTCCCTCAAAAGCCCTAGCCGCCACTCTCTTGCTAGGATCAAGGGGAATTCGGCCAGCCTTGTGGTTCCTCCATTCTTTGTTCATTTATTCCTTCTTTATTGTGGATTACTAATTGGAGGTGTTCAACTTTTGACACTATGGTTTGCAACAACCTGGTGAGAAGGAAAATCAACTATTTAACAAAAATCAAAGGTGATTTTTCTTATTCTCATTAATATTTATATTGTAAATTTATGGCAAGATCAGATCTATTGGTTAAAAATTTTAAATTTTGCTTATGTATGTGATGCATGTAATCGATAATTTCCAACATGGTATTATAGCCACGATTTTGCCATGAATCTACAATTCTATATTTTACAAAATAGTTTTATTTTTGAGTCATTTATTTCATGAACTTTAAAATATCAAATTTTATCTTTCATGAATAAGAAATATTGATTTCTAGATGTATGTAATCAAATATAGAAAATGAAAAATAAAAACGATTCTTTTCAGAAAAGAATCATGGTTTTGACATATAGGGTTTCTATTTTTCAATAAAAGTTTTAGGTGCTATTCTACATTAAATTTTTATTGATCCACTATAAAAATATTTTGATGATAATTTATATGTTTAATATGTGATATTAAGCCATAGGATCAAACAAAATTAAAATCGAACAAGTTTTGCATGAAAACTAGTTTAGTCGAAAAGTTTGATAAATTGGTGTTCTTCAGGTGTTCTTGGTGTGTTCTTGGTGAGTTAATGTTTAGAACGATTTTTAATCTTCTAAATCTGATATATTAATGTGTTTTAAATTAATTGGATTAATTAAAATGGGCCTTGAATTAATTGGATTAATTTTAATTCATTAAAACCACTTAATGGGCTTAATTATGTTCACGAAATTGATTTAAATTAGTGAATGAGTTGGTGGGCCCAAGGAGCTTATTTAAATTAAATATTATAAACTATAATAAAGTTTATTAATGGATTTTAAGGGCTAGAGTGGGCTTGGCTCATTCAAAAAGGCCCAAATAGTCTAATAGACACAAAACTAGTTTGTGTGAATACATTTTAGGGTTTAAATTTGTGGGTTTCAGCCTACCCTTTGTTTTAAGCCCAAAATTAATTTTTTAATTATTTAATATGATTAATTAATTAATTAATTAATAATCAATTGGATTGATAATTAAGGCAAGAATACACGCATGCAAAAAGGTTTCCTAAAATGAAAGTTTCCAAAATGGAAAAAGTTTCCTAATTTGATTACATTATCAAAATAACTCAAAAGTATGTTTCAAGAGTTGAAACAAAGTTAGTAATCCATTATATGTTTTACTTTATGTGTTAGAAATTCATAGAAGGGTGTATGATTGGCATGATGAATAGTTATGGATAAGGCCCAATGTGATTAAGCATAATGCATGTTTCGGGCCAATGAGGACTTTCATATCCTGGCCACTCGTTTTTGGTTTGTATTTCTTTTTCAAATTGTAATATATAATTAGATTACGTAGATTATAATTAGAGATAGAGATGGAGACCACTTTCAAGGAGCAAGATAGGCCGGATGGAGTCCAACAAGATTGCAGATAATGTAATTATTTTTTTTACTTGTTTGAATCATGCATATTACCTATGTATGACCTTTTGATTTCCCTTTTGGCTCGTGAAAATCAATGTAGTAAAGTCCATAACTATACCATATTTGTATGCTTATATTTATGTGATAGATATAGGATGCATACCAATATATGCCAACCATGTATGATGAGACTTAATTAACTAAAATCCCTCAAACAAATACTAAGGTATATAAGCCTTTCATTAATTGGAGGAGAATCAGAGTTCTTTATAGTGTGGGTTGTTGACCATAGTCAAGCTCGCATTATATCGAATATGTTCTAATCTAATTAAATGGGTCATCTTAGGTAGCCCATTAGCTTGTTGACCACATTCAAGGCTAATGGTTCTAGAGGCAAGATTAAGGAATGCATATATGATATGCATGTATCAAGAGTTGATAACCTAATGATCCAATAGCTGTATAAAGACATAATTGGTATAGAGATACCTACCTTTCAAGGGTATGGAGTTTGGTTTTTTGACCACAGTGAAGGTCAAATTACATATCAAGGATTGGATATTGGTCCACTAAGAAAACCATCAGGCTTTCTCGGATTATATAGTGAGGGCTATTGATTCACAATAAAATAGTGGCAGTAAATGGATTAATTAAAGACCTAATTAATGCATTCATATATATGAACATACTCTTATATGTTTTCTTTTCACATCTAGGTCATCATCATGAGCACATCAAACATTAACATACGATCAATCTTGGATAACAAGCTGGTTGGCAGCACCTATTCTGACTAGATCAGACAAGTGAGAATTGTTCTTAGAGCTGAAAAGATCCATTATGTCTTAGATAAAGATCCACCACCACTTCCATCAGATGATGCCATTGATGAGATCAAGGGCACTTATTAAAAATACATAGAGGATAGTGAAGCAGCAACATGTTTGATGCTGGGTGCTATGTCCTTAGAGCTTCAGAAGCAACATGAGATGATGGATGCTAGAACCATCATTTTGCATCTAGAGGAGCTTTATTCTTATTAGGGTAGAACTGAGCAATATGAGATTGCTCGAGCTCTATTAAGTTGCAAAATAGTGGAAGGCACTTCGACAGCTACTCATGCATTAAAGATGTATGGGTATATTGAGCATTTGAGTAGACTTGGCTATGTAATGGATAATGATCTATACATAGCTTTAATCTTGTACTCATTGGCTCCAAGTTATGCACCTTTCGTGCTTAGCTTTAACATGAACAAGATCCAAGTAACCATTCCTGAGTTAATCAACATGCTCAAAACAGCTGATGGATCATTCAAGAAGGATTCAAAAAGTGTCATGGTTGTCACTTCTACTAAAGGCAAGAAGCAGAAGAAGAAGAAGATGACCAAGGTGTAGCCAAAGCATGGTGGGGTTTCCAAGAAGAAGGTTGCCAAGAAAGATAATTCCAAAGGAACTTGCTTCCATTATGGAAAAAATGGTCATTAAAAGTATAACTACAAGGTCTATCTAGAGTATCTTAAGGAGAAGAAGCAAGCTAATGCTTCTACTTCAGGTATTCATATGATTGAAATTAATACTTATTCTATTGCTTCAAAACAATCTTGGGTATTAGATACCGAATGTATATTTTATTTGTATAATGATCTATAGGGGCTTAAAAGCAGTAGAAGAGTTGGAAAGGCAAAAATATGTCTACAATAAGCTACTGGACAAAACATCTCTACAACAGTTATGGGGACTTATCATTTACGACTTCCAAGTGGATTAATACTAGAATTAAATACTTGTTATTATGTTTTAGCTTTATTTAAAAGTATTATTTCTTTCAATTGTTTATTGAATGATTATGACATTTCTTTAAAAGGCAAATGTTGTTATATTTTTAAGAACAATATGTTTTATGCTAAAGCTATCATTGATAATGGTATATTTGTTATTGATTTAATTAAAGAAGTGCATAATATGGATACCAAGAGAATGAAACAAGATAATCTAAATACCTCATATTTATGGCATTGTCGTTTAGGCCATGTAAATGAGAAACGCATGACCAAATTACACAAGTCAAGTGATTTGGGATCATTTGATTATGAATCATTGATTGATACATATGAGTCTTTTTTATTGGAAAAAATGACAAAAGCTCCCTTTATTGGTAAAGGAGAATGAGCTAAAATGGTTTTGGACTTAATACATTCAAATATATGTGGTCTAATGACTACACATGTTAGTGGAGGTTACTCCTACTTTATTACTTTCATAGATGATTATTATAGGTTTTGATATATCTATCTAATGAAATATAAATCAGAAGCATTTGAAAAGTTCAAAGAATTCAGAAATGAAGAGGAGAAGCAACTTGGCAAGAGTATTAAGACACATAGATCAGATCGAGGTGGAAAGTACTTAAGTCAAGAATTTCAAGATTATTTTAGAGATAATGGAATTTTATCTCAATAGACTACACCATATACACCACAACATAATGGTTTATCTGAAAGGAAAAATCGAACATTATTAGATATAGTTCGATCCATGATGAGCCAAACAGACTTGCCTAAGTTTTTTTGGGGATATACACTAGGAACTGCTATTTATGTGTTAAACAGAGTTCCTAGTAAATTGGTTGATGTTACTCCATATGAGATATGGAATAATAAGAAACCCGGACTTTTTCATATGAAAGTATGGGGTTTTCCTACTTATGTGAAGAGGACAATGTCAGAAAAACTAGATGTTAAGTCTGACAAATGTTTATTTGTGGGATATCCAAAAGAAATGTTTTGATATTATTTCTATCATCTCTTAGAACAAAAGGTGTTTGTTTCAAGGCATGTTGTCTTCTTGGAAAGAGAATTTCTCCTATGAGAGGACAGGGTGAGTAAAATTAAACTTGGTGAGGTTTAAGACCCACATATGAAAGTTGATCAATCGATTGAACCCAAGACTAAATTTCATAATGATGAGATTAAAGTTGAACCTGATTATACATAAAATCCTAAAAGATCTACTAGGATACATTTTATCCCTGTGAGATATGGATTTCACATTAATTCAGGTAGAGGCATAACTGTAGTAGAGGACAATAAGCCTATAAGCTATCAAGAAGTTTCAAACAATTCAGAATATGATTTATGGCTTAAGGCTATGCAGTCTGAAATTGACTCCATGTATGAGAACAAAGTATGGACTTTAACTCAACCACCTAAAGGGATAAAACCCAGAGGGTGTAAATGGGTCTTCAAAAAGAAGACTGACATGGAAGGTAATATAGTTACCTATAAAGCTGGCTTAGTAGCAAAAGGCTATCATAAAAAAGAAGGTATTGACTATGATGAAACTTTTTCTCTTATAGTGATGCTTAAGTCTATAAGAATACTTTTAGCCATTGTAGCTCATTATGATTATGAGATTTGGCAAATAGATGTGAAGACAGCTTTCCTAAATGGAAATCTGACTGAGGATGTGTATATGACACAACCAGAGGGTTCACACCAGGAGATGGTAACAAGGTATGCAAGCTTCAAAGATCCATTTATGGATTGAAGCAAGCCTCTAGGAGCTGGAACATACGATTCAATGAGACAATCAAAGAGTTTAGTTTCTCACATAATGAAGATGAACCTTGTGTGTATAAAATGGTCAATGGGGGTACAATTGTCTTCCTAGTTCTATATGTGGATGACATGTTAATCATGGGAAACAATATTTCTCTTCTCCAATCTGTTAAAATATGGTTATCCAAGCAATTCTCCATGAAAGACCTTGGAGAAGCATCCTATATTCTGGGAATAAGGATCTATAGAGATAGATCTAATAGGTTGCTAGGTCTTTCTTCGAGTACATATATGATAAAGTATTGAAGATGTTTAATATGGATCTCTTTAAGAAAGGGTTTATACCCATGGTGCATGGAAAATACCTTTCTAAGTCTACGTGTCTGTAGACACTAGAGGATAGAGAGAGCATGAATAGATTACCATATGCACCTGTAATTGGTTCTATCATGTATGCTATGTTATGTACACGTCCAGATGTAGCATTTGCTTTGAGTGTCGCAAGCAAATTCCAATCCAATCTTGGAAAGGAACACTAGGCAGCTGTCAAGAATATCCTTAAGTACTTGAGAAGGACTAAGAATATATTCTTGGTATATGGGGAGGGCAGTTTGGAAATAAATGGGTATATGGATGCCAACTTCCAATCTGACAAAGATGATTGTAAATCACAGTCTAGTTTTGTGTTCATGATGGGAGGAGGGGCAGTTAGTTGGAAGAGTTCCAAATAAGAAACAACTGCTAATTCCATGACAGAAGCTGAGTACATTGCTGCTTCGAAAGCAGCCAAAGAAGCAGTCTGGATCAAAAAGTTCATATCTAAACTAGAAGTGGTGCCAAGCATTGTTGATCCGATTCCTTTATATTGTGACAACAATGTAGCCATTACATAAGCAAAGGAACCACGGACTCATCAGCGATCCAAGCATGTTCTCAGATGCTACCATCTCATAAGGGAAATAGGAGCTAGAAATGATGTGAAAATAGAAAGGATCCCCACAGATGATAATGAGGCAGATCCCCTCACTAAAGTACTTTCCCAAATTAAGCACGATCACCATATAAATAACATGAGTCTAAGATATATGAGTCATTGGCTCTAGTGTAAGTGAGAGATTGTTAGAGAGTATTCCCTAGAGCCCATGTAAAAGGGATGTATTTCATATGTATGGATGCATATTCTTAATAAAAGGTATCATTCATTTATTAATGTTATGTTTAAATACATGAGTTTGTAAATCTTAAATTAATAAATAAAGTCCTAGATATTATAAACACAATGCAAAGGCAATAATGAAATTTTTCATGATGTGAGATGTCGATTGAATGCAAATGTGTTAATATCTAAATATCCCTAGTCATAGAATTAACAAGATAGGACATTGTTAATTCTGATAGACTAGCACATGTTATGCTTCTTGAATGGTTCAAGCAGTGGTTTTCATAACTGTGATTATGGAAGATAATCAAAGCTAACATGTGGATGCTTGTTAGAAGAACAAGTTCATTAGAGACCTGCAAAGAGAATCTTTACATGGATATTAAATCTATGTTAGTGAGTAATCTATTCATAATGGTTGTGCAAGTATCCTTAGACTTAAGATCACTAAAGTTATCTTAAGTAGCAAGTGGTATACTTTGACTCCATAACTGATTACTTCTAATTAGGGGGTGAACAAAGTTAGGAGGTTGGGTATATCATGACCTACTTGAAGATAGTTGAGTGATTGACAAAGGATTCACCATCCCAGATTCATTAAGGGAAGTTATCTCGCATGATTCTATAATTGCCTTGTTCAGAGAATCTCTGGCCAGAGTAATATTCCAAGATGGATAGGGATCCATGAAGGGAATTTTGGAAAAAATGGTTAAATTAATAGAGCATACATAATTAGATTTATATGAGTTGACAGAAATCCATACTCAGAATCTAATTGAGATAAGAGTGGTGAAAGGAGTAATTGCACGATAACTATTTCTATGGAAGGGTATAGTCAAATCACTTGACTTTCCTGACATTTGAGTAGTCATGATGCCTAGTTAGAGACTGCTCATAATTTGTATAATAGTGTATCATAAATATCAATAGGGATTGATAAAATAATTTAAAGAAGTTTAAATCATGTGAGTTTTGAATAGAATTTATAATTACATATTATACTACCAATATGGATAGGAACCCAATAGGTCACACACATATAGAGTAAATGATAAAATGGTAAAATGACAAGGATAATAATATTTGATATTATTTGGGAGAAAATAAATGAATAAGAGAATAATTAATTAAAGAGTTTAATTAATTATGATCAAGTATTTTTAGAAATATTCTGTAAAATGGACCTAATTGAAATATTGTATTTTATAATTAATTATTATTATTAGAATATAAGTGTTATAGGGCTGATATAATAATTAATAGATCCATAGGAGAAATTATAGAAGCCCAAAGAATTGATTTTGGCGTAAAAACCCTTTATAGGAAGGGTTTCACGCCAACTTTAGAGAGATGGCCTTAGAGGCCTAATTCTTAGACAAAAATAATTTAAATATATTTCATAAGTGTTATGGAGCCTACATATTATTTTGGATGGATTTGGAATTCATTTGGGTGATTAAATCCAAGAGTATGCATAAAGGGCCTAGTTTATAGGTTTTGTGCGTGGTCTTTTGTGAATGGACTTAAATTGGATTTAATTGAGCCCAAATAAATTATTAGTAATTCTAGAAGCCCATTTAATAATTCTCTAGCAATTTTAAAGAGCATAGTCCTATAATGATGTTGGATTTTTAACCTAACTATAAAAATCCAAGTGATAGGGATTTTAGGATTAAGTGAACATTTAAGAGAAAAGAAATTCTCTCTCTCAAAAACCCTAGCCATCACTCCTTTTCTAGCATCAAAGGGAATTTGGCCAGCCTTATGGTTCCTCCATTCTTGGTTCATTTATTCCTTCATTCTCTAGTGTGGATTACTAATTTGAGGTGTTCAACTTTGACACGGTATTTTTCGACAACCTAGTGAGAAGGAATATCAACTGTTCAACAAAAATCAAAGGTGATTTTTCTTATTCTCATTAATATTTATATTGTAAATTCATGGCAAGATCAGATCTATTGGTTAAAAATTTTAAATTCTGCTTATGTATGTGATGTATGTAACCGATAATTCCTAACATATGGGAACTTACCCCTCTTCTTGTGTGTGTTTTTTTTATGAGGTAAAAGGCAAAATTTGGCAATTTTGATGAGTTTAGAGAGATTTAAGTGTTTAATGATCATTATCTTAAGTTGTTAGGTTAAGATCTTGAATTTAAATGTTTGATCTACATAGCGGGATCTGATTTTTAGCAGAGACCCAATGCACGACTACTTTTGCCTTTTCTTCTTCCCCTATGTGGTCATTTAGGCCTTTTGATTTCCCATGCATGGTTGCTTAGCCCTTTATGCTTTCCCATGCACAGCTGCTCAGTTCCTTTCTCATTCCCATACACGATCACTCAGCCTCTTCCTTTTTCCCATGCATGGCCATTTATGCTTCTTCTTCTTCCCCTTGCACGACCAAGTGGCTTTTTATTTCTTGCAATGTACGGCCAAGTGCAGTTGTTCCTCTCCTAGTACATGGCCATATGTACTTTCTGTACTCATTCACCCAAATAATAAATCATTCATAAATCATGGACATAGTATTGTATAGCCTAAACGCTTATGAAGAAAGTCATATAATAAGGGTGAATTAAGCTAGCAATGAATAATGTTGATGATTATTGTATACTGAAGTGGTGGTTAGTAGGCAATATGATTATTGATGGATTACTAGGGCTGTGTAGTCTTCCCAATGCTAAAGTTTAGAAAGATATAGTTAGGAATGTATGACTATAAGATGAGATATTTTTAGAATTTGAATGACATGAATGTCTTTATAAGAGGGAGTATATTGAATTAAACTGTGAGTCACCTAAAACCACCAATATTTTACATATGGTATGGTCACGTAATTAGATAATCCCTATACATATAAATATTATACATATATATAATATATATTTATATTTATATATATGTATATGTATATAGAAAAAGTGAGAATCTTTAGAGAAATAAAATCTATTAAGGTATGGGGTTCACTTGAAAGCTTATTTAGAGGGGCTTGCATATGGCAATGTTAATATGAATTATTTTGCTAGAATATGTTTTGGTGTATATCGGGCTCATAACTAAAGTGAGTCAGAGGCAACATAGTAACCGTAAAATTATATGTTATTTTAATGTGTCATATAAAGTTGGTATAAGGTATATAACCTATCAAAGTAAATTGTTTGGCCCAAATACTATGCACTGATGTGTCTTTACAATGGCATGGGAATGCTATGATATGGCCTAGTAAAAATAAGAAGATAGTTGCAATGTTAATTGTCTAAGTTAAAGAGATGGGACATTACATTTTACACTTAGTTATGAACCTATAAAAGTTCAGGTATGCTTCAAGTCATAATGCAAATAGGGATTAGCCTTGATGTAAAGGAATGTGCCTGTCTGTTTACTCATGCCCTTTTTCCTATTCTGTTAAAACACATGCCCGTAAGTAGTGTGTTGGCATTTGAGATGCAATAATCTTACATAAACTTACTTGGGTCTAAAATGTTATAAGATGCAAAGTATAAGTAAGAGGATTATTGCATATATGATCACGTCAGGGTATATAACCTATTGTCTACGATCTAATAGACTATAAAATTGAACTAAGGAGTTAAATATGACAAGTGTTGACCTTAGGATGAAAATAACTTATTAATCTTATTATATTGATCATTAATGTTTAAATGTTGTTTAAGTGATTATATATTAAAGTGAATAACTATTAAAGTGAATAACTATGATGTTTTATGGAACCTACTCATGGCAAATAGCAACAAGGTACATTGTTGAGAACTATCAATGAGTCACATCAGTTCAATAACTTATTGTTAATACAACTATGATATGATAAGTTGTCTAACTCAGTATGTGAACACGTATGAGTAACAAAAGCATGTATTGCCATGATTCAAGTTGCATATATATATATATATATATATATATATATATATGGACATGCATATAACCCTATGAAGACTTTTAGTAGCAAGAACTACACTTTCATATTGCCTTATTAAATTTATGCATAATGTTGATTATGATGAGATAGATCAATAAAAAATTATAATTTATTATTGTTTGTATAATCATGCAACTACTATGATATGGATGAGTGAATGTTAATGAAACTATGTGATCATATGATCAGCATCCATGTATATTGGAGCCTAAAGCTCAATACAAGTCTATAATGAGAATAATATGCATTCTTATATGAATTGTGGCTTTAAGCAAATGTTGAAATGAATAAAGAGGAATATGTTGAATCAGAAATGTTCTTAAAATTGTAAAGCCTGCGGGTCTTAGTTTAGTTATGGATTAGATAGGCATGCCTAGAGGGATACAGTTATAGCTACTGTAGTTAACCCTATTTGGGTCCATTATTTGTTCCTTTAATGAAACCATAACTCAACCTTTTTAGGTCCATCATTTGATATCTTCGAATATCCATTGTTTGATATTATTGGGTATCTATCGTTGATACCAATTGGTATCCATTGCTCCTGTTATCCACCCTTTATCTAGTACATAGGTAGGCTATTAAAGATTATGAAATGAGCATGAAATAAAGAAATACATGCATTGATTGCTTCACTTATATAATATAAGCATGATGAATGGCCTATTATATTACTTTATCTCAAATTCCTTCTGGCTATAAATTGTTTCAATGAAATGAAATTCTATGTTCAGTATTTTATAATTGATATATCTCATAACAATCATGAGGGTTTAAGGTTCTTGTGCAAATGCCAGTGTGAGTTGGTTCCACCAATGGGTTCCACGACGAATAGATGGGCCCCAAAGCATACAATATTGTACTAGCAACTGTACGAGCTTTAACATATACATTGAGTTTCATATGCTTGAAATTTATGAAATGTATGCATGTGATATTTGGACTTTCTCAGGTAATCATGATATACAATGTCATTCTCCATAATTTCATACAAATATGTTAGTCTATATATAAGCAGTTACACATATATATGATTACTGATAATTCTGATATAAGCCAAAGGATAATGTATGACATAATATGATGTTGTATGATATTTAGTTTGCCATGTTAAGCTAACACTAAGGAATACATGATTATGATCAGGGTTGTGAAATATAAATGTATTATATACTTAAGATTTTGTGAAATATGTGAAGTAATTATGTCTAACAGTATCTCCTATAGATGTAACATGACATATGTACTCCCTTATGCTTTGATTGAACATTGAATGCATATCTTATGTAACCAATGTGATTAAATACATATGATTGAAGTTTTATACTATCAATAATCATAAGCTCTAGATTCATAATTAATGCATCATGAGAGATATAAATTATACTAGTCTAATATGAAAAAGGGGTTTAACAATGCAAGTGATATGAAAAGTTTACAGGAACTCGATGAAATTGCCTAAGGTAATAGATTATTGTAAGCATGGTATTTCCTATTAAAGTTGAGGATGCATGTTTTTGTTAGCTATGAGTATTGCCATGATTTAATGATGTCTTGAAAGAGTTGTCTATACCATTTTTGTTTCTTACTAAGCTTTATAGCTTAGCATGTGTTTGTTTATCCATATAGGACTCATGATAAGCTCCACTTTAAATCGATAGCTGTAGTGACTTACCCACCTTAAAGAGAAGATCTGCCAGGTTGTTGTTGTCCGTGAGGTTTTCATTATGTATTGAATGCCATTCATGTTTTGTCTCCTTATTTTGGAGTTTAATTTGGTTATGTTACGACATGTAATTAAGGCTTGTATTATTATTATTATTATTATTATTATTATTATTTATGCTTTATCTTTACTGGGTTTATGTTGGTATTGATGATTCTGCATGTCTATGGATTAGGGTGTTATAAATAGTGGTATCAGAGTGCCCCGATTTAGTCTTTTCTAGGTAATGAGAACTTAAGAATTTGTTCTTGAAGGTTTAGATGAATTGGCCCAGACCAAATAGCTATATTTGTGTTATTGTTTTTGGGATATAGATTTTTTATGATTGTGATAGATGATTGACCTATGATTGATATATATTATGAGGTGATATTAAAGGCATTGCTAGTATCTCTCACCTCCTGATATTGGAAGTATTTAAATGCCTTGATGTTCTCTGATTGAAGTATTGCATAAGTCCAATTATAAGTACATATAGATTATTGATTAAGGTGTTTGAGTAAAAGTTTATATGATTAGAAGAGAACTTGATTTTGGCATTGATGATAATGCAAGATGTTAAGGTTATTAAGATGCTTTATATATTTGTAAGAATTTTCCTAATCAACATGGGCAATTGAACATAATTCATGGTATTGGGATGGGGTAAAACATGTGCAGTATATGAGACTATGCATTGGTATTCAATTACATATATGAAATCATTGACGCATTGTAAAACATCCCATATCATCTCATAACACATGAATAGCACCACTCATATTCTAGCCTAGCTGAAAGGGGAAACTGATAAAAAATATAACATAAAAGTATATGGAGATGAAAGACAGGACCTAATGTTATAGATGGATGAAGTTGTTATGGCTATAGAATATTTATAGTTATTGTTTCTTATAGCTAAAGCGGACTTTAGAAGTTTGGGAGTAATAAAGATAAAGATTACATGTTTGAATTTTGAGGAAAAAATTCTTTTAAGGGGGCAAGATTTTGAGGCCCCAATCCTGGCCTTAATCATATTATGGTAAATTAATGACCTTGACTTCTTTATATTATTCTTAACTAATCACCTTGACTTTTTATTATTCTTAACTAATCACCTTGACTTACTGTAAGGACTCAATCATGACCCTAATCGGATTATTGTTAATTAAAGAGGATCATTGTTAATTAAGGCAAAATTGGATTATTTTGCAATTATTGAGGTTAAGTCCCAAGAGGGATATTTTGGTAATTTTAGCATGTAAGTATATGAGTTAAGTTAAATTAAAAATAAATAAAAGGATACAATTAAAGTGAATTAGAAAGTTTGGGTTTAAGTTGGAAAGAGTTGAAATAATGGAGGTTTAATTGTGCTTAGGGACATTATGGGAATTTCCTTGGGAATATATTTTTCCCACTCATTTATTTTGGGATTCTTGGAAAGGTGGAGATCGGCTCTCTCTCTCTCTCTTTAATTTTTCTATGTTAGTTACGGTTGGAGAAGGGAGCTAGGGTTTGTGAGTTAGCATCAAAGGTAACGTTTTCCCTCTCATAGATCTCTTCTCCTCTTCCCTGTGTTTGATTTTCAGTACTAAGGATGTTGAGAGGGATGATAAATTTGTTATGCTTGTTGTTGTCTGTGTATAAAGAGAAGGGAATCTTGAGCAAATAAGTTGGATCAGGATGATCTTCGAAAGAATTGAAGCTTCAATAAGGTATGAGACTATTATGATGATTTTATGAATGGGTGTGCTATTGATTATTGTTGTCTATAGATGAAACTAAAGGAATTAGGGTTATGTTATCTAGATACGTAAATCGGGATTTTAAGATGAGAATGGAAGACTGCTTGCTTAGGGTTTCTGAGTCATGAACTTCTTCACGAGTTGTGCACCATTTGCCATGGGTCACTCATGAATGTGCTATTCTTCTTGGGTTACTAACTTGTGAATCCTTTCAAGATTCGTGCATTCTTGTCTGACTCGTGAATCCTTTCACGAGTCGTGAAATTCAACCCTTTTGCTTCACTCGTGAGCCCTTTCATGAGTTGTGAAAGTTAGACCTCTTGCTTCACTCGTGAGCCCTTTCTTGAGTCATGAAAATGAGTCCTCTTACTTCATTCATGAACCCCTTCATGAGTCGTGAAGTTTAGCCTTCTTGCTTCACTCGTGAGTCTCTTCATGAGTCAAACATATCTTCACGACTAATAGACCTATCTGGACAATTTTGCTTATAAGTTGAGATAGAGAATACCAAATTGAATGATTCTTGTTTTGTTTGAAAATAGACTTCCATACCTATATTTCATATGAGAAACAAAGTTCTAAATCTATCTCTAACTAGGTCATATTTCAGTTTGAATTCTGGAACAATTTGCTGCCTAGTCACTAGGAGCATACCTCAGTTTTTTTGTAAATATTTGAAAATATAGAAATGATATCAAGATGAATTTTGATGTTTTAGAAACTAGAAACATAGTGGAACAAGTTTGTAGAAGACAATTTTTGCTAAAAATGCCTTTTGGTTGGTCAAAAATCATTTACAAGTTGAACTCAGAAAACTGCCTATGATTGTTCATGACTCATGACTCCTGTCATGACTCGTGACATGTGCTACTCGTGAACAAGTGCACAAGTCATGATGTTTGCTCCCTTTCATGAGTAGTGATAGCCCTCATGACTCGTGAAACTTCCCTACTTGACCCAAACATGATTTTTAAGCCCTATAGTGTCACCAAACCTGGTCTAAAACCTTTTTAAGTAATTTTAAAGCATTTTAAGTATAAAATAAAGATAAGTGGTGATACTAAGCATGATTAAATGAAATGATATATGAGAATAAAGGTAGTAAATGAACACTAACATTAGAATAGATGAAAGTGTTTACTTGTAAATGATTGTATTATAATGATTATACACATGTGATTTGGCTTTGCCCAAAAATATTGCACATTAATATTCCTCTACAATGATATGAGAATACTAGGACATAGCCTAGTGATAATAAAAGAAGAGGTACTCAGTTACATATCCAAGTTAAAAGAAATGAGACATCATAATTTATGTTAAATTATGAAACTATAAGAGCTTGAATACATTCAAGGTCATAAGAAGAGTTAATGATTAGCATTTATATATAATAACCTACTCACCTATTTGGTCGTGGCTTTACTATATTATGGTTAGCATATTTCCATTAGTAGTGTGCTAATGACTAAGATGAAATAATCACACATAACCTATCTAAGTATAAAATGTTACAAGATGAAAAATACAAGTAAAAATGATTAAAGTATTTGTGATTATGTTAAGGTGTATAACTTATGGTCCATAATCTGATGGACCATTGAAGTGAATCAAGGGACTAATTACGAACAAGTGTTGACCCTTAGGTTATAAGAGAACATACGCATATTACTACTATTTGGATCATAAATGCATGAATATTGCTTTAAATAATTATGTTTTGATGTGAGTTATGATAGTATGTGAAGGATGCTCATGACAAATTGCAATAAGGTATGGCAATGAGAATTATCAATGAGTTATGTAATTTAATGTTTTATATTTAATGTTACCATGCTATGATGAGTAGTTTGACTCCTTATGTGATATGATGAGTACCTATAGGGTATGTGCTGCTATGATTCAAGTTGCCTTATATGCTCATATATATATATGGACATGCATATAATCTTATGAAGGCTCTTAATAGCAAGAACTACACTTTTATAATTGCCTTACTGGCTTCACGCATAATACTAGGTATGATGAGAATGATAAATGAAAGTAATACCTTATTATGATCGCATTATCATGTAACTACTATGACATGTATGAATAATGTTGATGCAATTATATGGTTACATGGCCTGCATCTATGTGTAATGGAGCCTAAAGCTCAACATTGATGTATGATAAGAATGATATGCATTCTCTTATGAATTGTGGCTTCAGCGAAATGATGTACTAAGTAAAGAATAATATGATAAATCAAAGATGTTCTTAAAGTGGTTCAGCCTACGGGTCTTAGTTCGGTTGTGGATTAGATAGGCATGCCTAAAGGGATATAGTTGCAGCTGCCATAGTTGACCCTATTTGGGTCTTGTTCTTTAATGGAACCATCATTTAGCCCTTTTGGGTCCATAGTTTGTTCCTTATTGGAACTATTGTTTGACCCGTTTGGGTTCATTATTTGATATGTTCGGATATCCATAGTTTGATACTGTAACACCTTCCTTTTCCATGGATAATCATCAATCATCCTCAATCATCATCAATCATACCTAATCAAGATTAGGCATAAATACTAATAGTAATAATAATAACATAGGCCCTGATTACATGCCATAAATAAATAAACTTATGGATAAATAATCATAACATAAAAGGGCCTTCAAGCATCCTGAAAAACCTCAAGGCAATCGCATCTTGCCCGATCCTCTGAAGTTCTCTTGAAACCTACACGGATAAACAAACCCATTCTAAGCTATAAAGCTTAGTAGGGAACAAAATCTATGGACAAGCTCTTACAATATTTTTCATCAAACAAAATACAATTATCATAATAGCATAAAATAACATATGAGGTTACAATTATTTAACATGCCATATTGAGCATTCTGAGGAGCTTTCAACCTTAAACATTGATGCCATCATTGCTAAAACTGAAAGAGAAAGCATGCTTGGCAATGCCTTAGGTGTGAATATACTGTGGAGGGGAGAAAACATGCTTGGCAATGCCTTCAATGAATGAAGTGTACAAGTGGCCATGCATTCTCAAAGAGAAAGAGTGAGTGGTTGAATACATCAAGGAGAAAATGCATGTTTGGCCGTGTATGAGGAAGAAGAGCAAGACAAGTGGTCATGCCTTCCCATGAATAAAAGCATAAGTGGTCGTGTGCTAGGAGAAAAGAAAGTTACGTGGCCGTGTGTTTCCAAAGAGAAAACACAAGGGTGGCCATGTGTAAGAGGAAGAAAAAATGCATGTGGCCATGTATCCTCAAGGCAAAACAGTGTGTGGCCATGTGTGAGAAGAAGAACATCATCACATGGCCACACATGGAGAAGTAGGAAACCACATGTGGCCACACATAGGAAAGAAGAAAAACCTATGTGGTTGTGTGCAAGAATAAAAGGAACTTCATGTGGCTATGCATAGGAAGAAGAAAGCAACACGTGGCCATGCATAGGAAGAAGAAAGCAACACGTGGCCATGCATAGGAAAGAAGAGAAATAGGCGTGGTCATATGTGAGAAGGAAAGAAGAAAATCCAGAATCCCGATCATGAAAACACAAAAATTTAAAACCCAGATCTCACTTCCCCTCTTACTTATGTGATCATTTAAGTTACTAATCATGTTATAATCATCAACACCTATTATATTTACCCTTAATCTCTCAAAGAAAATACATGCCACATGAGATGGGAAATGTATACAGTAACTTTTCCAAATAAATCCCGTACCTCAAAATCAAGCTTCACCTCCTTTACACATGATTCCTTTCTTCCCTTTCACTTGATTTACATGTTTGTCTCTCATTTCCTTACACATGATGAAAATAAGATCTTGTAATCTCTCATCACCAAAGAAATCACAAATTAAAAGAAAAGAAGGAAGATATCTTAAAGGAAAAACATTACCTTTCATGTTAACTCCCAAACCCTAGCATCCATCTCCAAACCGTGACCATAGAAAAAGAGAGAGAGAGAGAGAGAGAGAGAGAGAGAGATCCTTCAAATGCCAATCTCCATCTCCCTCAAAACCCTAGTTTATAGTGGGATAAATATCTTACCAAGGGAAATTCTCACTATACCCTTATACACAAATAAACCCCCATTATTTCAATTTCTTTTAACTAAACCCTGAGACTTTCTAATTCACTTCAATTATATCCTTGTCTTTAGTTATAATTTAACTTAACTCATATACTTACATGCTAAAATTACCAAAATACCCCTCTTGAGACTTAACCTTGATAATTGCAAAGTAATCCAAATTTTGCCTTAATTAACGATAGTCCTCATTAATTAACAATAATGCATTTAGGGTCATGATCGGGTCCTTACAGATGCCTTCGGGTATCCATTGCTCTCGTTATCCACCCCTTTGAACTAATACTTAGGCAGGCTATGAAAGATGATAAATGTACATAAGATAAAGTAAAAAATGTAATGATTGCCCCATTTAGGTAATGTAAGCATGATGAATGGCCTACTATTGTGTTGTATCCTAATTCTTGTTGGCTATAAACTATGTCTATGAAATGAAATGCCATATTATGCATTATATGGTTATGATATCTTACATCTATTTATGAGGAAGGTTCTCGTGTGTGTATTGGTGTGAGTTAGTTCCACCAATGGGTTCCACGATGAATAGATAGGCCATATGGGCCATAAGCTTATAATATTGTATTAAAAGTTATACGAACTATAGTATGCATATTGATCTTTATGTATGTGAAAGTTTGATAGGTCTGCATATGGTATGGAAACTTTATCTGTTAATCATGATATGTAATACATGTTCGTTGAAATGACATGAAAACCTGCTAGAATGTATATGATCATTTAAACATATATATGCATATGTATGATTATGATATAAACCAAAGTGTAAAACCTGATATAATATAATGTGGTATGATGTTTAAATTGCAATGATAAGATAACATTAAGGGATAAGCTTGTATGAACCTAAAATGAGAACTATAAAAAGATATATGAAGAAATCATGTCTAACAATAACTTTATGATTGTTACATGGCATAAGCACTATTGTGTGCATAGCTTTAATGTTGAATGCATAAGTTATGTTAACATGTGATTAATGCATTAAGTTAAAGTTTGTACTATCAATAATCTGGATGTCTGAATTCTGAAGTAGTAAGGATCAAGAAGGGTATGAATCAAGCTAGGTTAAAGGAAGAAGAGTATAAAGATGATGATTAGTAAATTGACAAGTTTCGGACGAAGATATTTTGCAAAAATGCTCTAGACATTAGTAAATATGGTATTCTTATTAACATTTGGGGACTTCCCCAAATGTTCATTATGAAATGATCAAAATAATAGACTCATTTGTTATTCTGTGTTTTATAGGAACTTGTATATAATAAGGTGAATTATGTACGGAAGTTATCTATAGAGTTTGTTCCCCACTAAGCTTTATAGCTTAGCACGGGTTTGTTTATCCGTGTAGATTTCAGGATAAGCTCCAGTGGATCGATAGCTATAATGGCTAGACAACTCTTGAAGAGAGGACCTGGCAAAGTGCAGTTATCTAAGGTTTTCCTTATATTGTTGGCCAATTATGTTAGGCCTTCTTATTTATAAGTTTGATTTTAATTTATTGTGGCATGTAATTATGGCCTATCTTATTATTATTATTATTATTATTATTATTATTATTATTATTATTACTTTTGCCTGGTCTTTACTAGGTTTAATGTTGATGATTGATGATTATCCATGGTTAGTGGATTAGGGTGTTACACTTACTATTATTCAAACTTCTTTATATTTTTCTTAACTAATCACCTTGACTTACTATTCTTTCTTGATTATGCATCAATATCTATTGTTAAATAGTTGTTCCTCTATAATTATCACATATATATTTTTACAAATATTTATATACTTTCACCAAAATCCTTAAGTTTCCTCTATAAACGTATATCAATCTTTAAGGATGAGACTATAATTCTATAGTTCATAGAAGAGACATTATAAATCATAGAACTTTGGGTTAATAAACTAGATCTTATACACCATTGACTATAAATAATTTCCATACCTTTCTAAGACATGACTCATAGTTTATGCTTTCTAATATATGTTAATAACCTTAGGGTTATTCTATTTAAGGAATTTCTTTCTTTCATTGGTTATATTTCAGATTTCTCATACATTGAATTATTATCCTAGTTCCATTTCAAATCTAATTTATATAGATTTCATCATTTATAAGTTCATACATTTCATTTATATATACTCATAAAATTTTGCATATCATTTTATAATATATATCAATAAATGTGTAAGCAAATCATATATGACAATGCAACAATTGAAAGGTATCACGAGGATTTTCATACATGCAACAACATAAAACTCTTTCACTCCACATTCATGTTTTTCCACATACTATGCATTATTGCTCATGAAAGTAACATATATATATAATCTTATAAAAAACATTTGACTATAAAGATCATATATTCATCAATTAGATCATTGATAATGCATCAATATCAAACAAGTTCATATGTATGACTTTTTGAACTGATATGACTAAGTGATTCTAGTTTGCCAAGTACATGTCTTTATAATGTAGCCTCATATGTGTATCATATATTCCATATATCATATTGTAATCATCATATTGTAACACTATAAAGAATTCATACTCTAGTTTAGCCTGCTTAAGTTCTAAAGGTGGATAATAGGAATGGTGGATACCTGAAGGTATCAATAGAGAGGTCCTGAAGGATAAATAGAGGACCCAAAAGGGGTTAATATAGAAGTCTTGAAGGACAAACGTGGTACTATAGGAAAAACTTGGTCCCGTAGGACAAACTTGGTCCTGGAGGAAAAATAGTGGACCCAAATAGGTCAATATAGTGGTTTCACAGGATAAATAGTGGACATAAATGGATCAATACAGTGGTAGTTGCAATATCCTTATAGGTGCCTATCTATCCACAGATGAACACTAATAGCAAACATATACTTTGTTCATATAACTTTCAATAACACTATATCATGTTCATGAGTAAGCAACTTCTTTCCATGCTTTACTTTTTCGTTAGTATATACTTATAGGTAACATCCATACATACATACATACATATATATCTTCATGTTCGTGCAATAGCTTTATATATATATATATATATATATATATATATATATATATCTTATCATGTACATCTTATGAGTAATACCGTACAATACGTAAAACTTGCTTTAAAACATGTAACTATTTAGTATACAATCTTATATGACATTCAAGTAATCATACATGAACATTTATCATTGTTCTCCCATGCTTTAGCATAATAATTCATACATAAAATATATGTAAGCATGTGCATATTATCTCAACTAAATAATAATTATAATAGTTCATACATTTGTTATATGACATGTTTCATTTAACAATGCAATACCATTATATATTCTTAAACACATACTTCATATGCACATTATTATTTGCAATTACAATGTATGTATGTATTCATATAATAGCCATGTACTTTTTCATTACAAGTTCCATTATAATAACTATATATAGCTTAAATCTCATGTAGTGTTTTGTCATCAATGTTTAATGTCTTTATTTACAATATATATTAAATATGTCATTATATTAATTACATGCTTAGTGTCACAAATTAACTTTATTTTAAGTTTTAAAATGGTCTAAAACTACTTAAAGATGTTAAGACAACTTTGGTGACACTTTACTTTTTAAAAATCAAGTGTAAGTGAAATTAGAGGGAGGGTTGGTCTCAGCCGTAAGGGGAATTTTGCCTCATGAAAATTGAGTGCAAAATGGGTGTCCTGGCTAGAAATAGCTAAACCTAAGCTCTGATGCCACTAATTGTAACACCCTTATCCTTCAACCTATACATATCACTTTGTTCTTCTTATTACACATATTTTACAATGCACTGAAACATAAACCAACTGCATAGAGAACATATATATTTTTACTTTATCCATAAGAGTGCTATACTATTAAAACTTTACAATATACATTAAAATCTCTTTACATAATACAAATGATAAACATATATACATACAATATTTCCAATATCTCAAAAACTTCAATTATATATAAAAAGCCTAAAATAAGAGTCTATAATAGTCTCTCTCATTGACTTGTGTTTGCCATCCTACATCAGACATCACCTTGATAATCTACATAGATGAAACACCCGTGCTAAGCTATAAAGCTTAGTGGGGAATATAAAACATGACGATGACCTCTTTTAAGGGTCGTCAAGATGCAAACACATACAAGCATAACATTAAGCACTTAAAATAATCATTTCAAAACATATTCATAATATTCTTCAGGTTCTATATTTATCATTATTATACTTATAATCATTACCAATTTCCTATTAATATTTCATTTGCTTATCAATTCTCATATTTTTTACTATTCATTTAACACTTAAAGTTTTACACATCAAGCTTACTTTTCAAACTTTATATTAATCATAAGTAATCACCTTGGCTTACTATTCTTTCTTTATTATGCATCAATATTTATTCGTAAACAATTGTTAATTATCCTCTATAATTATCACATATATATTTTTACAAATAGTTATATACTTTCACTAAAATCCTTAAGTTTCCTCTATAAATATATATCAATCTTTAAGGATGATAATATAGTTTTATACTTCATAGAAAGGACATTAAAAATCATAAAACTTTAGGTTAACAAACTAGATCTTATATACCATTGACTATATATAATTTCCATACCTTTCTAAGATATGACTCACAGTTTATGCTTTATAACATATGTTGATAACCATAGGGTTATTCTATTTAAGGCAATTTTTTCTTTCATTGGTTATATTTCAGATTCCTAATCTTTTGAATTATTATCTTACTCCATCTCAAATCTAATTTATATAGAGTTCATCATTTATAAGTTTATACATTTCATTTATATTTACTCATAAAATTTTACATATCATTTTCCAATAGATATCAATATATGTGTAAGCAAATCATATAGGATAATGCAACAATTGAAAGTATCACAAGGATATTCATACATACAATAACATAAAACTCTTTCACTCCACATTCATGCTTTTCCATATACTACACATTATTGCTCATAAAAGTAACATATATAAATAATCATTTAAAAACCATTTGACTATACAGATCTTATATTTATCAATTACATCATTGATAATGCATCAATATCAAACAAAATCATATGCATGACTTCTCGATCTAACATGACTAATTGATTCTAGTTTGCCATGTACTTGTCTTCACGATGCAACCTCATATGTGTATCATATATTCCATATATCATATTTTAATCATCATACTATACCATTGTAAAGCATTAATACTCTAGAAGTTTGCTTAAGTCCTAAAAGTGGATAACGGGAATGATGGATACCCGAAGGTATCAATACAGAGGTCTCGAAGGATAAATAGAGGACCCAAAAGGGGTCAGTATAGTGGTCCTGAATAACAAACTTGGTCCCGTACGACAAATTTGGTCCCGAAGGATAAACAGTGGACCTAAATGGGTTAATACAATGGTCTCGCATGACAAACAATAGACCTAAATGGGTCAATACAGTGGTAGCTACAATATCCCTATAGGCACCTATCTATCCATTGATGAACTCTAATAGCAGGCATATTGTAAGGACCAAATCATGACCTTAATTGGATTTGGGTAAATTAAGAGGATTAAGGTTTAATGAGGTAGAATTAGATTATTTTCCATTATTAAAATAAGTCCCATAAGGGGATATTATTGTAATTTCAACATACAGATAATGAGTATGGGTTTATTATAATTGAAGGAAAATATACAATTGAAGTAAATTAGAAGTCTTGGGGTTAAGTTTAAAGGAATTGAAATAATAGGGGTTTAATTATGCTTAGGGGCATTATGGGAATTTTCTTTGGAAGATATTTACCCAACTTACCTAATTATTGGTTCCTAGAGATGTGGGGATCGGCTAAGACAAGGTGGAGATCTCCCTTCCTTTCTTTCTCTTTCTCTCTCTAGTTATGGGTTGAAGAAGAGAAACCTAGGGTTTTGGTATTTTAACCTCATAAAGGTAATGTTTTCCCTCTCATGGATCTCTTCTCTATGTTTGATTTCTATTATTAAGGAGGTAGAGAGATGATAAATCATGCTTGTTGTCTCTATGTATAAGGAGAAGAAAGGAATCATAAGTTAAGGGGATGGATCAAGAGGAGTGAAGGAGGTTTGAAGCTTTAAAGTCCAGGTATGGGAATACTGTGATTTTGTTATCTGTAGATGGATTTAAAGAAATTAGGGTTATGTTATCTAGATTCTTTAATCGAGAGTTTTAATATGTGTAATGAAAAATGATTTTTTTTTAAGATGAGTAATGAAGGATTATTTGCCCTAAGATAAGTTTTGAAAGATTTTTTGGCTTATGGAATTGTTTCCATTTACTTTAAGCCGAGATCAATCTGTGTCTGGCAGCACTCTTTCTTAAGATATCAAGTCGTGACATTCTTCACAAGTCGTGTCTGAGTCATGAGTCATGCACCTTTTACCCTTGGATCACTCGTGAATTCCTTCACGACTTGTGAATGTGCTGGTTCTTCCTTTGCTACTAACTAGTGAATGCCTTCACGAGTTGTACACTCATGACCGAGTCATGATCCTTGTTGTGACTCGTGAACTCCTCCCTTTTCTTCACTTGTGAGCTTGGATACCAACACATGAATTCCTTCATGAGTCGTACATTTTTTTGTCCGAGTTGTGAGCTAGGTTGTGACTCGTGAAGAGTTTTACATGAAATAAGAAAAAAATTTGCTTTAAGACACAATAGATCTACCTAGTATATTTTGCTTATAAGTTGAGCTAGAATAAACAATTAAATGATTCTATTTGGGTTTGAAATTATCCATCCATGCCTATATATCATATGAAGAAACCAAGTTCTAAATTTATTTCTAACCGAGCCATATTTTAGCTTGAATTTTGGAATAGTTTGCTGTCCTGTCACTAGGAAAAGACCTCAATGTTTTGTAAATATCTGAAAATATATAAATGATATTGAGATAATTTTTGATTTTTTAAAAACTAGAAACATAGTAGAACAAGTTTTTAGAAGACCATTTTTTTCTAAAAATTCGCTTACAAGTCAAACTCAAAAAGCTACTTGTGACTGTTCACGACTCGTGACTCCTGTCATGACTCATGATACTTTGTCATTTGTGCTCAAGTGCACGAGTAATGATTTTTGCTCCCTGTCCTGAGTATTGACACCCATCACGACTTTTGACACTTCCCTACTTCACCAAACATGATTTTTAAGCCTTTTAGGGTAACCAAAGCTAGTCTAAAACTTTTTAAGTAACTTTAAAGCATTTTAAACATAAAAAAAGATAAGTTGTGACACTAAGAATGTGATTGAATGAAATAATATATGAGAACAAAATTAGTAAATGAACATTAACATTAGAATACATGAAAATATTTACTTGTATTTGATTGTATTATAATGAGTATACACATGTGATTTTGGCTTTACCCAAAAATATTACACATTGATAGTCCTCTACAATGACATGAGAATATTATGACATAACCTAATGACAATAAGATGATAGTTGCAAGGTTATAAGTTTAAGTTTAAAGAGTTAGGACATTGCCTTTTTAGGCTTAGTCATGAGACCATGGAAGTTAAGTTATGCTTTAAGTCATAATGGAAGGTTTTGATTAGCCTTGATATAAAGAAACATGCTTATTTGTTTACTTATCCCATGTATTTTACTGTGTAAACCTCATACCTATAAGTAATGTGCTAGCATATAAGATGAGATAATATTGCTTAAACATACCTGAGGGTAAGATAATATAAGATAAAATGTACAAGTATGATAATTTGATACATATATGATCACGTTAGGGTATATAACCTATGGTCCACGATCTAATAGACTATAAAAGTGAACTAAGGATTTAACTAAGAACAAGTGTTGACCTTAGGATGTAATTAATGTATTCATCATAGTATATCACTCATAACTGCTTAAATATGGTTTAAGTGATTATGTGTTGGTATGAATGACTATGATATGGTATGGAAGCTACTCCCGACGAACAACAACAAGGTATGATTGAGAATTGTTGATGAAGTAGATAGATGCAATATCTATTGTTGATGTATCTATGCTATGATAAGTGATCTGACTCAATATGTGAGCAAGTATAAATACCAAAAACACGTATTGCCATGATTCAAACTGCATTTATATGTTTATGGATATGTATTGAACGTTATAAAGACTTTTAGTAGCAAGATCCATACTTTCATATTACCTTATGAAAACCATGTATAATACTATTTATAACGAGATTGATCAATGAAAGGTTATATTTTAATATGTTTGCATAATCATGCAACTATTATGCTATGAATGAACGAAAATCAATGCAACTATGTGATCATATGATAGCATCCATATGTACTGCAGCCTAGAGCTCAATATGGAAATATGATAAGAATGATGTGTATTCATATAAAAATGATGTCATTAAGCAAAGACGTTATAATAAGTAAAGAAGAATATGTTGAATCAAAATATACTTAAGAAAGATAAAGCCTGCGGGTCTTAGTTAAGTTGTGGATTACATAGGCATGCCTAGAGGGATATAGTCGTAGCTGCCATAGTTGACCCTAGTTGGGTCTTGTTCCTTATTGGAACCATAGTTCAGCCCCATTTGGGTCTATTGATTATTCCTAGCTGTAACCATTGTTCGGCCCCATTTGTCTATTGTTTGATACCTTTCGGTATCCATTATTTGATACCTTTAGGTATCCATTGCTCTCGTTATCCAATCTTCGAACTAGTACTTAGGCAGGCTATTAAAGATAATAAAAATGTACACAAGATAAAGTAAAACATGCATTAATTGCTTCACTTATGTAATGTAAGCAAGATGAATGGCCTGTTATATTGCTTATCATGATTTCTTTTGACTAGAAACTATTTCAATGAAATGAAATTATTAGTATGTATAACTATGAGATTTAAATTGCCATGCAATGATAGAATAGGTAAAATGTTATAATAAGAACTGTTTAGGCTATAGCATACACAATGAGTTTTATATGCTTTGGAAATTATAAAACGTATGTATGTATTAATTGGACCTTCACTGGTAATCATGATACGTAAGGCTGTTCTTTATGATTTCATGCAAAGCTGATTAGTTAATACTTATAAATGTTTACACCTCTATATGCACTCCAATAACTCTGACATAAGCCAAAGGACGGTGTATGGCATAATATGATGTTGGTTGACATTTAGTTGCCATAATAAGATAGCATCAAGGAATACATGGTTGGGAATAGAAGTTGAGTTATAATTGTATTCGATAATTATGATTGCGTGTGTGTGTGTGTATATATATATATATATATATATGAAGCAATCATGCCTTGCAATATCTTTATAGTAGTTACATGACACATTCACTTTTTATGCTTTAAATGAACATTAAATGCATATTTTATGTAACTAACGGGATTAAATCCATATGATTGGAGGTTGTACCCTCAGTAATATAATAAGATCGAAATTCATGAATGAAAGGATTAATAGGTCTATAAAATATGCTAGTTTATCAAGTAAAAGTTTTAGTAATCAAAGTAAATTGAAAAGCCTTTGGGAACTAGCCAAGTGCATGCCATGCTCTACATCTATGTAAGTATATTAGTATTGTTAAGGTTGAAGACCCCTCCAGAATGTTCATTATGAAATAATTAATATTGTAGACATATATTTACTTTATTTATGAAGGTTGTAGTCTATTGATGATAATTTGGTAAGACCTCATCCATAGAGTTTTGTTCCCACTAAGCTTTATAGCTTAGCACGGGTTTATTTATCCGTGTAGGTTTGTGGATATGCTCCATTTTGGTGTTATAGCTACCCCAACTTAAGCATCATCAAAGAGAGGATTGGGCCAATTATAGCTGTGTTGAGGATTCCATTATGTATTGTTGGCCAATTATGTTAGGCCCACTTATTTATAAGTTTGATTTATTTATTGTGGCATGTATCATAGCCTATGTTATTAATTATTATTATTTATGCCTGATCTCTATTAGGTATGATGATGATTGATAATTATCCATGGTTAAGGGATTAGGGTGTTATAGTTAGTGGTATCAGAGCCTAGGTTTAGTTTTTTTCTGGGCAATAAGAAATTAGAAATTATTCTTGGAAGTTGAGATAATCGGTCTAGACCAAATAGCCATATTCGGTGTTATTGTTATTGGGATGCAAATTTTGATGATTGCAAGTGATGATTGACTTATGATTGATGGATATTTGAGTACTAGTAGGATTTTGAAGTCAAAATTATGAGATAATATCTAAGGAATCATCGGTATTTCTCACTTCCTGATATTGGAAGCGATTAAAAGCCTTGATGCTCTATGATTGAATTATAATATAAGTTTGATTATAGGTATGTTTAGATTGTTTATCAAGATGTTTGAGGAAAGGTTATATGATAAGAAGCAAATTTGAGTTTTGGCATTGCTAAGCATGCTAGATGTTGAGGTTATTAAGATGCTTTATATATATAATTATCAAAATTTTTCCTAATCAGTATGGGCAAATAAACATGTTTCATGGTATTGGGATAGGATAAAGCAAGAATAGTATATGTGAATATGCATGGGTATTCATTGCATACATGAAAACATTAATACATTGTATAGAATCCTATATCATCTCATAACACATGGATAACATCGCGTCACATTCAGGCCTAGCTGAAAAGGGAAAACTGATAGAAGATATAACGAGTATAAGAGTATCTAGAGATGAGAGACAGATACTGAGGTTATTGATGGATGAGTTTTTATGATTATAGTTGCTTAAAGCTAAGGCAGAGTTTGTAATTGTTAGAACTAAAGATAAAGACTATAGGTTTGAATTTCAACGATAAAATTCTTTTAAGGAGGAGAGATTTGTAAGGACCTAATCATGACCCTTATCGAATTCGGATAAATTATGAGGATTAAGGTTTAATGAGGCAGAATTAGATTATTTTGTATTATTAAAATAAGTCCCATAAGGGGGTATTATTGTAATTTTGGCATATAGGTAATGAGTACGGGTTAATTATAATTAAAGGAAATGATACAATTGAAGTAAATTAGAAGTATTGAGGTTATGTTGAAAGGAATTGAAATAATAGGGGTTTAATTGTGCTTACAGGCATTATAGGAATTTTCTTGGGAAAATATTTACGCCACTTGCCTAATTATTTGTTCCTAGAGATGTTGGGATCGACTAAGACAAGGTGGAGATCTCCATCTCTTTCTCTCTCTCTTCTCTCTCTGGTTATGGGTTGAAGAAGAGAAACCTAAGGTTTTGGTGTTTTAACCTCATTAAGGTAATGTTTTCCCTCTCATGGATCTCTTCTCTGTGTTTGATTTCTAGTATTAAGGAGAAGAAAGGAATCATGAGTCAAGGGGATGGATCAAAAGGAGTGAAGAAGGTTTAAAGTTTCAAAGGCCATGTAAGGGAATACTATGATTTTGTTTTCTGTAGATGGATTTATAGAAATTAGGGTTATGTTATCTAGATTCTTTAATTGGGAGTTTTAAGATGTGTAATGAAACATTATCTGTTTTAAGATGAGTAATGAAAGATTGTTTGCCCTAAGATAAGTTTTGAAATATTGTTTGGCTTATGGAATCTTCATGAGTCATACACCTGTTGCCCCTAGGTCACTCGTGAATTCCTTCACGACTCGTGAATGTGTTGGTTCTTCTTTACCTACCGACTCGTGAATGCCTTCACGAGTCGTGCACTCATGATCAAGTCGTGATCCTTTTTGTAACTCATGAACTCCCTCTCTTTTCTTAACTCATGAGCTTGGCTACTGACTTATGAATTCCTTCACAAGTCATGCATTCTTTTATCTGAGTCATGTGCTTGGTTGTGACTCGTGAAATGTTTTACATGAAATAAGAAAAAAAATCTACTTTAAGACTTAATAGACCTACCTGGAATATTTTACTTATAAGTTGAACTAGAGAACATAAAATTGAATGATTATAGTTAGATTTGAAAATAGAAATCCATACCTATATTTCATGTGAATAAACCAAGTTCTAAATTTATTTCTAACAAAGCCATATTTTAGATTGAATTCCCGAATAGTTTGCTGTCCTGTCACTAGAAGCAAACCTCAATGTTTTGTAAATACCTAAAAATATATAAATGATAATGAGATGATTTTTGATGTTTTAAAAACTAGAAACATAGTGGAATAAGTTTTTAGAAGACCATTTTTGTTAAAAATTCCTTTTGGTAGGTAAACAATCGCTTACAATGTGAACTTAGAAAACTGCCTCTGACTATTCATGACTCGTGACTCCTGTCACGACTCGTGACACTTTGTTACTCATGCTCAAGTGCATAAGTCGTGATTTTTACTCCTTGTCATGAGTAGTGACACCCATGCATCATGACTCGTGACACTTCCCTACTTCACCCAAACATGATTTTTAAGCCCGTTAGTGTCACCGAAGCTGCTCTAAACCTTTTTAAGTAACTTTAAAGCATTTTAAACATAAAATAAAGATAAGTTGTGACACTAAGCATGTGATTAAATGAAATGATATATGAGAGTAAAATTAGTAAATGAACACTAACATTAGAACACATGAAAATGTTTAATTGTATTTGATTTTACTATAATGAGTATACACATGTGATTTTGGCTTTGCATAAAAATATTGCACACTGATATTCCTCTACATAGACATGAGAATACTATGACATAACCTAATGACAATAAAAGGATAGTTGCAAGGTTATAAGTTTAAGTTGAAAGAGTTGGGACATTACCTTTTTAGGCTTATTCATATGACCATAGAATTTAAGTTATGCTTTAAGTCATAATAGAAGGTTGTGATTAGCCTTGATATAGAGAAACATGCTTGTCTGTTTGCTTATGCCATGTATTTTACTATGTAAACCTCATACCCACAAGTAGTGTGCTAGCATGTAAGATGGGATAATATTGCATAAACATACCTAAGGGTAAGATAATATAAGATAAAATGTACAAGTATGATAATTTGATACATATATGTTCACATTAGGATATATAACCTATGGTCCATGCACTATAAGAAAATTGCAAAATAGTTACAAAATTTAGCGAATACAAGTAAAATCATTGCCAAATCACTGATATAGCGACAGAATTGTGATGAAAAATGAATTTTGTCACAAATGTTGGTAGGGATGCAAATGAACATATATTTTGCAACAATTTAGCGAGAATATCGATAATTTGTCGCTAATTTGGGCGCCTAAATTTTGGCACAAAATTTAGTGAGAACAAATCCCTCGCTAACATTTAAATAAGATGGCATATGATAGATAAAGCATTTAGCGAGGACTTAATCCTTGTTAATTTTGCGAGAAAAAAGTCCTCGCCAATTTAGCGAGGCTTATTTCCTCGCTAATAGCCAATTCATAGTGAATGTGACTTTATGGACTAATTAGCGAGGACATAAGCCTCGCTAATTTACCTTGGACAATATTCATTGCCAATTTAGCAAGGTTTATTTCCTCGCTAATAGGCAACTCATAGTGGAGGTAATTTTATGGGCTAATTAGCGAGGACACATCCCTCACTAATTTAGCTTGGACAATAGTCCTCGCTAATTTAGCTTGGACAACAGTCCTCGCCAATTTAGCGAGGCTTTGTTCCTCGCTAATAGGCAATTCATAATGGAGGTAACTTTATGGGCTAATTAGCGAGGACAAAACCCTCGCTAATTTAGTTTGGACAACAGTCCTGCTAATTTAGCTTGGACAACAGTCGTCGCCAATTTAACGAGGCTTATTTCCTCGCTAATAGTCAATTCATAGTGGAGTTAATTTTATAGGCTAATTAGCGATGACACATCCCTCGCTAATTTATCTTGGACAATAGTCTTTGCTAATTTAGCTTGGACAACAGTCCTTGCTAATTTAGCGAGGCTTTTTTGCTCGCTAATAAGAAATTCATAAGGGAGGTAACTTTATAGGCTAATTAGCGAGACAAAATCCTCGCTAATTTAGCTTGGACAACAGTCATCACTAATTTAGCTTAGACAACAGTCATCGCCAATTTAGCGAGGCTTATTTCCTCCCTAATAGGCAATTCATAGTGGAGGTAATTTTATGGGCTAATTAGCGAGGACACATCCCTCACTAAATTAGCTTGGACAACAGTCCTCGCTAATTTAGCGAGGCTTATTTCCTCGCTAAATTAGCTACATGGTTGGGAACAAAAGTTGTGACTTATAATTGTATTCCATAATTATGATTTTATGATATATATATGAAGTAATCATGTCTGGCAATATCTTTATAGAAGTTACATGACACGTGAACTTCTTATGCTTTGAATGAACATTAAATGCATATTTTATGTAACTAGCGGGATTAAATCCATATGATTGGAGGTTGTCCCCTTAGTAATATAATGAGATTGGAATTTATGAATGAAAGGATTAATAGGTCTATAAATTATGCTAGTTTATCAAGTAAGAGTTTTAGTAATCAATATAAATTGAAAAGTCTTTGGTAACTAGCCAAGTTTGTGCCATGCTCTACATTTATGTAAGTATATTAGTATTGTCAAGGTTGAAGACCCCTCTAGAATGTTAATTATGAAATAATTAATACTGTAGACATATATTTACTTTATTTATGAAGGTTGTAGTGTATTGATGATAATTTGGTAAGACCTTATCCATAGAGTTTTGTTCCCCACTAAGCTTTATAGCTTAGCACGGGTTTGTTTATCCATGTAGGTTTGTGGATAAGCTTTATTTTGGTTTGATAGCTATCATAACTTGACCATCATCAAAGAAAGGATTGAGTCGGTTGTAGTTGTGTTGAGGATTCCATTATGTATTGTTGGCCAATTATGTCAAGCCATCTTATTTATAAGTTTGATTTATTTATTATGGCATGTAATCATTGCCTGTGCTATTAATTATTATTATTTATGCCCTATCTCTATTAGGTATGATAATGATTGGTGATTATCCATGGTTAAAGGATTGGGGTGTTACACATATAACTTTCAATAACACTATATCATGTTCATGACTAAGCATCTTCTTTCCATGTTTTACTTTTTCGTTATTATATACTTATGCATAACATACATATATATGTATATATATTCATTTCGTGTAATAGCTTTATATATATATATATATATATATATATATATATATATATATCATGCACACCTTGTGAGTAATACTATACAATACTTGAAACTTGCTTTAAAACGTGTAACTATTTCACATACAATCTTACATGATATTCAAGTAATTATACATGAACATATCTCATTGTTCTCCTACACTTTAGCATAATAATTCATGCACATAATATATGTAAGCATGCACAAGTTATATCAACTAAATAGTAATTATAATAGTTCATACATTTGTTATATGACATGTTTCATTTAACAATGCAATACCATCATATATTCTTAAACACAAACTTCATATGCACATTATTATTTGTAATTACATTGTATTACCTGTTAGAGAGTATGCCCTAGAGCCTATGAAATCGGGATGCTTTTCATATGTATAAATTTATATTCTTAATAAAAGGCATCATTCATTTATTAATGCTATATTTAAATACATGAGTTTGAAAATCTTAAATTAATAAATGAAATCCTAGATATTATAAACACAGTGCAAAGGCAATCATAAAAGTGTTCATGATATGAGATGTCTATTGCATGCAAATATATTAATATCTAAATATCCCTAGTCATAGAATTAACAAGATAAGGATATTGTTAATTCGGACAGACTAGCACATGTTATGCTTTTTGAATGATTTAAGCAGTGGTTCTCATAACTGTGATTATGGAAGACAATCAAAGCTAACAAGTGGATGCTTGTTAGAAGAACAAGTTCATTAGAGACCTGCATAGAGAGTCCTAACATGGATATTAAATCTATGTTAGTGAGGAATCTCTACATAGCGATTGTGCAAGTATCCTTAGACTTGAGATCACCAAAGTTATCTTAAGTAGCAAGTGGTATGTTTTGACTCCATAACTGATTACTTCCAACTGGGAGTGAACATAGTTAGGAGATTGGATATATATCATGACCTACTTGAAGATAGTTGAGTGATTAACAAAGGATTCACCATCCCAGATTTAATAAGGGAGATTATCTCGCATGATTCTATAATTACCTTGTTCAGAGAATCTCTGGCCAGAGTAATATGCCAAGATGGATAGAGATCTATGGAGGGCATTTTGGGAACAATGGTTAAATTAATAGAACATATATGATTAGATTTATATGAGTTGACAGAAATCCATACTCAGAATCTAATTGAGATAAGAGTGGTGAAAGGAGTAATTGCATGGTAACTGTTTCTATGGAAGGGTATAGTCAAACCACTTGACTTTCCTGACATTTGAAAAGTCATGATGCCTAGCTAGAGGCCAATCATGACTTGTATAATAATGTATCAAGAATATCAATAGGGATTGATAAAATGATTTAAAGGAGTTTAAATCATGTGAGTTTTGAATAAAACTCACAATTACATATTATACTACCAATATGGATATGAACCCAATAGGTCACACACATATAGAGAAAAAGGATAAAATGGTAAAATGACAAGAATAATAATATTTGATATTATTATGGGGATAGAGAAGTGAATAAGATAATAATTAATTAAAGAGTTTATTTAATCATGATCAAGTAAAATTGTTCGCGAAACTTTTGAGAAAATATTCTGCAAAATTAGACCTAATTGAAATAATGTATTTCATAATTAATTATTATTGGACTATAAGTATTATAGGGCCGATATAATAATTAATAGGTCCATTGGAGGAATTATGAAGGGCCAAAGAAATGAAGTTGACACAGAAGCCCTCCTAAAAAAGGGCCACACGCCAACTCCAAAAAAGAAGGCCTTAAAGGCCTATTTCTTGGACAAAAATAAATTAAATATGTTACATAAGTATTATGGAGCCTACATATTTAATTTGGTTGGATTTGGAATTCATTTGGGTAAATAAATCCAAGTATATGTACAAATGGTCTAGTTTGTGGGTTTTGTGCATAGTCTGTTGTAAAAGGGCTTAAATTGGATTTAATTGAGCCCAAATAATTATAAATAATTCTAAAAGCCCAATTAATAATTCTTCAGAAATTTTAAAGAGCCCAATCACATTATGAAGTTGGATTTTAACCTAACTATAAAAATCCAAGTGATGTGAAAATTAGTGTTAAGTGAACAATTAAGAGAAATAGTTGTTCTCTCCTCCAAAAACCCTAGCCGCCACCTCCCTTTCTAGCTCAAGGGATTTTTCAGCCAACCCCTTGCTCTCTCCCAATTTTTGGTTCATTTTATCATTCTCTAGTGTGGATTACTCATTAGAGGTGTTCGATTTTGGACATTATGGTTTGCGACAACCCGGTGCGAAGGAAAAACAACTGTATAACAAAAATCGAAGGTGATTTTTCTTATTCTCTCTAATATGAATATTGTAAATTCATGGCAAGATCAGTAATATTGGTTAAAAATTTTAAGTTTCGCTTATGTATGAGATGTATGTAACCGATAAATCCCAACATGGTATCAGAGCCTGGTTTTTCCATGAATATACAATTCTATATTTTTTTTTGTGAAATAAGTTTTATTTTTGAGTTATTTATTTCATGAACTTTAAAATATCAGATTTAATTGTTCATGAATTAGAAATATTGATTTCATGATATAAGTGTGATCAAATATATATATCGGAAACAAAAATAATTTTTTTGAGAAAAGAATTTTGTGTGAGAAGCTTTTAGATTTAGGGGTTGTTCTAAATTAATTTTTTATAGATCCATTATAAGATCATTTAGATGATAATTTATGTGTTTAATATGTGATATTAAGCCATAAGATCAAACGAAATTAAAATTGAACATGTTTTGCATGAAAACTAGTTTAGGTTCAATAAATTGGTGTTCTTCGTGTATTCTTCATATGTTATTGGTGTGTTCTTATTTAGAACGATTTTTAATCTTCTAAATCTAATATATCTGATATATTAAAGTGTTTTTAATTAATTGGATTAATTAAAATGGGCCTTAAATTAATTTGATTAATTTTAATTCATTAAAACCACTTAATGGACTTAATTATGTTTACAGACTTGGTTTAAATTAGTAAATAACTTGGTGGGCCCAAGGAGCTGATTTAAATTAAATATTATAAACAATAATTAAGTTTATTAATGGATTTTAAGGGCTGGAGTGGGCTTGCCTCATTTCAAAAGGCCCAAATGGTCCAATAGACACAAAACTAGTTTGTGTGTGAACACAATTAGGGTTTCATTTGGTGGGTTTCAGCCTACCCTTAATCCTAAGCCCAAAATTGATTCGTTTAATTATTTAATATGATTAATTAATTAAATAATTAATTAATAATTAATTAATAATCAATTGGATTGATTATTAAGGCAAGAACACATGCATGCAAAAAGGTTTCCTAAAATGAAAGTTTTCAAAATGGAAAAAGTTTCTAATTTGATTACATTATTAAAATAACTCAAAAGCTTGTTTCAAGAGTTGAAACAAAGTTAGTAATCCATGTATTTATGCATTAGAAATGCATATAAGGGTGTATGATTGGCATGATGGATAGTTATGGACAAGGCCCAATGTGAATGAGCATTATGCATGTTTTGGCCCAATGAGGACTTTCATGTCTCCGCCACTTGTTTTTTGTTTGTATTTTTTTTCAAATTGTAATATGTAATTAGATTACTTAGATTAGAGTTAGAAATAGAGATGGAGACCACTATCAAGGAGCAAGATGGGCCGGATGGAGATCCAACAAGCTTGAAGATAATGTAATTATTTTTCTTGTTTGAATCATGCATACTACCTAGGTGTGACCTTTTGATTTCCCTCTTGGCTCGAGGAAATCAATGTAGTGAAGTCCATAACTATACAATATTCGTATGCTTATATTTATGTGATAGATATAGGATGCATACCAATGTATGCCAACCATGTATGATGAGACTTAATTAACTAAAACCCTCAAACAAATACTAAGGTATATAAGCCTTCCATTAATTAAAGAAGAACCAGAGTTCTTTATAGGGTAAGTTGTTGACCAAAGTTAAGCTTACATTATATCAAATATGTTTGAATCTAATTAAATGGGTCATCTTAGCTAGCCCATTAGCTTGTTGACCAAGGTCAAGGCTAATGGTTCTAGAGGCAAGATTAGGGAAAGCATATACGATATACATGCATCAAGAGTTGATAACCTAATGATCCAATAGTTGTCTAGAGACATAATTGGTATAAAGATACCTACCTTTCAAGGATAAGGAGTTTGGTTTGTTGACCAAAGTCAAGGTCAAATTACATATCAAGGATTGGATATTGGCCCACTAAGAAAACCATCGAGTTTTCTTGGATTGTATAGTGAGGGCTATTAATTCACAATAAAATAGTGGGAGTAAATGGATTAATTAAAGACCTTATTAATGCATACATATATATATGAACATACTCTTATATCTTTTCCTTTTCACATCTAGGTCATCATCATGAGCACATCACACATTAATATATGATCAATCTTGGATAACAAGTTGGTTGGCAGCAACTATTCTGGCTGGATCAGGCAAGTGAGAATTGTTCTCAGAGTTGAAAAGATCCATTATGTCTTGGATAAAGATCCACCATCACTTCCATCAGATGATGCCATTGATGAGATCAAAGGCATTTATCAAAAATACATGGAGGATAGTGAAGCGGCAGCATGTCTAATGCTGGGTGCTATGTCCTCGGAGCTTTAGAAGCAACATGAGAAGATGGATGCTAGAACCATCATTTTGCATCTTAAGGAGCTTTATTCTTCTCAGGCTAGAACTGAGCAATATGAGATTGCTCGAGCTCTATTCAACTACAAAATGATGGAAGGCACTTCAGTTGCTACTCATGCATTGAAGATATATGGGTATATTTAGCATTTGAGTAGACTTGGCTATGTTATGGATAATGATCTATACATAGATTTAATCTTGTACTTGTTGGCTCCAAGTTATGCACCTTTCGTGCTTAACTTCAACATGAACAAGATCCAAGTAACCATTCTTAAGTTAATCAACATGCTCAAGACAACTGATGGATCCTTTAAGAAGGATCTAAAAAGTGTCATGGTTGTCACTTTTACTAAAGGCAAGAAGCAGAAGAAGAAGAAGATAACCAAGGCGCAACCAAAGAATGGTGGGATCTCGAAGAAGAAGGTTGCCAAGAAAGAGAATCCCAAAAAAAACTTGCTTCCACTGTGGAAAGGATGGTCATTAGAAGAGTAACTGCAAGGGCTATCTAGATTCTCTCAAGGAGAAGAAGCAAGCTTACGCTTCTACTTCAGGTATTCATATGATTGAAATTAATACTTATTCTATTGCTTCAAAACAATCTTGGGTATTAGATACCGGATGTGGATCTCACTTATGTAATGATCTACAGGGGCTTAGAAGCTTTAGAAGAGTTGGAAAGGCAGAGATATGTTTGCAGTCAACTACTGGACAGAACATCTCTACAATGGTTGTGGGGACTTACCATTTGCCTCTTCCTAGTAAATTAGTACTAGAATTAAATAATTGTTATTATGTTCCAGCTTTATTCAAAAGTATTATTTCTTTCAGTTGTTTGTTGAATGACTATGATATTTCTTTAAAGGACAAGTGTTGTTACATTTTTAAGAACAATATGTTTTATGCAAAAGCTATCATTGAGAATGGTATATTTGTTCTTGATTTAATTAAAAAAGTACCTAATGTGGATACCAAGAGAATGAAATATGATAATCTAAATACCTCATACGTATGGCAATGTCGTTTAGGCCATATAAATGAGAAACACATGACCAAATTACACAAGTCAGGTCATTTGGGATCATTTGATTATGAATCATTTGATACATGCGAATCTTGTTTATTGGGAAAAATGACAAAAGATCCCTTTATTAGTAAAGGAGAATGAGCTAAAATGGTTTTGGACTTAATACATTTAGATGTATGTGGTTCAATGACTACACATGCCAGAGGAGGTTACTCCTACTTCATTACTTTCATAGATGATTATTCTAGGTATGGATACATCTATCTAATGAAATAAAAATCGAAAGCATTTGAAAAGTTCAAAGAATTCAGAAATGAAGTAGAGAAACAACTTGGCAAGAGTATTAAAACACTTAGATCAGATCGAGGTGGAGAATACTTAAGCCAAGAGTTTCAGGATTATCTTAGAGATAATGGTATTTTATCTCAATGGACTCCACCATATACACCACAACACAATGGTGTATCTGAAAGGAGAAATCCAACAATATTGGATATAGTTTGACCAATGGTGAGCCGAGCGGACTTGCCTAAGTCCTTTTGGGGATATGCACTAGAAACTGCTATTTATGTGTTAAACAGAGTTCCTAGTAAGTCGGTTGATGTTACTCCATATGAGATGTGGAATAATAAGAAACCCACGCTTTCTCATATTAAAGTATGGGGTTGTCCTGCTTATGTGAAGAGGACAATGTCAAACAAACTGGATGTTAAGTCTAACAAATGTTTATTTGTGGGATATCCAAAAGGTGTTTGTTTCAAGGCATGCTGTCTTCTTGGAAATAGAATTTCTCCTACGAGAGGATAGTGGGAGTAAAATTGAACTTGGGGAAGTTAAAGACCCACAAATAGAAGATGATCAACCGATTGAACCCGAAACTGAATTTCATAATGATGAGATTGCAGTTGAACCTGATTATACACAAAATCCTAGAAGAACTACTAGGATGCGTTCTATCCCTGTGAGATATGGATTTCATATTGATTTGGATAGAGACATAACTGTAGTAGAGGACAATGAGCCTACAAGCTATCAAGAATTTTTGAACAGTTCAGAACGTGATTTATGGCTTAAGGCTATGCAGTCTGAAATGGACTCCATGTATGAGAATAAAGTATGGACTTTAACTCAACCACCTGAAGGGATAAAACCCGTAGGGTGCAAATGGGTCTTCAAAAAGAAGACCAACATGGAAGGTAATATAGTTACCTATAAAGCTCGCTGAGTAGCAAAGGGTTATCGTCGAAAAGAAGGTATTAACTATGATGAAACTTTTTCTCCTATAGCGATGCTTAAGTCTATAAGAATACTTTTAGCCATTGCATCTCATTATGATTATGAGATTTGGCAAATAGATATGAAGACAACTTTCCTTAATGGAAATCTTACTGAGGATGTGTATATGACACAACCAGAAGGGTTCACATCAGGAAATGGCAAAAAGGTATGCAAGCTTCAAAGATCCATTTATGGATTAAAGCAAGCCTCTAGGAGCTGGAACATAAGATTCAATGAGAAAATCAAAGAGTTTGGTTTCTCACAGAATGAAGATGAACATTGTGCGTATAAAAGGGTCAGTGGAAGTGCAATTGTCTTCCTAGTTCTATATATGGATGACATATTGATCATGGGAAATGACATTTCTCTTCTCCAATCTGTTAAAATATGGTTATCCAAGCAATTCTCCATGAAAGACCTTGCAGAAGCATCCTATATTTTGGGAATAAGGATCTATAGAGATAGATCCAATGGGTTGTTAGGTCTTTCTCAGAGTACATGTATAGATAAAGTATTGAAGAGGTTCAATATGGATCTCTCTAAGAAAGGGTTTATACCCATGGTGCATGGGAAACACCTTTCTAAGTCTGTGTTCGCAGACACTAGAGGATAGAGAGAGCATGAATAGAATACCATATGCATCTGCAATTGGTTCTATCATGTATGCTATGTTATGTACACGTCTAGATATAGCATTTGCTTTGAGTGTCACAAGTAGATTCCAATCTAATTTTGGAGAGGAACATGGGGCAGCTGTAAAGAATATTATTAAGTACTTGAGAAGGACTAAGGATATATTCTTGGTATATGGAGAGGGCAGTTTGGAAGTAAATGGGTATACAGATGCCAGTTTCCAATCTGACAAAGATGATTGTAAATCACAGTCTGGTTATGTGTTCATAATGGGAGAAGGAGCAGTTAGTTGGAAAAGTTCCAAACAAGAAACAACTGCTGATTCCATGACGGAAGCTGAGTACATTGCTGCTTCAAAAGCAGCCAAAGAAGTAGTCTGGATCAAAAAGTTCATAACTAAACTAGGAGTGGTGCCTAGCATTGTTGATCTGATTCCTTTATATTGTGACAACAATGGAGCCATTGCATAAGCAAATGAACCACAGTCTCATCAGGGATCCAAGCATGTTCTCAGACGCTACTATCTCATAAGGGATATAGTAGCTAAAAATGATGTGAAAATAGAAAGGGTCCCTACAGATGATAATGTGGTGGATCCCCTCACTAAAGCACTTTCCCAGATGAAGCACGATCACCATATAAATAACATAGGTTTGAGACATATGAGTGATTGGCTCTAGTGCAAGTGGGAGATTGTTAGAGAGAATGCCCTAGAGCCCATGAAATAGGGATGTTTTTCATATGTATAAATTTATATTCTTAATAAAAGGCATCATTCATTTATTAATGCTATATTTAAATACATGAGTTTGTAAATCTTAAATTAATAAATGAAGTCTTAGATATTATAAACACAGTGCAAAGGTAATCATGAAAGTGTTCATGATATGAGATGTCTATTTCATGCAAATGTGTTAATATCTAAATATCCCTAGTCATAGAATTAACAAGATAAGGATATTGTTAATTCGGACATACTAGCACATGTTATGCTTTTTGAATGGTTCAAGTAGTGGTTCTCATAACTATGATTATGGAAGATAATCAAAGCTAACATATGGATGCTTGTTAGAAGAACAAGTTCATTGGAGACCTGCATAGAGAGTCCTCACATGGATATTAAATCTATGTCAGTGAAGAACCTCTTCATAGCGGTTGTGCAAGTATCCTTAGACTTGAGATCACCAAAGTTATCTTAAGTAACAAGTGGTATGTTTTGACTCCATAACTGATTACTTCCAACTGGGAGTGAGCATAGTTAGGAGATTGGATATATCATGACCTACTTCAAGATAGTTGAGTGACTGACAAAGGATTCACCATCCCAGATTTAATAAGGGAAGTTATCTCGCATGATTCTATAATTGCCTTGTTCAGAGAATCACTAGCCAGAGTAATATGCCAAGATGGATTGAGATCCATGGAGGGCATTTTGGGAACAATGGTTAAATTAATAGAACATACATGATTAGATTTATATGAGTTGACAGAAATCCATACTCAGAATCTAATTGAGATAAGAGTGGTGAAAGGAGTAATTGCACGGTAACTGTTTCTATGGAAGGGTATAGTCAAACCACTTGACTTTCCTGACATTTGGGTAGTCATGATGCCTAGCTAGAGGCCAATCATGACTTGTATACTAATGTATCAAGAATATCAATAGGGATTGATAAAATGATTTAAAGGAGTTTAAATCATGTGAATTTTGAATATAACTCACAATTACATATTATACTACCAACATGGACAGGAACCCAATAGGTCAGACACATATAGAGAAAATGGATAAAATGGTAAAATGACAAGGATAATAATATTTGATATTATTATGGGGATAGAGAAGTGAATAAGATAATAATTAATTAAAGAGTTTAATTAATTATGATCAAGTAAAATTGTTTGCAAAACTTTTGAGAAAATATTCTGCAAAATTGGACCTAATTGAAATAGTGTATTTCATAATTAATTATTATTGGACTATAAGTGTTATAGGGTTGATATAAAAATTAATAGGTCCATTGGAGGAATTATAAAGGGCCAAAGAAATGAAGTTGGCACAGAAGCTCTCCTGAAGAAGGGCCACACACCAACTCCAAAACAAAACCAAAATAAATTAAATATGTTACATAAGTGTTATGGAGCCTACATATTTAATTTGGTTGGATTTTGAATTCATTTGGGTAATTAAATCCAAGTATATGTACAAAGGGTCTAGTTTGTGGGTTTTATGCATAGTCTTTTGTAAAAGGGCTTAAATTGGATTTAATTGAGCCCAAATAATTATAAATAATTCTAGAAGCCCAATTAATAATTCTCCAGCAATTTTAAAGAGCCTACTCACATTATGAAGTTGGATTTTAACCTAACTATAAAAATCCAAGTGATATGAAAATTAGGGTTAAGTGAACAATTAAGAGAAATAGTTTTTCTTTCCTCCAAAAACCCTAGCCGCCACCTCCCTTGCTAGCTCAAGGGATTTTTCAGCCAGCCCCTTGTTCTCTCCCAATTATTCGTTCATTCTATCATTCTCTAGTGTGGATTACTCATTGGAGGTGTTCGATTTTGGATACTGTGTTTTGCGACAACCCGGTGAGAAGGAAAAACAATTGTACAACAAAAATCAAAGGTGATTTTTCTTATTCTCACTAATATGAATATTGTAAATTCATGGCAAGATCAGTAATATTGGTTAAAAATTTTAAATTTCGGTTATGTATGAGATGCATGTAACCGATAAATCCCAATATTACCCACATATAATGATTACCTATATATATATATAATAGCCATGTATTTTTTCATTATAAGTTCAACTATATAATAAGTATATATACCTTAAATCTCATGTATTGTTTTATCATCAATATGTAATTTCTTTTTTTACAACTTGTATTAAATATGTTATTATATTAATTACATTCTTAATGTCACAAATTACCTTTATTTTATGTTTAAAAATGGTCTAAAACTACTTAAAGAGGTTAAGACAACTTTGGTGACACTTTATGCCTTAAAAATCAAGTGTAAGTGAAACTAGAGGGAGGTTCCTAGCTGGGACAAAAATTCTCAACCATGAGGGGCATTTTGCCTTATGAAAAATGAGCCGAAAAGGGGTGTCTTGGCTGGAACCAAAGCTCCCAACCCATACCACGCTACTGCCCCTAAGATTAAAATCTGTTGCAAATCGATTTCAGTTCTTAACTCGTATCACATTTAAGACATAGTAAATGACCTACTTTGGAAAATTTGTCTTCTACAAAGTGTTAGATGTACATTTATATTTTCTAGAACATCAAACTTCATCTGAAAACTGCTCATGATATTGCTAAAACATTAAAAATTGCTCTTCAAGATAGAACTGCATGAATGTCTTATATCTAATTTAAATTATCATCCATTTAGAGGCCAAAATAGGATTTGATTTATTCATAAGAAATATAGGCATAGATGTGTAGTTTATAAAAAAAACTATAATTATCAAATTTACTGCTCTATAACTCAAGACATTCACATTTTACTGAATGATGTTCATAATGATAGTGTTGTGAATAGGTCTAGATTTAAGCTAAAATTGGACAAGCTTAAAGATATAATTTGGCTTTACTTTCTTCATATGAATTATATATTTAGAAGTCTATTTTTTATATAATTTAACTTCATAGCATTATGACCACTATACACAGAAATACATCATATTTTCTACAATCTATTCCTAAACTGAAATTAACAACTCTTTTGAATTTTCAAGTAAATACTTGGATGACTTCTAGGCATATTTAGCTCTAGGTTCCTTTTGCAAAAATAGACATTAATATCTTAGGAAAACATACCAATGGAATCATTCAATTTACTATCCTAAAACTCAAGATACTAACAAAATTATACAACTAGGTCAAGTAAATTTAAATCTAGAATTTTGATGGAAGCTTGCATATCCATTTAAACTATGTACTTGATGTTTTCTATAAGATTAATAAAAAAACATGTGTTCATACATTGTTATTATCACTAAATCTATCATAACATCACTTTGAAGTAACCCTAAATTAATTAAACATATCACATAATTTTATAAGATAATCTCAAGCAAAGATTTCGATGAACTAATCACATGCATTCTAACCATTATCCTTAATACTTTTCCCATCACAAATGCAATACATATAAATATCGACTCTTATCTTTACACCTCTAACAACATTTCATTACAAAATAAATACCTGCAAGGAGAGAGAGATGTTCCCAAATCTGTTTTGAACTCCATACTACTCTCTTCAAAAATCTTTTACCAAGATCCTTGGTAGCTATCATTAAAAAGACCTTTCTCCATGATCTTCACACACATTTATGAATATGAAGATTAGAGTTACTCTATGAGGAATGAAAGGGCCAGATTTTATGGTAGAGAAGGAGAAGTTTCATACTTTTTATGAGACAGAAAGAGAGAGCAAATTCTTTAAGAGAAAGAGATAAGTGAGCAATTTGTGTTTTTTTTTTCTTTTTTTTTTCTTTTCCCTCAAAGTGCAGTCAAAGGCATAAATAAACCCCTAAAAATTTTCCTTTTACCTACATGCAATATTTAGAGAATTATGTAAAGACCAAAACTTCCCAATAACTCATTCCAAACTTCTTATATTGTAAAACTACCCCTACTCCAATCTTTCTTTAAGTCTTAATCCCAAAGAAAACTTTCCTCCTTAAATAATACCCAAAACTTATAATTTTACTCTAATTGACCACATGGTAAATTAATTATTTACCTTCTCTTATAATAAACAACAAATATTGAATGTTTTAACTTATACTAATAATTTAATCATGCTCAATTAAACGTTTTTATTTTAAAATTCTCATGAATCCTTCTAAGGCCTAGATAGGGTCCTTACAATTTAAGTTTCCCTATTAAGCTTTATAGCTTAGCATAGGGTTGTTTATCCATGTAGGTCTCAGGATAAGCTCCACTTTGGATCGATAGCTATAATGACTCGACCCATCTTGAAGAAAAGATCTGGTAGGTTGTTATTTTTGACGTTTTCATTATGTATTGAAGGCCATTCATGTTTTAGTGTAAGCCCTAGCCCCAATACATTGTTATAAAGCATTTAAGTTAATAAATGAGGCATTTGTTTTATCTATTGTATTCCTGTGCATATCAAATGATAGAACAATCCAAGAATATTGTTTCAGTTTAAGTTATTATGTGTAAGGCACATGGTTGTAAGACCTTGAAACAATTGATACTTCATTCTAAATATCCCTAGTCAGTCGTTGTTATTTGAATAACAAATGAATTAAGACTAGTATGCTCTCTCTAAAAAGATGAGTTATATCTTATAGATTATAAGGACTAAAGTGTTAATCAGAAATCATAGATACATGTTTAGAACATGGTATCTGGATTCGATCCATTCATGACAGCACTACATGGTACAAGTCATAAGTGTTTCTCATGTGCAAGTTTTGCATCGGAGTTCTTAGACCTAAAATCTCTATGAAACTCTTTATGAATTACTATGTACTTTGACATACACCTAATGTACTCATAACAAAGTGACAAGTATGGGTATACTTGGTAATGCACTGATTCATGTTAGAGAGCATGAGAGAAGTAAAGGGATTACCCCTCTTGATAAGAGAGAAAAATATCATCGGCCACTTGATCAGTGAACTAAAAAGTGTATGGCCATACCAAGATGAAATAATGAGTAATCATTATTTATCTTAGAGTTTAGTTTCACTTGAATATCAAGAAAGGAATTAGCATATATAAGGATGACTAGTTCCATACCTTATATTAATTTTGATATTTAAGGGTAAGGGACTATGCAAAATTTCATTAGGTCACTAAATGCCATTTGCATTTTCATTTAATTTGGAATGCTATAATAACTTGCTAGAGAATATATGTAGCCTTTGGATTATTTATTAATTCATTGCCAATATTAAATGGACCTATAGGATCGCACACAAAGCATTGGGCTTAAAATATTTAAATAGCATATTGGGCATTGATTTGGGCTTTTATTTAAAGTCAAATTAATGTATGTAATAAGCATTAAAATTGCTAAATGGACCTTGGTCCATGAGAGAGGGAATTTTAGTATTAGTAGGTTTAATTTCAATTAATTAATTATCTTGGATTAATTAATGTAATTGGGTATTAAATCCTAAATTGTATTTAATCAAGATATAATACTTGAGAGGAAATTATTATGGCCAAAATTCAAGCTAGGAATCCTAGTTGAATTCGGCAATTACTAACCCTAAAGAAGTAGTTTGTTTTGATTAAATGACTAATGCAAATTTAAATTAATTTGAATTTAAAAACCTAATAGAATTTGAATTAATTTAAATCACTTATTTAGGAAGTGATGGAGGCTGAAAAAAGACCTAATTCTAAGGGATTTTGGTATTCACATCTCTTTCATAAATTAATGATATAAATTGAATAATTATATGTTTGACCTATGTTTTTCTCTTTCTTTGTGCCACCACTCTCAAAGGAAAAGGACTTTTTCTTCTTCCTTTTGATTTTGGGTAGCCATTACCTTAGGAAGAACAAGATCAGATCTTGTTTCTTCATTTGAATACCCATAGCCCAGTACACAAAGATTAGAGCTAGCACTCTAATTTAAAGCCATCTTTGCAAGTGTGTGTGTGAGTATAGAATGGTGTGGCATAAATGTGAGGCCCCTAACATGACCCTAATTAGAATTGCATATTTTAAGTAGAATTTTATTTGACTAAGACCAAATTAAAATGAGAATTTCATAAAAAGTATGGAACAAATGATAAATTATTTTGTTATTATATTAATAGCATGAAAATAAAATTTAATATTATAGTTTAATATTATTTAAGGGTATAATTAAAGTATAAAGTATTAATTTGGGGTTAAATTTGTAATTATGGCATTTATTTGTCTGACTTAACATCCAGTTTGTCTGACATTGTCCTCTTCACATAAGCAGGACAACCCCATACTTTCATATGAGAAAGCATGGGTTTCTTGTTATTCCAGATCTCATATGGACTAACATCAACCGATTTACTAGGAACTCTATTTAACACATAAACAGCAGTTTCCAGTGCATATCCCCAAAAGAACTTAGGCAAGTCTGCTCGGCTCATCATTGATTGAACCATATCTAATAGTGTTCGATTCCTCCTTTCGGATACACCATTGTGTTGTGGTGTATATGGAGGAGTCCATTGAGATAAAATCCCATTATCTCTAAGATAATCTTGAAACTCTTGACTTAAGTATTTTCCACCTCAATCTGATCTAAGTGTTTTAATACTTTTGCCAAGTTGTTTCTCAACTTCATTTCGGAACTCTTTGAACTTTTCAAATGTTTCAGACTTATATTTCATTAGATAGATGTATCCAAACCTGGAATAATCATCTATGAAAGTAATGAAGTAGGAGTAACCTCCTCTGGCATGTGTAGTCATTGGACCACATACATCTGAATGTATTAAGTCCAAAACCATTTTAGCTCGTTCTCCTTTACCAATAAAGGGAGCTTTTGTCATTTTTCCTAATAAACAAGATTCGCATGTATCAAATGATTCATAATCAAATGATCCCAAATCACCTGATTTTTGCAATTTGGTCATGCATTTTTCATTTATATGGCCTAAACGACAATGCCATAAGTATGATGTATTTAGATTATCATGTTTCATTCTCTTGGTATCTATATTATGTACTTCTTTAATTAAATCAAGAACAAATATACCATTCTCAATGATAGCTTTTGCATAAAACATATTGTTCTTAAAAATGTAACAACATTTGTCATTTAAAGAAATATCATAATCGTTCAACAAACGACAGAAAGAAATAATACTTTTGGATAAAGCTGGAACATAATAACAATTATTTAATTCCAGTACTAATCCACTTGGAAGAGGCAAATGATAAGTCCCCACAACTGTTGTAGAGATGTTCTGTCCAGTAGCTGACTGCAAACATATCTCTGCCTTTCCAACTCTTCTAAAGCTTCTAAGCCCATGTAGATCATTACACAAATGTGATCCACATCCGGTATCTAATACCAAGATTGTTTTGAAGCAATAGAATAAGTATTAATTTCAATCATATGAATACCTGAGGTAGAAGCATCAGCATGCTTTTTCTCCTTGAGAGAATATAGATAGGCCTTGCAGTTACTACGCTTCCAATGACCATCCTTTCCACAATGGAAGCATCAGCATCCTTTCCACATGAGCACAAAGTTAATGGCCATAGGTTAAAGCCTTATATTTTTGGTCAGTCGGTGGTTGCTAAGGCAACCTTAATTTTTTGAGATGAGTAAGGAGGTTCTAAAAGTCTAGCTGAGGGCTTTCTAAATTCAGAACCAAAACTTTAATTTTTTCTTGGAATTATTTGTGAATGTCTTTAATTTTTGCTTTTATTTATGTGTATAAATCTTGAGTGTTTTCATTATTTAGGTATGAGTTTGATTTTATTTACTTGAAGATTTATGAATTTAAGGGAGAGTATTAATTTGATGAGTTAAGAGTGGATTTGATATGATCTATAAATTGTTATTAAGCTTTCATAATATTTTTACATGATTTTGATAGAGATTTGATTGAGAATTTGTTGATTTGAGTGAGTTGTGATTCAAAGTTGGATGATGTTTTTTAGAAGTTGATTAGTTTGATGAAAGCTAAATTAAGGTAGAAAATGGACAAGAATAAGCAAAAATTAAGTATTTAGGAGTCTGAGCTCTAAAAACTTGAAAAATTGGAAGTTGGAAATTTTTGTTCTGTGAGTACCGAGAGGAAACACTCACCCAAGTATTTCCCTAACTCTCCCAAGTATTTCAATGTTTCCTTCTTTTTGGGTTTTACCTTTATAACCCCCACACCTAAAATTTAGGCCCTCATTTGCCCACTCACCCAAAAATCTCTCTCCCTTACTAGAGCAATCAATCCCGACTGCCGAGGCAATTAAGTTTAAGACTAAATTTTCATCTTTTCTTATCTCAATTGAAGCAAGTAAGTGCATATTACTTAGTTAATTCTTGAATTAACATTTTAGTTTACTTCTTTTGAATTGAAATAAGTTTGTGTTCTTCAACTTAGGTTTGATTAGAGTTAACATTTGAGCTCATTGCTTATTTATTTTGCACTTTATCTTCAGTTAACTTACTTATTATGTACAATTGTTGCTTATTTTCACTTATCTGCTTAAATGGGAGCATAGATTGTTTACAGTTTAGCTTTGCTCACTTGTACACATAAGGTGTTTGATAAAATGCCTAAGTGAATAGTTTATAACTTTGGCTTAACATTTATTAGTCTAAACCATGTCTAATCAACCTCATCTTACATTGTTTTATTTCCAATCTTAATGTATGATTTGTGATGACTTGATAATGAGAAATTGACATGATTACACTTGAGTTAAATCCACTTGTCTCTCTTAGAATAATGTTCGAACTTTCAATGTTATACATTGATTTTTGCTAATTTGTTTTGTGTAGTGACACCTAAGAGGGCAAGATATGGTGGTGTTTCAAGCTCTTCAAGATTGCACATTCAATCATATATGGATGAGGATAAGATTCCATTATATGAATACTTTAGGACATGCCAATATGTCAAGCTAGTTTATTTGACTAAGTTTTTCTAAGATATTGCTAATGGAAATCTATAGGCTAAAATCTTATCACTTATTAGGAATATTGCTTAGGAAAAATTCATTGAGAAGAGGCCGAAAGTTCGTCTAACTCTAGCAAAAGACTTCCTCACTTCTTTCCATTGCCACTTTGCCAAAAAGGAGGATATTGGCACTATTAGTTTCAAGCTTGGAAGAAACAGTTTCCACCAGTTTTTAGGGACAGTTTCCACCACCACCACCACCTCTACTATCACAGTGATTTGAGATCTCTCTTGCTGCAAATAACAAGTTTCTTTTGTGGGAGGTAGAGCTTATCTAAGCTCAATTTTGGCTTAGATTCAGGAAGTGAAATTTTCAACCTCCCATTTTTTATTCATGAAAGCATTTATCTTTGTTTTATGATTTATGTTTTTATTTTGTTACCTAGTTATCTTTTGCCTTTTTATTAGTTGTTACTTTTATTGTAACCTTAATTTTAGTAACCTTGTTGTTTGCTTTAATAATAATATTGGTGTCTTTTATTTTGCTAGTCTTTTAGTAGTTTAGCTTGTTTTCGAGTTTTTGGCTACTAGAAATATGGTTAGTTTAATTTATCACTTAGCTTACATTAATGTAGTGGCTTGAATATCGGGTCAGCAATGATAGTATTTTTTGATAGTGAATAGTTTTTTTGAGCTGAAAAGCACGTCCAAAGGTAAAAATATTTTATTTGACCATCAAAGAATATTTAGCACAGTTAGACCAGGGTTGAAATTTGAAGTGAAATTGAGATCACATAGGCCTTCAAAAGTGAAAAATATGAAAAATAAAGTGGTTCAATTTTAATAGTAACTAGGTTGACTTAGGTTTCATAGAGCATTTAAAAATAGCAATTGAGCTTTAAAAATTGCCATAAATTATATATGTGCCCAAAATGATAAATAGAATATTTTGGCTGTAAAAGGTTAATTTTTCAATGACACGAGTATTTGTTGAATCATATCAATTTGATTGAATTGAACTAGTAACTAACTCTGATTGAGCTAAACTTTTGTGTATAACCTATTTTGAATATGATAAGAATGATGGAATCAATTTTAGAGTGATTTGAATTTGGAAAGTGAGAGAATTATGGGAAAATGGCATAATGGGCTTGATTTTGGACTTTTGGGGCCTAAATTAGTGGACTTGGGTTGAACCAAAGACCAACTCATTTAGCCACTATAAAAGCCAAGTGGGAGATTATATTTTGAACATCCATCCTTATCACTTAGCCTTAATCTCCTTCTTGCTTTGGATGAACCACCCTAGCTCATTTTCTCTATATTTTTTCAAGTTTTATCTCTCTTTCTCTCTTAATCCAAGGATATTAAATGAAATTCTACCTCTCTAAATGATTATTTAAGCCTCTATTCTTTAATTAGAGGAAGATAAGTAAGAGAAATAAAGTGGAAAACTTAGGGTATCCAAGTGAGGTAAGTGTAAATCATGATTTTAAATTGATTTAAGGGTACTTACAAGTATTTTAGGATGCCTAGAGTTCATTTATGTGGTTAATTTAAGCATTTAAAAAACAAAAAAGTAGTGTTTCTTATGTTAAAGAATTCAGCCATGGTAGGTTATCCAAGTGATGTGCAAGCTTCCAAGGAAAAGGCAAGAAAAAGGAAGCCTAAAAGAGCCTAAGCTAGTGAGAAAGGTTAGTGGCTATTAAATCTTTCTATTGCCCTTGAATTGGCATGATTTTCCTTTTGTAACTTAGGAAAAACTAAGAAATATGCATGTATAATTGAAATTGACCTTAGAATAATGAATTAAGACCTTGAATATGCGTATTGGAAAGCTTAAATTGATTTAAATGAATGTGTAAGGTGAACTTCCTTTGATTGTTGAATGGTTACCCAAAGAAAACTAAAGTATACTTTGTGTATTTTGATAAATTATGCCATAAAATGAACCTAGAAATAAAGTAATGTGTCCATAAATTTTTGTGAAATTTATGAAAATTATTTAAGCATTTTTAAGAAGATAATTTTATTATGTACAAAGTGTATTTGTTGAATTATTGTGAAATATTTTGTTAAATAAGTGAAAAATGGTGAATTATTGTGAAATAATTCAAAAACTATGCAAAAGTATTGAAAAAATTGACTAACAGATTTACAATAATGAAAAAGCTACTAAAACTATCTAAAATTTGAAATAGATATTGAAATTAAGTGAACTTTTACCTTTAGTAATAGTCAGGCGATAAAAATCTAGCTCAGGATATAATTTATTAGCCATGCGGATACCTATACCATAGTGTAAGTCATGGCGACATGCTTTGCTATGGTAGGATCACTGATCTCCTATAGTATTTGCTATGTTCTATACTATATTCTTTGAAAAATGATCCTTTAAGTTCATTTCTCAGTCTATATTGTGGTCCTTTGGGATCCACGTCTCGTATATCCGATCTGAGAATTTTTACCGGAATTATACAATAGGCATAATGATAAGAATAAATTGAAAGTGCAAAACGAAAGCTAAAAATGAAGTTAATAATGAAAAAGGACCTAATTGAAAAGAAATGAAAAGTTTAGGGGTAAAATGATAATTTTTCCAAATATTTTATGTAATAAGTAAAAGTAATAAAGAAATGAATAAAAAGTTAAAATGGTAACTCAGTGAACAAATAGTCCTAAAATGAACTTTTAAGTAATGAAAGGACTAAAATGTAATTTTACATAAAAAATTAAAATAAAAACCAATTTGTAAATTTATGTGCCAATAATTGAATGTGAAGTGAAAATAAGAAAACAACGATAATTTTGTAATTAAAGTGTAAAAAGGAAAATTTTGTAATAAAATAAAAATTAAGGACTAATTTGAAAAGTTTACCAAAGTATTCTTATTGAATTGAAATGATTGTTAAAAATATTGAAAATTTTATTTTTATTAAAATATTGATGAATTTTGCATAATTAATGCAATTATACTTGTCTGAAAAATACCATAATTTTTAGTCACCACCGAGCATATTTAATGCTCAGCACGTAGGATTTACTGCGTGCAGGTACCATTGAAAGTGTAAAGCAATAGTACACAACAGGAGCAATTTTGAAGAAAAAGAGAGAATAGGAATATTTTTTAGTTTGATATGTATATATTTATTTAGCTAGATTTGAAGTAAAGAGCGATTTGTATATGAACAATATTGTATATGTATGTGTAAATATGTATCTTGATATAAAGTGATTTGAATGGTGTGTTTGGAATGAGAATATATGGTGATGTATATGTACTTAAGTTTTTTTATAAATTGTTGTGCCCATAAAGGGCTGTGAAATTGTCTATTTTTAGGGGGCTAGACAAGTTTGTAGCCGTTATATTATCGGATTTTTGTAAAATAAATAGTAAAATTGGACAATTTTAGGTCAGCGATAAGTTGGATTTGTAAACATGAATAATGGACAAGAATTAGTAGTTAATGAATTATTTGGTTAAGTGTATAAATTTTAAAATAAGAAAGGGAAAATATTTTTGGCTAATCTCTTATATTCGTAGGACTGTAATAGTAAGGGTGTTACATTTTGTGGTATCAGAGCAATGGTTTAGACGATTCTAATATCGATGTGGGATTAAGTAAATGATTTTTTTGTATATATATATGCAATTTGTAAGTAAAAAGAAGTTATGGAATCTAATGTGTACTTGCTCCTTTTTGTTTTATAGTGAAAAGATGTCATTCGATAGAGATAGACAGGTGGGGGATGGTGAGAGTGAGGCTTCCATAGGCACTGGACAGTAGGAGGTCCCACAGCAACATGCTTCTTTGCCAGTAGCGCCAACTCCACCCCAATAGCTGGAGTTTCTTAATTTGATGGTCGATCACATTTAGCAAAGGCTGTAGATAGGTCAAGCACAACCTTCTTAAGTAACATTATAGGTTCAGGTAGCTTCACATAGAAGAAAACCTATTTTGGAGTAGTTAAAAAGATTAGGAGTTGAAGACTTTTATTGGCATGACCCATTGATACCTGCCCAGGTTAAGGAATGGCTTTTTAAAATAAAGAGATTGTTTGAGATCACAATTAGCCCGCTGAAAGAAAAGTTTGAAGGTATAATGGCTTTACTTTAGGGATCGACTTTCATCCGGTTGGACTTAGTTAGTAGGCATACCCTAGTGGATTAGTTGATTTGGGGATTCTTTGTGTCTCAGTTTGAAAAGAAGTATATGTTAGATAGTATGCCCTAGAGCCCATGTAAAAGGGATGAATTTCATAAGTATGAATTTATATTCTTAATAAAAGGCATTATTCATTTATTAATGCTATGTTGAAATACATGAGTTTGTAAATCTTAAATTAATAAACGAAGTCCTTGATATTCTAAACACAGTGCAAAGGCAATCATTAAAGTGTTCATGATGTGAGGTGTCTATTGCATGCGAATGTGTTAATATCTAAATATTCCTAGTCATAAAATTAACCAGATAGGACATTGTTAATTCGGACAGACTAGCACATGTTATGCTTCTTGAATGGTTCAAGCAGTGGTTCTCATAACTGTGATTATGGAAGATAATCAAAGCTAACATGTGGATACTTGTTAGAAGAACAAGTTCATTGGAGACCTGTAAAGAGAATCCTCACATGGATATTAAATCTATGTCAGTGAGGAATCTCTTCATAGCGATTGTGCAAGTATCCTTAGATTTGAGATCACCAAAGTTACCAAGTAGCAAGTGGTATATTTTGACTCCATAACTGATTAATTCCAACTGGGAGTGAACATAGTTAGGAGATTGGGTATATCATGACCTACTTGAAGATAGTTGAGTGATTGAAAAAGGATTCACCATCCTAGATTTAATAAGAGAAGTTATCTCGCATGATTCTATAATTGCCTTGTTCAGACAATCTCTGGCCAGAGTAATATGCCAAGATGGATAGAGATCAATGAAGGGCATTTTGGGAACAATGGTTAAATTAATAGAACATACATAATTAGATTTATATGAGTTGACAGAAATCCATACTCAAAATCTAATTGAGATAAGAGTGGTTGAAGGAGTAATTGCACGGTAACTGTTTCTATGAAAGGGCATAGTCAAACCACTTGACTTTCCTGACATTTGGGTAGTCATGATGCCTAGCTAAAGGCCAATTATGACTTGTATAATAGTGTATCAAGAATATCAATAGGGATTGATAAAATGATTTAACGAAGTTTAAATCATGTGAGTTTTGAATAGAACTCACAATTACATATTATACTGCCAACATGGACAGGAACCCAATAGGTTACACACATATAAAGAAAAGGATAAAATGGTAAAATTACAAGGATAATAATATTTGATATTATTATGGGGATAGAGAAGTGAATAAGAGAATAATTAATTAAAGAGTTTAATTAATTATGATCAAGTAAAATTGTTTGTAGAACTTTTTTGAAATGTTCTGTAAAAATGAACCTTATTGAAATAATGTATAAGGAGGAACTTTGTTGTTCCTATGTATAAGGAGAGAGGAGAAGCAGATAGATCAAAACTAGGAGAAGGAAGAAAGGGCTAGATCTGTGGATTTTTGAAGGAGATGAAGCTGGCATGAGGTACGGGAATCGATTTCATCTGTTACTGTATATAATTTTTCCTCTTTTGTGTATCAGTATTGTTAGTAAGATTAAATTCTTAATCTAGTGAGTTTTGATGAGTATAAGATGAATTAAGACTTGAATGATCATTCAAGTAAGCAAGGGTAAGGGTTGTGATTTAATTTCATGTTTACAAAATCAAGAAATTTGGGTTTTGAACCCTTGCTACCGAGTCCCTATGCATGGCCATGCAGCCCGTCCCTTCTCCCTCTGCATGGCCACGCATGCCTTTTTTCCCCTTTTGCTATTTCTTTGAGTGGCCACGTGATTTCCTTTGGTTTTCCATACATGGCCGTGTGTTTCCTTTGGTTCTTCCTGCGTGGCCACGTGATTTCCTTTGGTTTTCTAGGTGTGGCCATGGGTTTTCTTTGGTTCTTCATGCATGGCCACGTGAAAGCTTGGGTTTCTTCTTGCGTGATCGCGCACTGCATTACCCTTTCTCTTTGTATGGCCATATGAATGGCTGCCTTTCTTCTTACGTGGCCACGTAAATGGCTCCATTCTCCTCCTGCTTGGCCACATGTTTGGCCTTTGTTCTCTTTGCGTGGTCGTGTATGCCTTCTTTTCTTTCTTGGGCACGACCACTCGTATGTGTCCTTTTTATGGTTCTACTTCACACTCTAAACTATAAATTCTTTATGAATCATGAATCCCATATTATAGAATATATTTGGAGAGAATTAAATGGACCATAAGTAAGGTACATGATGATTAAGTTAAATAAGGTCGTAGTTAATAAACCTTATGATTTCTAAATGAAATAATTGAGGTGTGAAGTCTTTTTAAGGCATTATGAATGACATAGGTAGATGTTAATCTCAAATATGAGTACTTTCACTATTTGTGAGACACCGAATGTATGTATATAATATATATAGGATGAACTAAATGTACGAATGTTAAATTAAGTATAATGAAGCAAAGGAAACGGTTTTGAAGAACCACTTAGGTACGTTCTTCTTGAGTGAATATGTTTTACGTGTGGAGTTATGTGATCATGGCTTATATGACTATATGTATGGTTTCATTTTCATGAACTATCATCGGGTATTACCAGAGTCAACCTTGAAATTTGAATCATGTTGTTTCTTCATGATCTTATGTTCATTGATGTGTATTGCATTAGGTTCTTAAAACATTGTTTTGAGCTAGCATTGCATAATACTCAGTTACCATTATGCTAAAGCATCCTAGTGCATGATATAAGATATCTGGTAGCTATACAAGTATATGAACATGTAATATGTATCATTGAATATCCAAGCTTTAAGCTAGTATTGCTACGAAAATGAATAATATGTGTTCAATTATGGAAAATGAAGTAAATGTTATATTAATTATTGAAAGAATATGATGAATGAAAGATGTTCTTAAAGTGATAAAGCCTATGGGTCTTAGTTTGGTTGTGGATTAGATAGGCATGCCTAGAGGGATTTTGCAGCTGCCATAGTTAACCCCATTTGGGTTTTGTTCCTTTATGAAACAATCGTTCGGCCCTTTTAGGTCTATTGTTTGTTCCTTGCTAGAACCATTGATGACCCCGTTTGGGTGTAGTGTTTTGTTCCTTTATGGAACCATAGTTCGGCCCTTCGGGTCCATCATTTGATACCTCGGTATCCATTGTTCCCATTATCCACCCTTGAACTAGTACTTGGCAGGCTATTAAAAGTTTAAAAGACTTAGCTAATTACTCGTAATAAAGAAATATATGTATATATATATATATATATATATATATACCATTTTCCTCACCTATATAATGTGAAAATGATAATGGCCTACTATATTTCTTGGTTTAAATTTCTTATTGGCTAGAATAATTTCAATGAAATGTAGTTCTTTACTTTGTATTATATAACTATGATTGCATGAAATATGTGAAGTATTGATGCCTAAAATAACTCTTATTGATGATGTATGATATATATATACCCCCTTATGTTTTGATTGAACATTAAAGGTATCTCATAAATAATAAATGTGATTAAATGCTTGCGATGAAAACTATACTATCGATTACTATGAGGTCTAGATGATTGGAAGAATAATACTCGTGTTTAAGATTGCAGATTCATTTGCCATAATAAAGGTGAGATAATTTAATATTGTAGACTTATATGTTTCCTTAAATTTAAAGGGTGTAATGATTTTACGATATTTTATTAGAGTTCATCCTTGGAGTTGGGTTCCCCAATAAGCTTTATAGCTTAGCACGGGTTTGTTATCTGTGTAGGTACTGATTAAGCTCTAGTGGATCAATAGCTGGTGGCTAGTCAGCTTTTGAAGAGAAGATCTGACTGGGTGCAATTGCTTAAGGATTTCATTATGTATTTTCTTTGGCATTATGTTAGGCCTTTTAATTATAAATTTGTTTTTAGTTATTGTGGCATGTAATTATTATGGCCTATGCTTATTATTATTATTATTATTATTATACATGCCTTATCTTTGCTTGGTTATGATGGTGATTGAGGTTTATGCATGGTTAGTGGATTAGGGTGTTACAATTAGTGGTATCAGCGCCCAGGTTTAGTCTTTTCTAGGCAATATGAAATTACGGATGGTCCTTGGAGGTTGAGATGATATTGGTCTAGGCCAAATACCTGTACTATGTGTTATTGTTATTGAGATGCAAATTTTGATGATTGCAAGGAGTGATTAACTTACGATTGATGGATATTGGAGTACTAATAGGATGTTAATTTAAAAGAAAAAATTGTGAGATGACATCTATGGAATTATCGGTATCTCTCACTCCCTGATATTGGAAATGCATAAAAGCCTTGAAGATTTATGATTGAAGTATAGCATTAGTTGATTACAAGTATAACTAGATTGTTTATTAAATGTTTAAAGAAAAGTTTATATGATAAAAAGATAATTGAGTTCTGGCATTGCTGAGCATGCAAGATGTTGAGGTTAATAGGATGCTCTATATGCTCTATATGTATATATGATTGTTAGGATTTTCCTAATTATCTTGGGCAATTGAGCATGTTTCATTATATCAAGATGGGATAAGACATGTATAATTTATTAGAATACCCATTGGTATTCTATTGCATACATGAAGTCATTAACGCATTGTATAACACTCCATATCACATAGAAAGCATTGCATCACATATTTGGCCCAGCTGAAAGGGGAAAATTGATAGGAAATGTAATAAGCATATGACTATCTTAAAATCAGAGGTAGATACTAGAAATAGGTAGATGAGTTTGTTATGGTTATAATTGTTTGTAGATAAGATTGAGTTTAAAAATTTATAGCACTAAAGATAAATATGATATGTTTGAATTTCGAGGATGAAATTCTTTAAGGAGGAGAGAATTGTAAGGACCCAATCATGGCCCTAACCGAATTATAGTAAAGTGACGAGAATTATGGTTAATTAAGGCAAATGTTGAATTATTTTGCAATGTTAAGGTTAAGTCCCATTAGTGGTATTTTGGTAATTTCAACATGCATGTAAATTGAGTATGGTTAAAAATTAAGATAAAGAAGGATATAGTTGAAACAAATAAGAAGTTTGAGTGTTAGATGTTAAGAAAAATAAGTTGTTGGGGTTAAGTTGAATAACGGCAATTTTGGAATTTCACAATGGTATATTTCAATAGCTTCTAGGAGAAGGATAGCAAGGGTTTTAAGAGGGGGGGAATGTCATTTCGAGGGATAGTTCTCTCTCTCTCTCTCTGTTGGTTACGGGTTGGAGAAGGGGAGCTAGGGTTTGTGAGTTAAGATTAAAGGTAATGTCTTTCTTTGAAAATCTTTTCTTCCTCTTCTTTCCTTCATTTATGATTTTGGTCATGAGGGATTATATGATCATGTTGTTGTTCCTGTGTATATGGAGAGAGGAGAAGCAGATAGATTAAGACTAGGGGAAGGAAGAAAGAGCTAGATCTATGGATTTTTGAAGGAGATGAAGCTGGTATCAGGTACGGGAATTGGTTTCATCTGTTACTGTATATAATTTTTCCTCTTTTGTGTATGGGTATTGTTAGTAAGATTAAATGCTTAATCTAGTGAGTTTTGATGAGTATAAGATGAATTGAGACTTGAATGATCATTTAAGTAAGGGTGAGGGTTGTGATTTAATTTCATGTTTCCAAAATCGGGAAAATTGGGTTTTGAACCCTTGCTGCTGAGCCCCTATGCGTGGCCGTGCAGCCTGTCCTTTCTACCTCTGCGTGGCCACATATGCCCTTGTTTCCCCTTTAGTTATTTCTTTGAATGGCCACGTGATTTCCTTTGGTTTTTCGTGCATGGCCGTGTGTTTCCTTTAGTTATTCCTGCGTGGCCACATGATTTCCTTTTGTTTTCTAGGCGTGGCTGTGGGTTTTCTTTGGTTCTTCATGCATGGCCACGTGATAGATTGGCTTTCTTCTTGCATGGTCGCCACTGCATTGCCCTTTCTCTTTGCATGGCCATATGAATGGCTGCCTTTCTTTTTACGTGGCCACATGAATGGCTCTATTCTCCTCCTGTTCGGCCACGTGTTTGGCCTTTGTTCTCCTTGAGTGGCCATGTATGCCTTCTCTTCTTTCTTATGCACGACCACTCATATGTTTCCTTTTTATGGTTATACTTCACACTCTAAACTATAAATTCTTTATGAATCATGAATCCTATATTATAGAATATAATTGGAGAGAATTAAATGGACCATAAGTAAGGTACATGATGATTAAGTTAAATAAGGAGGTAGTTAATAAACCTTATGATTTTTAAATGAAATAATTGAGCTGTGAAGTCTTTTTAAGGCATTATGAATGATATAGGTAGATGTTAATCTCAAATGTGTGTACTTTCACTATTTGTGAGACACCGAATGTATGTATATAATATATATAGGATGAACTAAATGTGTGAAGATTAAATTAAGTACATGAAGCAAAGGAAACGGTTTTGAAGAACCACTCAGGTACATTCTTCTTTAGTGAATATGTTTTCCATGTGGAGTTATGTGATCATGGCTTATATGACTATATGTATGGTTTCATTTTCATGAACTATCACTAGGTATTACTAGAGTCAAACTTGAAATTCAAATCTTATTGTTACTTCATGATCTTATGTTCATTGATGTGTATTGCATTAGGTTCTTAAAACATTGTTTTGAGCTAGTATATGAACAAGTAATATGTATCATTGAATATCCAGGCTTTAAGCTAATTATGGAAAAAAGCTTTAAGTAAATGTTATATTAATTATTGAAAGAATATTATGAATGAAAGATGTTCTTAAAGTGATAAAGCCTGTGGGTTTTAGTTTGGTTGTGGATTAGATAGGTATGCCTAGTGGGATTTTGTAACTGCCATAGTTGACCCCGTTTGGGTCTTGTTCCTTTATGGAACCATTATTTGGCCCTTTTGGGTCTATTGTTTATTCCTTGTTGGAACCATTGATGACCCCGTTTGGCTTTAGTGTTTTGTTCCTTTATGGAACCATAGTTCGGCCATTTGGGTCCATCGTTTGATACCTCGGTATCCATTGTTCCCATTATCCACCCTTGAACTAGTACTTGGCAGGCTATTAAAAGTTTAAAAGACTCAAAAAATTACTTGAAATAAAGAAATATATATATATCATTTGCCTCACCTATATAATGTGAAAATGATAATGGCCTACTATATTTCTTGGTTTAAATTTCTTACTGGCTAAAATGATTTCAATGAAATGTAGTTCTTTGCTCTATATTATATAACTATGATTACATGACATATGTGAAGTATTGACGCCTAAAATAGCCCTTATTGATGATGTATGATATATATATACTCCTTTATGTTTTGATTGAACATTAAAGGTATCTTATACATAATAAATGTGATTAAATGCTTACGATGAAAACTGTACTATCGATTACTATGAGGTCTAGATGATTGTAAGAATAATACACATGTTTAAGATTGTAGATTCATTTGGTATAATAAGGTTGAGATCATTTAATATTGTAGACTTATATGTTTCCTTTAATTTGGAGGGTGTAATGATTTTATGATATTTTATTAGAGTTCATCCTTGGAGTTAGGTTCCCCGCTAAGATTTATAGCTTAGCACGGGTTTGTTATCCATGTAGGTGCTGGTTAAGCTCTAGTGGATTGATAGCTGGTGGTTAGTCAACCTTTGAAGAGAAGATTCGACTGGGTGCAATTGCTTGGGGATTTCATTATGTATTTTCTTTGGCATTATGTTAGGCCTTTTAATTATAAGTTTGTTTTAAGTTATTATGGCATGTAATTATTATGGCTTACGCTTATTATTATTATCCATGCCATATCTTTGCTAGGTTATGATGGTGATTGAGGTTTATGCATGGTTAGTAGATTAGGGTGTTACAACCTTTGTTTCTCCCAATTGTTGGTTCATTCTATCCTTCTCTTGTGTGGATTATTCATTGGAGGTGTTTGATTTTGGACACTATAGTTTGCGACAACTTGGTGAGAAGGAAAATTAACTGTTCAACAAAAATCAAAGGTGATTTTTCTTATTCTCATTAATATGTATATTGTAAATTCATGGCAACATCAAATTTATTGGTTAAAAATTTTAAATTCCGTTTATGTATGAGATGCATGTAATTGATAATTTCCGGCAGTATATTGGCTCATAGTATAAGGTAGTAATTCATGATGCCTTTTGGAGGCTTAAATAGGAGAATAAATAGTGGCAGAATATGAGCATGAGTTTGAGCACTTGAGTGCTTGTATGGATGAAAGTCAGTCTATAAAAGAAAATTTATGTCAGAGATTTGAGAGGAAACTACACACTAAGGTCACATAGATCATTAGGACCTAAAAATTCCTTGATTTGAGAGCTATGGTTGAGGCTACCATTAAGTTAGAAACCGTTTAGATAGAAGAAGCTAATAGGAAGCCTCAATTTTAACAAAAGAGAAAGTAGGGATAGTCCAATGGTAAAGGAGGACAAGATAAGAAGTTCAGGAGATCTCCAGCACCTTAGGGCCATTCACTGACTACTTTAAGCCAAGGTCAGGGTAGTGCATCTTATGGCAAGGCATCAGTTGCATCAGCAGCCAGCACACTTTGAAATAGAGATGGTGGGATAATAGTAGCCTATGACCATTGTGGTAAGGCTCATCCTAGGTAGTGCAGATATTTGACTAGAGTATGCTTTTGGTGTGGTTCAAGAGATCATTATATTAAAGACTATCTTGTAGTGAAGACTGCTTCAGCCACCTCACCAGCAACAGGTACTGGGTCCTATGCATCGAGGGGTCATGGTAGGGGACCTATCCCCATAATTTTAGCTTTTAGACCAGCTAGGTAGTCATCTCAAGGTTGGGGATAAGCTGTAGGTCAAACCTATACTATTAGGGCCAGAGAGGATGATGATGCTTCATATGTGATTGTAGGTAAATTTCTCTTGTTATCTGATTCAGTACATACTTTGATAGATCCTGGTTCTACTCATTCCTACATTAGCATTAATTTAGCATGGGGTAAAGGGATGAGAGATGCATACATAGATCATGATATCTTGGTGAGTAATCCTTTGAGGCATAGTGTAGGGGTGAACAAAGTATACAGACAATGTCTTTCAGTGCCTAGGATCATGTATTCTTGGCAAATTTGATTAAACAACATTTCACGAGTTCGATGTGATTTTAGGGATGCATTGGTTATCTGGCCACCAAGCTACAGTTAACTGCAAAAGAAAAAGGATCACTTTAAACCTTGAAGAGGGTCAAGAAATCACAGTTGTAGTTGTGAGAACCAACTTCTTGTCTAATGTGATATCCGCCACAGCTGCTAAAAGACTGATTAGTAAAGGGTGCATAGCTTACTTGTGTTGTGTAGTGGAGGTAAAAAGAGATAGTCCAAAGGTGTCAGAAGTGCCTACTGTCAGAGAGTTCCTTGATGTGTTCCTTGATAAGTTACTAGGGTTACCAAGTGATAGGGAAGTGGAATTCTCCATTGATATTGCTCCAGGCATTGCTTCTTATAGAATGGTACCTGCAGAATTAAAAGAATTGAAGATTTAGCTAAAAAAATTGCTTGACAAAGGGTTTATTAGACCCTGTGTTTCTCCTGATGGAGCACCAATCTTATTTTTGAAGAAAAATGATGGGACACTCAGGTTGTGCATTAATTATAGATAGCTGAATAAGGTGACTATTAAGAATGAATACCTTTTTTCTCACATTAAAGACTGATCAATTAAGGGAAAATATGTATTCTAAATGATTGACTTGAGATCGAGCTATTACCAAATGGCAGTGAAAGAAATAGATGTGCCTAAGACTGGTTTTCGCACTAGATATGGCCATTATGAATTTTTGGTCATGCCATTTGGGCTTTCAAATGCACTAGCTGCTTCTATGGATTTGATGAATAGGGTCTTCCACCCTTATTTGGATCAGTTTGTGGTGGTCTTCATCAATGACATCCTTATGTATTCAAAGATACCAAAAGAGCATGACAAGCATCTGAGGATTGTCCTATAGATATTAAGGGAAAAGCAATTATATGCCAAGTTCAGCAAATGTGATTTTTGGCTGAATGAAGTATCCTTTTTGGGTCATATAGTGTCTGCTAAAGGTATAAAGGTGGGTCCTTCAAAGATTGAAGCAATTCTTTAGTGGAAACCACCTAAAAATGTTACGAAAGTGAGGAGTTTCTTGAGTTTAGCATGGTACTATAGGAGATTTGTTAAGGGCTTCTCCACTATTGCAGTTTCTTTGACTCAACTACTATATAAGCATACTAAGTTTGTATGAACTAATAGATGACAAGAATATTTTGAAAAGCTTAAAGTTATGCTGATAGAAGCTCCCATTCTCACTCATCCTGAGTTAGGCTAGGATTTTATGATCTATAGTGATGCCTTCAAAAATGGTTTAGGCTGTGTACTGATGCTTGAAGGCAAGGTGATTGTTTACGCCTCTCGATAGCTTAAGAATCATAAGAAGAAATATCCTACTCATGATTTGGGGCTAGCAACCATTATTTTTGCTTTGAAAATTTTTAGACATTATTTGTATGGAGAAAGATGCTACATTTATTTAGATCACAAAAGCTTGAACTACCTTCTTACTTAGAGGGAACTCAACCTTAGATAAAGATGCTGGTTGGAGTTGATTAAAGATTATGATTGCTTTATCGACAACCATCCAGGAAAAGCTAATGTAGTGGTTGTTACCCTTAGCGGGAAATTCATGTCAGCTCTTCGAGCTATGAATGTTAGTTTGAGTTCGACACTAAATGGAGCTATATTTGTTGAAATGCAAGTGAAGCCCGACTTTGTGCATTAGGTGAAAGTAGCCTAAAAGGAAGATGATAGACTGATAGCCATTGTAAACAAGCTTAAGGATAGTAGTGATGGTGACTATTCATTAAATGAAGATAGAAGCCTCTGTTACAAAAAATGACTTTGTGTTCCAGATCAGAAGGAATTGAAGAAAAGCATCCTGACTGAAGCTCACCATAGCAGTTATGGCATGCATCTTGGAGGTAACAAGATGTATTAGGACTTAAAAGCTTATTATTCATGGCCAGATATGAAGCAATATGTGACAAAATTTGTAAGTAAATGTCTGATATGTCAACAAGTAAAGGCAGAGCACTAGGTTCCCTCAAGATTGCTTCATCCCATTTTGATACCAGAGTGGAAATAGGATAGGGTGACTATGGATTTTGTAATTGGATTGCCTGTCACTCAAAGGAAACATGATGCTATATGGGTGATCATCGATAGACTCACAAAATTTGCTCATTTCTTACCAGTGCGAATGGATTATCCTTTGACCAAACTAGTAGAAATCTACATTAATGAGATAGTGAGATTGCATATAGTGCCATCATCCATCATTTCTGATACGGATCCAATATTTACTTCCCATTTAGTTATCCAAAGAAAACTAAAGTACACTTTGTGTATTTTTGATAAATTAAGCTATAAAATGAAGATATAAATGAAGTAATGTGCCCATGAATTTTTGTTAAATTTATGAAAATTATTTAAGTATTTTTTAGAAGAGAATTTTATTATGTACAGAGTGTGTTTGTTAAATTATTGTGAAATAAATTATATAGTAAGTGAAAAATGGTGAATTATTATGAAATAATTCACAAACTATGCAAAAGTAATGAAAAATTAACTAAAAGATTTATTGTAATGAAAAAGCTACTGAAAATGTCAAAAACCTAAACTGGATATTGAAATTAAGTGAATTTTTGCCCTTAGTAATAGTCAGGCAGTCAAAATCTAGCTCAAAATATAATTACTAGGCATAGGGATACCTATATCGCTATGCAAGTCATGGTGACTTGCTTTGCTATGGTAGGATCACTGATCTCTTATAGTATCTGCTCTGTTCTATGCTCTGTACTAGGATCATTTCTCAATCTGTATTGTGATCCTGTAGGATCAACATACCTTGCATCCGGTCTGAGAATTTTAATTTGGATTGTACTGTAGGCATAATGATAAGAATAAGTTAAAAGTGCAAAAAGAAAACTAAAAATGAAGTTAATAATGAAAAATAACCTTATTGAAAAGAAATTAATAGTTTAGGGGTAAAACGATAATTTTTCCAAATATTGTATGTTATAAGGAAAAGTGATAAAGAAATGAATAAAAAGGGTAAAAAGGTAATTTAGTGAACAAACAATCCTAAAATAAACTTTTAAGTAGTGAAAGGACGAAAATATAATTTTGTATAAAAATTTAAAATAAGAACCATTCGGTAATTTTATGTGCCAATAATTAAATGTGAAGTGAAAATACGCAAACCAATGGGAATTTTGTAATTAAAGTGTAAAAAGGAAAATTTTTTAATAAAATGAAAAATTACGGACTAATTTGAAAGTTTACCAAAATATTGTTATTGAAATGAAATGACTGTTAAAAATATTGGAAATTGTATTTTTGTTAGAAAATTGATGAATTTTGTATAATTAATGCAATTATGTTTGTCTGGTAAATACCTCAATTTTTAGTCACCACCGAGCATATTTAATGATCAGCACGTAAGTTTTACTGCGTGCATGTACTAGTGAAAGTGTGGTGCAATAGTACATAATAAGAGCAATTTTGAAAAAAAGAGATAATAGAAATATTTTATTGTAAGGATCCAATAATGGCCCTAACTAGATTATAGTAAAGGGACGAGGATTATAGTTAATTAAGGCAAATATTGAATTATTTTGCATTATTAAAGTAAGTTCCCATAAGGGGGTATTATGGCAATTTTGGCATACAGGTAATGAGTATGGGTAAATTTTAATTAAAGGAAAGGATACAATTGAAGTAAGTTAGACGTTCGAGGCCTTTTTGTGAGAAATATAAGATGTGGGGGTTTATTTGTGCTTAGGGGCAAAGTGGGAATTTCCTTTAGGGAGATATTTACCCCACTTCCCTATTTCTTGTAATCCTGGAGATGTGGTGATCGGCTAAGGCAAGAAGTGAGGTTTCTCTCTCTCTTTCCTTTTTCTTTGTTAGTTACGGGTTGGAGAAGGGAGCTAGGGTTTGTGAATTAACATGAAAGGTAATGTTTTCCTTTGAAGATCTCTTCTTTTTAATTTGTGATTTTTGGTGATGAGGGATTACAAGATCTTGTTGTTGTCACCATGTGTAAGGAGAAGAGAGAGAAGCAGATAAATCAAGTGAAAGAGAAGAAAGGAATCATGAGTAAAGGAGATGGACCAAGAGGATTAAAGAAAGCGTTAAAGCTTTAATAAGTTATGGGGCTATTATGATGATTTTGTGAATGGGAGTATTGTTGATTTTGTTGTATGTAGATGAATCTATAGGAAGTAGGGTTATGTTATTTGCATTCGTAAATCGAGATTTTAAGATGAGAAATGGAAGACTCTTTTCTTTGAGGTGCCAAGTCATGATAGCCTTCACGAGTCGTGCACCTTTTGCCTATATTCCTTTACAACTCGTGATCCTAGTTTTGGCTTGCTAATGACTCATGAATGCCTTCAGTGTACCTTTTGCCCCTATGTCACTTGTGAATGTCTGGTTTTTCCTTGGCTACCGACTCATGAATTCCTTAATGAGTCATGCATTCTTGTTTGAGTCATGAGCTTGGTTGTGACTTATGAACCTTATTGTTTGACATCTGAGAAACCGAATACAGAGGTAGGAATTTAAGAGTTTTACGTGAAATAAGAAAAATCTGCTTTAAGACTCAATAGACCTATTTGGACTATTTTGCTTATAAGTTGATCTAGAGAACAAAAAATTGAATGAATCTTTTAGGTTTGAAAATAGAAATCCATACCTATATTTCATATGAAGAAACCAAGTTCTAAATCTATTTTTAACAGGGCCATATTTTAGCTTGAATTCTGGAACAGTTTGCTGCCTAGTTACTAGGAGCAAATCTTAGTGTTTTGTGAATATCTGAAAATATAGGAATGATATTGATATGATTTTTGATTTTTTAAAAACAAGAAACATAGTGAAACAAGTTTGTAGAAGATCATTTTTGCTAAAAATGCCTTTTGGTAGCTTAAAATTCGCTTATAGGCTGAACTCAAAAAACTGCCTGTGACCGTTCATGACTCGTGACTCCTATCACGACCCATGACACTTTCTACTTGTGCTTAAGTGCACGAGTCATGATATTTGCTCCCTGTCACGAGTAGTGACACCCATCATGACTCATGAAACTTCCCTACTTCACCCAAACATGATTTTTAAGCCTTTTAGTATCACCAAAGTTGTCTAAACCTTTTTAAGTAACTTTAAAGCATTTTAAACATAAAATAAAGATAAGTTGTGACACTAAACATATGATTAAATAAAATGTTATATGATAATAAAATTAGTAAATGAACACTAACATTAGAATACATGAAAATGTTTACTTATATTTGATTGTATTATAATGAATATACTTATGTTATTTGGTTTTGCCCAAAAATTTTGCACACCGATATTCCTCTACAATGAGATGAGAATAATATGATATAACCTAATGATAATAAGAGAATAGTCACAAAGTTACATGTCCAAGTTAAAAGAAATGGGACATCACAATTTATGTTAAATTATGAAACCATATAAGCTTGATTACACTCAAGCTCATAAGTAGAATTAATGATGAGCAATGATATATATAATAACCTGCTAGCCTGTTTGCTCATGCCTATACTATATTATGATTAGCATATGCCCGTCAGTAGTGTACTAACAACTAAGATTAAATAATCTCACATAACTTACCTAAGTATAAAATGTTATAAGATGAAAAATACAAGTAAGATGATTGAAGTATATATATGATTATGTTAAAGTGTATAACTTGTTATCTATAATTTGATAGACCATGAAAGTTAATCAAGGGATTAAATATGAACAAGTGTTGACTTATAAGAGAACTTACTTATTTTATTATATGGATCATAAATGCTGGAGTGTTACTATATATGATGATGTCTTAATGTGAATAATTATGAGAATAGGGAAACTATTCACAACAAGTAGTAACAAGGTACGTCATCAAGAACTAACCATGAGTTATGTAAGTTCTATATTGTATAGTTGATATGAGCATGGTATGATAAGTAGCCTAGCTTAATAGGTGAACAAGTATAAGTAATAAAAGCATGTATTGCCATGATTCAAGGTGCATTTATGCATATGTATATATATATATATATGTATGGGGACATGCATATAATTTTATGAAGGCGTTTAATAGCAAGATCTACACTTTCATATTGTTTCATTGGAATCACGCTTAATGCTAACCATGCATAAATGTTGATGCAACTATTTGGTTACATGACATGCATCTATATGTAATGGAGCCTATAGCTCAACATTGATGTGTGATAAGAATGATATGCATTCTTTTGTGAAATGTGGCTTTCAGCCAAATGATGTACTAAGTAAAGAATAATATGATAAATTAAAGATGTTCTTAAAGTGGTTAAGCCTGAGAGTCTTAGTTTAGTTATAGATTAGATAGGCATGCCTAAAAGGATATAGTTGCAACTACCATAGTTGACCTCGTTTGGGTCTTATTCTTTAATGGGACCATCGTTCGACCCTTTTGGGTCTAAAGTTTGTTCCTTATTGGAACCATTGTTTAACCCATTTGGGTCAATTGTTTGATATCTTCGGATATTCATAGTTTGATACCTTCGGGTATCCATTGCTCCCGTTATCCATCCTTTGAACTAGTACTTAGGCAGGCTATTAAAGATGATAGAATGTGCACAAGATAAAGTAAAACATGCAATGATTGCTCCATTTATGTAATGTAAGCATGATGAATGGCCTACTATGGTGTTGTATCCTAATTTCTTATTGGCTTTAAACTATTTATATGAAATGAAATGCCATGTTATGTGTTACATGATGATGATATCTCACATCTATTATGAGGATGGTTTTCGTATGAGTGTTGGGGTGAGTTAGTTCCACCAATGGGTTCTGCGACTAATAGATGGGTCATATAGGCCACAAGCTTACTATATTGTATTGAAAGTTATACGAACTGTGGCATATGTAATAATCTTCATGTATGTGGAAATTATGAAATGTTTGCATGTGGTATGGAGACTTTATTGATTAATCATGATGTGTCATACCTATTTTTTGAAATGGCATGCAAATCCATCAGTAAGTATATGAATATTTACACATGTATATGCATATGTATAACTCTGTCATAAACCAATGTGTAATGTATAGGGCGGAATGATGTCGTATGATGTTTAGTTTGCCATGCTAAGATGACCCTGAGGGAATACATGATTATGAACTTGTAATGAGAATTGAATGATACATATGTAAGTGTGAAGTAAGCATGCCTAATAATATCTCATATTGATGCTACATGACCTGAGCACTCTATTGAGCTTTGATTTAATATCGAATGTAAACCCTATGTAACCAATATAAGGGAATGTTTTAAACTGAATTGTTATCCCATCAAAAGCCTAATGTCGAGAGCTTATGAATAAAAGGATGTTGAGGTGTCTAAATTATACCAGTTTAATAGAAAGAAAAGATGATGATGATAGTGTAGTTGATAAGTCGGTTATAAGATGATTTAAGTAATGCTCTAGACTTTAATAAAGATGCTAGTTATGGTTAAGGTTAAGAACTCCCCAATATATACATTGTGGAATGATTAATATTGTAGACCCATATGTTATTTTATGTTATTATGATTGATGTTTATGATATGAGGAGCAATTGTAAGTGGTTGTCTATTGAGTTTTGCTCCCCACTAAGCTTTATAGATTAGTATGGGTTTGTTTATATGTGTAGGTTCAGGATAAGCTATAGTGGATCGATAGCTACAATAGCTAGACAACCCTTGAAGAGAGGATCTGGAAGATTGCAATTGTCTGATAATTTCATTATATTGTTGGCCAATTATGTTAGGCCTTCTTATTTATAAGTTTATTTAATTTAGTATGGCATGTAATTATGGCTTGTATTATTATTTCTGCCTAATCTCTATTAGGTATGATGATGATTGATGATTACCCATGGTTAATGGATTAGGGTATTACATTTGTAGTTTGGCATGTATATATTTATTTAGCTGGATTTGAAGTAAAGAGTGATTTGTATATGAACAATATTGTATATGTATGTGTAAATATGTATCTTGACATAAAGTGATTTGAATGGTGTGTATGGAATGATAATGTATGGTGTTGTATATGTACATAAGTTGTTTATAAACTATTGTTTATATTATCGAATTATTGTAAAATAAATAGTAAAATTGGACAGTTATAGGTTAGCAACAAGTTGGATTTGTAAACATGAATAATGGATAAGAATTAGTAATTAATGAATTATTTGGTTAAGTGTATGAATTTTAAGATAAGAAAGGGAAAATTTTTTTTGGCTAATCGCTTATATTTGTAGGACTGTAGTAGTAAAGATTTTACATTTAAGCTTAGTTCACCCTAATTTTTCTCAAAAAACCAAACGGTTTGAACTTGAACTTATAATATGCAATAGTCAAAATATTTACTTAGCATTAGGATAACATGATGTTTAATGAAATTTTAGCTAGTTTAACCTTTAACTTGACTTATATTTGTTAGTTTTCACTTTTTGAGCACAAAGATCGGTTTTAAATAGAAAAAAAAATAATGCATTGAAATAATTGAGTAAGGAATTTTATGATATTAGAATCTTCCTCATTACCTTTTAAAGAATAAAAAAAAAATAAAACAAGCTGGAAAGTGATATAGGAAATAATTTTCTTGTTTAGCCATATCTTAGCTTATTTTCCACCCTTTTTGTATATTTGTCCCTTGTCAGAAATTTTGAGCTTAATGAGTCATGCTCAAGGCATGCCATGTTTATTTTTCTTGTTACACCTATTTAATTACTATATAGCCTAAAAAGCTTTTATCTCTCCTTCTAAGAGTTGCCACTCTAGGATTGGATAGATTAATATGGATTAGGTAGTTTAAAGAATGTAGTGAGACAAAGTTAATTTTAGGAATATTAGTAAGAGTTATTGATGAAGTCAAGGGATTAGTGAAAGATTGACCTTGTAAACACTCATTTTATCATTGATTGCTAGCAATGAAGCTAGTATGAAAAAAAATTAAAAGAAGGAAACATTGAAATAAAGCTATCATATATAGCCAAATTTTAAGTGTGAGGTTTTTACAAGGGGATTGAATTTTTGGCTTCTCAAAAGTGGTGGAATTGAGTAATTTAAGAGGGATTTCAATATTGTTTTCTCTTGAATGTTATTAATGTTTATGGGATAGAGTAAAAAAGTATGAAAAAAGGTATCTGCTTAGTAGTTTGAAATTTTAGAGACTTGGTCTATTCAAGCATAGAGTGGCTACTTTTTTGTTTTTCTTTTTTCGATTCTTTGATAACCATTCACCTTAACCCTATTACAATCGAATTAAGACCTAAGTGACTCTAAGTTTGGTTTTAAGGTGTTTAGCAGAGATGACCTTCAGATCCTGGTGCTAAAAGAGAGGCCTATGATGTTTCTAAAGTGTCAAGTGAAAAACCACTTATGCATTTAGGTTTACATTAATTCTAGAGCTTAACTATGAATTTGCATTGGTGTTTTTATTTTGAAAAGAGTTTAAAATATTTTGTTCTTGCACACACACATATGAAAACTTGCTCATATTTTCTTGCTTGAATTTGATATAGTTAGAGTTTTGTTAAGTACTTTTGTTAATTGCTAAGCATGATTTTGGAATGCATGATTCTTGGTTGAAGTTTGATTATTTTGAGAAGTTGGTTTGTCTAAGTTTTCTCAGGGGCAAGCAAAGATTAAGTGTGGAATCTTTGATAGTTATGAATTATACTTATGTTATTATTGTGTTTTTAGGTGATTTAATTGTTAATTTGGTGTTTAATTTTATAATTTGTAATTTATAAGGATTAAATTGCAATTTGATATTTTTAGGTGCTAAATTGAAGTAAAAAAGGAAGTCATATGGAAAAAGGGAAGATTTTGGTGCAATTTTAGAAAATTGGAGAATTTGGTACAAAAGAGAAAGTTTTTCTTCATATGGAGTACATAACCAAAATAATCTCTTGAGGCATTAAAACCCTCTCCCAAGTATGTAAAACCCTCTCCTGAGTGCTTTGGCCCTTTTCAAAGTGTTTTCATAAGGAATATGAAGAATTACAAACACTCTCCTGAGTGTTTCAAGTACTCACCCTAGGGAATGACTCCTAAACATGATAAAACTCTAATTTCTTCTGGTTTAGGAAGTGTCAAGGCATCCAACTTCTTCTTTTGGCAGTATAAAAGCACACTTGAACATCAAAATTGAAAGGGTTGTTAGAATTATGAATTTTCACTTAAGTTTTAACCTAGTTTTCAAGACATAAGAATTTAGAGTTTGGAGGCTATAACTTGGTTTTCTAAAGAGATATCAAGGGAGCTTCCTAGCTTTATGTGTTTGTATCTTTATTTCAATTTTTCTTTTATTTTTAAGATGAAGTGTGAGTAGTTTTTTTACTTTTATTGAGGGATTTTTGAACCCTCATACTTTTATTGTAGTGACTTTAATTTGAGTTTTAATTCAATGCAATTGTGATATTACTAGTCTTAATTTATTTAATAATGGTTGATGATCAATTCTAGTATGACCTATTACATGCATGTTCTTTTTTTAATTCACTTGTATTGATGCATTATTATATTAGGAAATTTAAGATAATTGTGTGTTGGTAAGACTATATTAGGATTAAGAAAAGTTGAACTACGAATAGATTGAAGTTAAATTTCTTGAAAAAGAGCTTAATGGATGTTTAAGAGTTAATAAACCAGATCTTTATGCTAAGTGTTGGATTGTTTCTGATAAGAAGGTTTGATGCTTAGAATGATATTCTTGATTAGATATCTGAATTTGTTACTAGTTTTCCATAATCACTTATGTTATTTTTAATTGAGTCTTTGCAATATAATCAAAGGTGGATAGTCTTTTAGCAAAAGTGTTTGTCATTATTGATTTTACCATATTTTATATCTTGCCTTATTTATGTTTATTTGTCTTAGTTTCATTGTTTTAGTTATTTAAGTTTTAGTATTAAATTTATTTAGTTCTTCATCATTTAAATCTTGGGAATTCTTTGGACACATCACTCATTGACTGGTGTCTAGCAACTGTACAAGATTTGCTAGTAACATAGGGAAATATAACTATGACCCTCTAATATCGAACCTAAGCAAAACATGTGTTTGTATGAAAATTCTGAGTTTTTAAATGAAAATTGGGTGTTAAAGAAAGAAAAGAAATCCCAGAGTTTATAATGATGAAGACTGACTAAATTAAAGAAAAACAATTAAAAACTAAAGAGTAAAAACTAAAGCAAACAAGTAAAATAAATCTTAAATTAAAGTAAATAAATAGGATTAAGAAAAATTAATATTAAAACAACTTTCAAGAAAAGGACTATCCACCTTGACTTTATATTGCAATGGCTTAAATTCTATAGAAATATTAGTGATTATGGAAAACCAGTTAAAATAAAACCTGATACCTTGAAATAAGACTATCTTTCTTAAGTATTAGATTCCCTTCTTCAAAATAACTCAATACTTAGCATAAAAATCCAGTTAAAATCCTAAACATTCATTAAACTCTTTTGCAAGAAAATTCAATTCCAGTTTATTCTTAGTTCTTCCTTTATTGATACTAACCAATAAAATCAACACATAATTACCTCTAATTTTAGAAAATAATCATGCATAAACATTAAATAATTAATCTAAGAACATGAAAATCAATGATAGTGTCTAACCAATTTTTAGTTATTGAATCAATAAACCAACAATTAATCTCAACACAATCAAAGATAAAAATATGTTTAAAACCAAGAAATAATTAACTAATTTCAAAGCACAAACTAAAAAAATAAAATAAAATAAGAAACAACAAAACAAAACAAAAATTAAATTCATGAACAAAATGGAGATAATAAATGTCTACTTTCTAAACCAAAATGGAGCTTAGTTGAGTAAGCTCTACCCCTTTCCAAAATTTTTGCCATCCACAACCAATGCAACAAGTCATCTAAGGTGATGAAAGAGGCGGTAGAGGATAATGCTTCCAGAAATCATGCAAAAACTTCTCTAGGGTCTGCTTTACCTTATAGAATCGTACATTGTATCCATCTGACCCTACATCCTATCCAAATGAATCGGCTAGTGATCCATCCTACTACTAAGCTGATTAAGATACGCCTCCAAATCAAAAGGAATATTTACTTCTGCTAGTGGATCATTATCTGGTGTCTCATTCTGCTCTTTCTGTTGCACTCAAGGTGAATACCATTCTCTCTTAAGTATTCTTCTCTGGTTGTCTAGTGACATCGGGGTTTAGTCATCAAAATCTTCATGTGCTTAAGCATGACATTATCAATACACTCTATGTCTCCCTCAAATTGCTTACCAAAGGGCAGGTTATGTGCAATAGCTTGGGCTAAAATAGTTGCTATCCAATCAATAGAGATAGCATGAACTTTAGAAGCTCACTTATGTAATTCTTTAATCCGCTATGCTATAATCAAGGCTCCTTTAATTTGAATACCATTAACCATACGCCTAAGCAACATAATCTGAGAAGTATTAAGAGCACTCAGGCTATTGAGATAATATAAATATTATTTGAAAGAAACCTATGAATAATCCTTAAAGTATGGTCTCAAAGTGTGTGAACTTCAAACCTGCCTCCTTTCCATGGCTCAGGATTTAATGGATCTCAAAACCCTTTCCTAATTTTCTTCTGGAGAAGCATTAGCTAATTTGATTGGAGCATCAAGTAAGAACCTTAGGTTCTTAAAAAATTTGTTAAAAGTCACTGAATACCCATTCTTCCCCAGTCGGAACTAAACTTTTCCCATGTTATCATCATCTCCTTTAAAGTGACATTAAAATGAATAAAAGAAATCTCCAGCCAAATCAGGATAAAATTTCACCTTACGATTAATAAATGTATCCCAACCTATATGTTGAATCAATGGCAGGACCATCGCCCAAAGGTCTCCAGTAGGAACATCAAGCAAGAGATGACTAAGAAAAGTTGGTTTGACATATTGGTGGGAACTGAAGTATTCGTACTTCACATATTTCGCTTTCTCAACATAGGAAGGAATGTAAATATTGGATGAGCCTTATACTTAAGAGTGCTTTGCATTTTTAGGTGCCATTGTAAAAGTAAAGAAGCAAAAAAAATTGGGAGTGCAAAATGGTATGTTAATGATAAGGGAAAAATCAGCATGTAAAAATTCACCAATGATTAGGCAGGGATATCATGGAATGAGATGAATAAGCATGTAAGCAAGTGATGAAGAGAGTGATAATATGGCATTTATGAATACTAACAAGCACGTTAAAAACTTTCCTACGGTAATGTCAAAATGCAAACAAAAAAATGAGCTTTGATGGAAGAGATTAAGTCATAACTTGTCAAGATAAAGTAAATTAAATATATGGTAACGAGCATGAATGACAATGGAGAAGTAGCTAATCATAATCGTTGTAAGGACCACACTAGACCACCCAAAAATCATCATCTTATAAGCTCTTTATCATACGATAAACTATTCCCTTTATAGCTCTATTGGTCAATACTGTTGTATACACATGCATATCTCAATATACTATGAGAAATTCTAAAACATTACACTAAATAGTCTATATACTCAACTAAACTGTTCTTTTAATTATTGTTCTTTAAATACAATATGATAAATACAAGCAGAAAATGAAATACAATTTATAATTGATTCACTCTTATCTCCAGAGTTGGCTTTACAATAACAGATATTGTCCCAATATAAAGTATCTTGACTTCAAGTACCTACATGGATAAACACCTGTGCTAAGCTATAAAGCTTAGTGGGGAACAATAAGTATATGAACAACCACTCACAGTGATTGTTTCCAAGCACACAATAAACATTATTAATATAAAGATATTATATTTAACATGCAAGGGTTAAAATATAATTTCATATATCATATTTAATCTTATAACATTAATGTATAATGATAATACATAATAGACTAAACAAGTTTTGCCAACATTACACATATACTACTAATTACATACTGTGAAATGCCTGCTTAAAGTCCTATAGGTGTGGATAACGGGTACTGTGGATACCTGTAGGTATCAAATATATATATACCCAAAGGTATTATTCTTGTGGACACCCGAAGTTTTCAGACATGTGGATCCAAACGGGGTGAAGCTTGTGGTCCTAAATGGGGATAAATATAGACCTAAACAGGGTCAAACCTATAGAAGCTACGACTGTAACCCTATAAGCAAGCCTATCTATCTAGTACCAAGTTCTATATACAGAAAAATAATCATATTCATATGATATTTGATTTATACAATTCAATTCATCATATAATAGGTTAATTCAAACAATATAGTATTTTTCTTTAACTATAATGTCATAATTAAAAATACATACAGATAATCAATATAATACAATCATATTCAAGTATATATTATCATACATCAATTACTATAAATTTATTCTTATATTACTTATACATTTCATATGCTTATGGTTGTACATTACCATATACTTTATGCTTAAGATAACCTATAAGATTTAGGAAGATAGTAGGTAAGCTTGTGCATCATATAGGGTCTTAAACTTTTAAGTTTAAAATTCTAAGGAGTGTTAGGGTTACTATCAAAATCATGGTAACCATGACCTCAATCATGAAATAGGGGTCATGGTTACTACAAAAATCTTGGTAACCATGACATAGGTTGGACTTTTCATTTAGGACTGCGCCAAACAACCTCACGGTCATTACCAGATAAGTAGTAACCGTGGTCTATAACTTTGGGAGGGGTCACGGTTATTATGAAAAGCTTAGTAACTGTGAGATAGGGTGGATTTTGTCTTTGGACTAAAAATTGGGGTACCTCATGGTTACTATAAAAAACCTAGTAACCATGAGGCCCAAACCGGCCAAAGATAGATTTCTAGTCTCGACTTCTATGCCATTGTTGACCTATAAAACATCATTTTTAGGGAAAGTGTCTCTCTAAAAGTTATAGATCTATGTTTCTAGTTTCTAAAAAATTAAGAATCACTCAAATCATACCTATAAATCTCTAGATATCCCATAAAAACCACTGACTGCTCCCAATGACTAGGCAACAGTTCTAACCTGGATTCAAGCAAAATTTTCTATATCATACAAATTGATTCAGGATTCATGTTCTTAATATGAAATAAATATATATGAGTCTAGTTTCTCTAACTATAATTTCTCAATTTGAGTCACAGGAACTCAAAATATCAACAAAGAAGTGATGACTGGCCAAGTGAACATTAAGACAGTTTTCACTATCTTCAACAAAGGTTCCTAATTCTAATTTTCAAACATGCTTAACCTTAAGTTTTCATGATAATAACATGTTATAATATCAAATATATCATTAATAACACCATATGCATAGCAATCATGCACAAAAACTATGAAGTGTTCCCATACCTTTAAAGACTCCATCAATCTATCTCTTCCTTATCTTCCTCCTTCCTTCTACTTTCTCCCTTCATATTTTCTTGATCTTAGCCTTAGGTTTCTGTAAAACCCATCTCTCTCTCTCTACCATCTGCAACTTTTTCATCACTTAGAGCATAATTGTATAAATTTTGAGGAGAAGAAAATAAATAAAGAAGAAAAGAAAAGAAACAAAAACAAAACAAATGAGTTTTTTTGACCAAGAATAGCCGGAAAACATAAGAGGAAACCAAAATTTTCTCCTCTCTTTCCAGCCATCCACTTGTTCATTTCTTATTGGTTACTAATAAAAATCTTAGCGAATGTCCCCTTTGGTCCTTTTTTTCTTCACAATTCACATTTCTACTTTAAAACTTTTACTTTTACTTTTCAATTAAGTCCCTAAATTGTAATTTCTCCCTTAATTAACCACATAATCAACCTCTGTCTCATGCAAAATGACCATCTAACCCTCCTAGGGTACCATTAGGGGCATTACAATTGTAGAACAAAATGATGGCAAAAAGAGATGTACGGTTAAGCAAAATTAAGCAAAAACTCATTTAGACATTTTATCGAACGAGTGGTGTGCACATGTTTGAGAGGCAAATTAAAGATCAAGATAAGGTGCAGTAGCCACCAAAATTGACATTAAGCAACATTTACATACATATTAGGCACAAAACAAACAATTTTGCCAAAAGAAATAATTATGAAGTGTAAATTGCATGTTGAAATTGACCTAAATTATGTAAACTACCGAAAGAAAACAAAGAAAAAAATGGCATTAAGTAAACAAAATAAAATAAAGGGCAAAGTAAAGAATCCTTACTTGAAATTAAAGAAGCAATCAACTGATGAAAAAATTGTGATTAGGAAGTGAGTAAGTGTGTGATGATGCTGGAGTAAGGAAATAACTAAAAGTAGAAAGAAAAAGAATGAAGAAAATGAAGAAAAAGAAGAAGAAAGAGAAAAAAAGAAGAGGAGCTAGAGCGGTGCCCAACAGTGGTGGAATGGGTGAGAGAGAGAGATAAACGGCCATGGGTTGTGTGGAAGAGAGAGATGAGCAACTGTGGCGAGGGAAGGCTAGTGTTATGCGGCTGGGTGCTTGGGAGGAAAGTGTGTGTGTGTGGGCTTATAAAAGGGAAAGAAGAAAATTGAAATGGGAAGGCAGAGAGGACGCACGCGGCCGCGCATGGGATAGGCTTAGGAGTTGCACAGTGTGTATAAGCAAAAGGGATTGGGGGTAAAAAGAATTTTGAAGCACGATATTTTTAAGCATTTTAAGGTAGCTAGTTCTCACATGGCCACGTATGGGTTTCTTCTTAGACATAGGTGACTGTGTAAGGGAAAAAATAGAGAACTGATTTTGTCTTGCCAGTAAATTACTCCGAATTCATAATTAATTTTCTAATTAGCCTATAATGCTTCTAAAATTTTCTTCTCCTACTATTTACTCTTTGATTAAATTAAAGCAAAAATTTGCCCATTACTACCCAATTTATGTCATAAATTATAGTTTAACCCAATTGATCAAGAAAAACTCAAATTAAAGCCTGCTCTAAAACTTCAACCATCAATATTTCAAGACTCTCTAAATCCAATTTAATTCAATTATGCAGCCCTATAGTTCATGAATCTAAGTGACAAAAATTAAAACTAGCTAAAAACACATAAAAATCAACATTGACTCAAATCAAAATTTTAAATAAAGGGGAAGAGATTTTAGTTCTAAGTTTAAGAGTCTTCAACTAGACTTTGCAAACTGTCTTAATAATCTTGAAGCAAAATGGTTACCTCAGCAACCTCATGTTGTCCATTTTTATATGGTTTTAGCTGATGATCGTTCACCTTATATTCATGTACATCTTTTGGATTTTTAATCATCACAACTCAGAATTCATTGCTTGACAGGACTTGATATGGCCTGAGCCACTTGGATTTTAGATTTACAGAAAATAATCAAAGATGATTGTTATATAATAACATTAACATACCTGGAACAAAGTCTTTTACCTTCAAGCACTTGTAATGCTAATGTTTCATCTTCTCTTTGTATAATCCTGCATTATCATAAGACCATTGTCTACTTTCATCAAGTTCATTGAGCTATAATTTTCTCTTTTCTCTTACACTTCTTAAATCATAGTTAAAGGAATTTTGTAGTCCAATAAGCTTTATGCTCTAATTTGACTGGGAGATGACATGCTTTGCCAAAGATCATTCTATAAGGAGACATGCCTATAGGGATTTTAAATGTAGGTCGATAGGCCCATAGAGCCTTATCTAATTTATTAGACCAATCTTTCCTAGAATTATTAACTATCTTTTTTAGAATTGATTTTAGCTCCCTATTAGACACATCTACTTATCTATTTGTGTAAGACCCAAAATAGGCCCTAGTAGAATTCAAAGGTAATTACATGTTATTAAAATCTAATTGAGTATTATTGGATGAATTATTAAGAGTTAAGATATTGATTAGGGCAAGAATGTTATTAAGTTATCATTAATTATTGTGATAAATGTGTAAATTATATGGTATGAATTTTATAAGGTAATAAAATGTTTAATTATATTGGTTTAATAATATTTAAGGGTACAATTGAAGTATGAAGTATTAGTTAAGGGGGTCAATTTTTGATACAATTAAATATTGGGCCAATTGTAATAATGGAATAGTAATTTGGGATGCAATTAAAAGAAGATAGAAAGGTTGGGGTCAATATGGAAGAGAAGGTTTAAGTGGGGTTCAATTTATAACATGCAATTAGTTGGAGGATTAAAAGAGGAATTATGAGTGACCAAGATGATGTCACATTCCACTTAAACTCACATGCAAGACAAGTATAAAAAGGGGCATTAGGTGAGGTGGACGACATAAGCATGATGGAGAAGAAAGAATAACCTATTTTGTTTCACTTTCCCTTTTTTCTTCTACTCAAAAAGAAAATTTGTAACTTTCATCTCTTTTATCTCTCTAATCCAGCCCCCTTTTCACTCAAAGAACATCTTCAAATTTCTACCTTATGCATGAATGGAAGACTAGATTAAAGATTCTTAAAAGGGCATAAGAGAACTAGAAGATGGGAAGAAAAAGGAAGAGAAAGAAATAAGAGGATTTTGAAGAAGATTTGAGTTGCATGTTTAGGTTTGGGAACATAATCTTTATGCATGTGTTTTCCTTGAGTGAAATCTATGATTACAATATGATATGGATGTATTTTGATATAGTGTTATAGCTACAAAAGAGGAAATTTTAGAGATTTACCTAATACAATCTACGTCATTTTATCCAAATAATCATTATTATTCAATTGTATTTTGAAACACCCTAAACCACATCTTTACTATAAATAATACAATCTACATCATTTTATCTAAATAATCATATAACTAATATACTAATCAGGATTCTCACATCTTTACTGTACATTTAAATTTGAATAAGCATATTGACTTCATATGCAATCCCAATATCTTAATAATTATACTATATCATCATACTTTAGCCATTTTTCTTTCATGTGTAGCATTCGGCATTTCAGCACATTTATATGGAGTATTATAGCTTCTAGATGCATGCATAAACCAGCATTCTCACTATGAGCTTATTACAAACTTCATTTCAATATAACTTACATATACATATATTACAACCCTTATACATATCAAAACATGTAAGGAACTAAACAAGATTTATCAAAAGTTTCCTACATCCACTTCTATAGACTGGTGTTGGCCTGTCCTGATGCAGAAAAAGTTCCTTTGCAAAAGCTTTGACTACCAAAAACCTACACGGATCAAAATAACCCGTGCTAAGCTATACAGCTTAGTGGGGAATTCTAAACATGAAAGACAACCACTCACAATGGTCGTCAAAAATATAGGACATATAAAACAATTGAATAATAATAATATTATACATGTCAAGAAAAAGTAAAAGATAGCATACTTGATTACATACAATTCATGATGAGATATGTATATAATGTAAAGAGATACCAACTCATGCTTATGGAACCGCAGCTAAACAAGATAAATCATATATCAGAAGCATAGTTCATATGGTAATTAACTGTGAAATATTAATGCTTTTCCTTAGCCTGCTTAGGTTCTAAGAGTGGATAACGGGATCGGTGGATACCCGAGAGTATCAACGGTAGATATCCGAAGATATCAAAACTATGGACCCAATCAGGGCCAACTATACGGTGGACCGGTCAAGGACCCAAAAGGGTCAAGCAACAACCCAAATGAGTTGTACAAGATCCAGCAGGATCAACTATACTGTGGACCTAAAAAGGTCGACTATGGCAGCTGCAATTCCCTATAGGCGCCTATCTATCCACATCTGAACTCTATTGCAGGCAATACTTTATTCATGCTCATACACTCATATACATAATCATATCATAAACTTGATCATATTCTCATTCAGCATCTCACATATTCATAGTCATGCTAAAACATCATCTATCTCATAGGGCAAATACATGCTCGTACACTCATAAACATAATTATAAATATACATACCTGTAGGTACATTCGCATATAGTAGGCTTATTCTTATAAGCATGTTTATCTATATATATGGCTTTATTATCATTCAACTCATGTGCACTTTCATATTATAGGATTACATATGTGTACATCAATTTGGCATATAACAATCATGTACAAATCTAATTATATGTATAAGTTAGATATTTTCATCACTAATATTTATTTATGTACAAATACGAATGTATATATATGCCTATAAATCCTTCATTTATAGTCATATTACATGCTCTATCCAATTTATTTTACAATCACATAAACAACTTTTTATTTCAATTAATTAAAAGTCATAGAATAAAATATCACAAAAATCTGCACAGGGCAGCATTCTGGACTCGACTTGTGAGCCAAATTTGAAATTGAAGATGTCATTTTTAGGCAAAATGGACTTCTACAATCTTATTCCCCTATGTGTCTAGTTTCCATAGCATCAAAATTAATCTTAATATCTGGTCTATAACTCGATTTATTTGAAAAACACTATAGGCTGTTCATAGAACCAAAACAGTGGGGGCTGTCACTTATAAAAATTCATAGCATAAAATCAAGAGATATTTAGACCAACATTTCTTCATAAAAAACGTACTCCTATGTATCTAGTTTACGCATAATTTTACAGAATAATATTTTGACTTCTCTACTATTACTTATGCCCAAAATACCAACATCTGTACCCTAACAGTCCCAACAGATTCAACGAATTTCATGCTAATTATTTGACAAACTTAGAAATAAAATTAGGCATTACTTCCTTCATATAAAATGTGTCTTTATGAGTCTAGTTTTCATAGAAATTAATTTAATGTCATTATGATAATTTTACATACAGATATCTCAATTTTTCCCCAACCTGGTCCAGAATCCGAATTTAGAAGTTTTCCTAAATTCAATAAATCATAAAGAAATATCTAGAGGCAGAATTTGAGCGTGATTTCTTCTTATGAAATCTTTGTATATAAGTATAGTTTAAGACCCAATTGGAATCATCTAATTAGCTATTCTCAAACTCAAGATATTACCAAAATAGTACAACTAGGTCCAGTGAACTCAAACCCAGAATTTTTAAGACTCACATGCATTTCTTATCTTGTGTTCTCTTTACTTTTCTCTAGATTTCAAGCCAACCACAACATGTTCCAGTAGATAATTTCACATGCAATATGAATAATCCTAAGTTCCCATACCTTGGCCAAAATCCCTATCACACCCAAGCTTTCAATCCCTTGCAATGTCTTTCCCTTTATCCTTTCTATCTCCTCCTTCTTTAACTACAACACAATTCATTCCCCATTATTCCATCATTTCCAGCACTTGTTCATCATTTACCACAACCAAGATGAGAAGAAGAAGAAGAAGATGATGATGAAATTCAATAGAAACCACTTACCTTAGAGTTAAGCACTTAAATGCCTTAATTAACCATCAAGATTTGTCACTTAACTAGCTTGAAGATTCAAAGGCTTGAAAGAAAATGCAAGGAAGTAAATTTCTGGTTTTTTCTCCTCTCTCAATGCCGACCACACCTTCACCCACTCTCACTTTTCTCTTTCCATCCACTAAGATTATTCTATTTATAATACTATGGTGAATGTCCTCTTTAATCCCTTAAGAATTTGCATGTCACATTAATAACATCCAATTCTTTGCATGTCACAAATTATACCCCACCATTTAATTAATTCTTAATTCAACCTCATCATTTAACCTCTTTCTTACATTAGCCTCTCCATTGTTCTCAAATTCTCAATTGACCCCATTAAAATGTAATAATTACCAATTAACCCCAAATCAATATTTATACTACAACTAAACCCTCAATTAAAAATTAAATCACACTAATCAATTTATTTTTCATGCCATTTAAAATAAATAAAACATAATTTATCCCTTAACAACTTATTTATAAGAATTTTCTCATTAAATAATTAATCTTAATCAAATAAAAACTCATCTCAAAACATGAAATTTAATTAGGGTCATGTATGGGGTCTCACAATTCTCTCCCCCTTAAGGAATTTCGTCCTCGAAATTCATACCTGAATTAAACAACTAAGGATATTGCTTCTTCATGGTTGCCTCTGGTTCCCAAGTTACTTCTTGTACACCATGATGTTGCCAGAGTACTTTAACCAGAGGGATCTGCTTGTTTCTCAATTGCCTGATCTCCCTAGCCAGGATTTCCTTCGGTTCCTCATCATAAGTGAAATCCGGCTGTAACTGAATATCTTGAACTTGTAACTTGTGAGATTCATCCGAGCGATATCTTCGAAGCATAGATACATGAAACACATCATGAAGCTTGGCCAATTCCATAGGAAGAGCCAACCTATAAGCCATTGGTCCGACTCTTTGAAGAATTTCATACGGACCAATGAATCTCGGACTGAGTTTTCCCTTTTTTCCAAATCTAAGCACTTTTCTCCAAGGAGATACCTTAAAAAATACTTTGTCACCCACCTGGTACTCGATATCCCTTCTTTTAAGGTCAGCATATGATTTCTGCCTGTCACTCGCTTCTTTCAGCCTCTGCTTGATAACTTGAACCTTTTCTTCTGTATCTCTAACAAGGTCAGGACCAATTAACTTACATTCGGTCAACTCAGTCCAGCAGACTGGAGTTCTACATTTTTTGCCATATAAAGCCTCATATGGTGCCATTTGAATACTCTTCTGATAGCTATTATTATAAGCAAATTCCATTAAGGCTACATATTTATCCTAACTTCCAGAAAACTCCAAAGCACATCCCCTCATCATATCTTCGAGAATCTGAATAATCCTTTCGGATTGCCCATCCGTTTGAGGATGAAAAGCTGTACTGTACTTGAGCTGTGTTCCCAAAGCTTGCTATAAACTCTGCCAAAATCTCGATGTAAACCTTGGATCTCGATCCAAAATTATAGACACAGGTATACCATGTAACCGTACAATCTCATTCACATACAATTCTGCAAGCCTATCCATGGAATAATCTGTTCGAACCGGTAAAAAGTGAGCTACTTTTGTTAACTTATCCACTATTATCCAAACAACATCATATTTCCTTTGAGAAAGAGGCAAATCGGTAACAAAATCCATGGTAATGTCTTCCCACTTCCACTGTGGAATCGGAATGGGATTCAGAAGACCTGAAGGAAACTGATGTTCTGCTTTCACTTGCTGACATGTTAGACATTTAGAAACATAATCAACAATATCCTTCTTCATGCCAGGCCACCAGTAAAACTGTTTCAACTCTTGATACATCTTGTTCCCACCTGGATGCATAGTAAATGCAGTATTATGTGCTTCATGCAACAATATTCTTTTCACTTCTTTGTCATCAGGAATACACAACCTGTTATGGTAGTATACACCACCATCTTCTTTCACTGAAAAACTAGATTGATTACCTTCACAAATTGCTTTAATAATCGGTTGTAACTTTACATCATCCTTCTGAGCATCAATCATTGTCTGCCTAACCATAGGCTTAACTTTAAGCTGTGCTAGTAAAGCACCATCCGAAGCAAATTTCCATCTGCACTGTTTTAACATCAATACTGCCATTGACTTACGACTCAAGGCATCAGCAACCACATTTGCTTTTCCTGGGTGGTAGTCAACTATACAATCATAATCTTTGAATAGTTCCAACTATCTCCTCTGCCTCAAATTAAGTTCTTTTTGAGTAAGCAAGTACTTGAGGCTTTTATGATCAGTATAAATCCTGCATTTTTCCCCATACAAGTAATGTTGCCAAATCTTTAAAGCAAATACCACAGCTGCCAGTTCTAAATCATGAGTCGGGTAGTTCTGTTCATGTGATTTGAACTGTCTAGATGCATAAGCTACAACTTCACCATCTTGCATCAATACACAACCCAAACCAACCTTAGATGCATCACTGTACATTGCATACTCTTTCCCTGCCATAGGTTGAGTCAACACTGGAGCTTCAGTCAACATTTTCTTCAACCTTTCAAAGCTTGCTTGACAATGATCAGACCATTCAAACTTAATATTCTTTCTTAACAGCTTAGTGAGGGGTGAAGCAATGACAGAAAAACCCTTCACAAAACGACGATAATAACCTGCCAACCCAAGAAAACTTCTAATTTCATGCACATTCCTGGGTGGTCTCCAATTAACAATAACTTCAATTTTATTTGGATCAACCCTAACACCTTCAGCAGATACAACATGACCTAGGAAAGAAAATTCCTTAAGCCAGAAGTCACACTTACTCAATTTGGCATACAACTCATTTTCTTTCAAAGTTTGTAATACAATCCTCAGATGTTCAACATGTTCAGCTTCATTTCTGGAGTAAATTAATATGTCATCAATAAATACTACAACAAATCGATCCAAGTAGGGTCTGAATACCCTATTCATGAGATCCATGAATGCAGCAGGAGCATTAGTCAACCCAAATGGCATGACTAAAAATTCATAATGCCCATAACGAGTTCTAAATGCAGTCTTAGGAACATCCCCATCTTTAACTCTGAGCTGATAATATCCTGATCGCAAATCTATCTTTGAAAACACACCAGCACCACTTAACTGATCAAATAAATCCTCTATTCGTGGCAAAGGATATTTGTTCTTCACTGTCACTTTGTTCAACTGTCTATAATCGATACGCATTCTCATAGACCCATCCTTCTTCTTAACGAATAAAACCGGAGCACCCCAAGGTGACACACTGGGTCTGATGAAACCTTTGTCTAATAATTCCTGTAATTGAACCTTCAACTCTTTTAATTCAGATGGAGCCATTCTGTATGGTGCCCTAGAGATCGGGGTTGTACCAGGTAACAGATTAATAGATAACTCAACATCTCTTTCTGGGGGAAGACCAGGTAATTCCTCAGGAAATACTTCTAGAAATTCTTTCACAATCGGTATTTTGTCAAGCTCCACTGTATCCCTTTTTGAGTCAAGGACTAAAGCTAAAAATGCTTCACATCCTTTTATAAGGCAACTTCTAGCTTTCATTACTGATATAACATTAGTTGATAGCTTAGAACAATTGCCTTCTACTACCACTTCCTTTCCTTCATCATTCCTGAGGGTTACTGTTTTCATTTCACAATTCACCACTGCATGATGCTTGGATAACCAATCCATTCCCAAAATTACATCAAACTCATGAAAAGGCAATACAATCAAATCTGCTGGAAACTCTCTCCCTTGAACTACTATAGGACAGTCTTTACACACCTTATTAACAATTGTACTATGTCCCAATGGACTAGTTACACATACATCAAAATCTAACTGTTGTGTTTTAAAACTAGCTCTGCTCGAAACCCCAATATAAACATAAGAATGAGTAGAGCCAGGATCAATAAGTGCATGTATGTTACAATTATAAAGAGAAAAAGTACCAGTTATGACGTCTGGAGCATTCTGTTCCTCCCGAGCCTTCATTGCATAAGCTCGTCTAGCAACCATTAGAGTAGGAGGTCTATCAACTGTTTCTGACATATTCTGGGACTGAGATCCATGATGATCTGGTCCAAACCTTCCTCTGCCTCTACCTCTTCCAGATGGGGGTGCATTAGAAGCTCCCCTGCTATTCTGTTGCTTAAAACCCTGATCCGACTTCAAAGGACAATTTGCCATAAAATGATCAGCACTGCCACATCTAAAGCATTCTCCAGCCAGTTTCCTGCAACTACCCCAATGATGCCTGGAAAAATGGGAACACTCAGGTGCTTGTCTCCCACTCTGTCTTCCTAAAGCTTCCTTCTCATTTTTAAACTTGGCAGAAGATTCTTGTTTCTTTCCTTTATTAGAAGAACTGAAAATAGATCCTGCAGGCTGACTTCCTTGAGTTCCTCTAAATCTTTTTCCAGTAGATGATCCTTCCCTGGAACCACTTCTTTTATGCTCCCTCTCTCTTTTAGCTATCTCATACTTTTCAATTTTCATAGCAGTTGTGACCAGTTGATTAAAATATACCACATTTAAGAATGTGAATCCGAACAATTTTTCTTTGATTCGGTCATTTAGCCCATCTTCAAAGTGCCTGCATTTAAATACTCATGTCAACATCTCTTTGGGAACATATTTGCATAATCGGCTAAATTCCTTTTCATATTCAGCCACAGATAGAGCTTTTTGCCTCAGACTCAGAAACTGCTTCAATTTCTCCTCCTTGTAAGCCTCAGTAACATATTTTTTTCTGAACTCCCCCTCAAAGAATTCCAAAGTAAGTGGATCAGGTAACTGAGGTTGTCTCAAAATTAACTTCCACCAATCATATGCCATGCCTTGAAGTAAGGACACAGCACAAGATACCTTATGATTTGCAGGACAGTTTATTTCATCAAATATCCTTTCCAGTCTTTCTAATCGGAACTCAGCTTCTTCAGATTGTTCTAGATTGGTGCCCATAAATTCTTGTGCCCCATGCTTTCTAATTTCAGAGATTGGAGCCTTGGGCATGGTCATTCTTTGCAGAATCTGGGCCATATCCTGAGAATTTTTTAACAAGGTCTCTCCAGGAACTGCGGTAGGAGTTTCATTTCGATCGAAGAGGAAGTCATTGGATTAGGAGGATTTGATCTAACCGGTAAATTACTTTCAGCTGATTCTTCTATAGTATCCCTAGTGGAGTTCTCCATCTTTAATCTATAAGAAAACAAGAACTTCTGCATTAGGCCAACACAACACTATCTCATATTAAAAGATCTTATACTTACATTGCCCAGAAAAGGCTAAACCTATGCTCTGATACCAAATTGAAACACCCTAAACCACATCTTTACTATAAATAATACAATCTACATCATTTTATCCAAATATGATAACTAATATACTAATCAGGATTCTCACATCTTTACTGTACATTTAAATTTGAATAAGCATATTGACTTCATATGCAATCCCAATATCTTAATAATTATACTATATCATCATACTTTAGCCATTTTTCTTTCATGTGTAGCATTCGGCATTTCAGCACATTTATATGGAGTATTATAGCTTCTAGATGCATGCATAAACCAGCATTCTCACTATGAGCTTATTACAAACTTCATTTCAATATAACTTACATATACATATATTACAACCCTTATACATATCAAAACATGTAAGGAACTAAACAAGATTTATCAAAAGTTTCCTACATCCACTTCTATAGACTGGTGTTGGCCTGTCCTGATGCAGAAAAAGTTCCTTTGCAAAAGCCTTGACTACCAAAAACCTACACGGATCAAAATAACCCGTGCTAAGCTATACAGCTTAGTGGGGAATTCTAAACATGAAAGACAACCACTCACAATGGTTGTCAAAAATATAGGACATATAAAACAATTGAATAATAATAATATTTACATGTCAAGAAAAAGTAAAAGATAGCATACTTGATTACATACAATTCATGATGAGATATGTATATAATGTAAAGAGATACCAACTCATGCTTATGGAACCGCAGCTAAACAAGATAAATCATATATCAGAAGCATAGTTCATACGGTAATTAACTGTGAAATATTAATGCTTTTCCTTAGCCTGCTTAGGTTCTAAGAGTGGATAACGGGATCGGTGGATACCCGAGAGTATCAACGGTAGATATCCGAAGATATCAAAACTATGGACCCAATCAGGGCCAACTATACGGTGGACCGGTCAAGGACCCAAAAGGGTCAAGCAACAACCCAAATGAGTTGTACAAGATCCAGCAGGATCAACTATACTGTGGACCTAAAAAGGTCGACTATGGCAGCTGCAATTCCCTATAGGCGCCTATCTATCCACATCTGAACTCTATTGCAGGCAATACTTTATTCATGCTCATACACTCATATACATAATCATATCATAAACTTGATCATATTCTCATTCAGCATCTCACATATTCATAGTCATGCTAAAACATCATCTATCTCATAGGGCAAATACATGCTCGTACACTCATAAACATAATTATAAATATACATACCTGTAGGTACATTCGCATATAGTAGGCTTATTCTTATAAGCATGTTTATCTATATATATGGCTTTATCATCATTCAACTCATGTGCACTTTCATATTATAGGATTACATATGTGTACATCAATTTGGCATATAACAATCATGTACAAATCTAATTATATGTATAAGTTAGATATTTTCATCACTAATATTTATTTATGTACAAATACGAATGTATATATATGCCTATAAATCCTTCATTTATAGTCATATTACATGCTCTATCCAATTTATTTTACAATCACATAAATAACTTTTTATTTCAATTAATTAAAAGTCATAGAATAAAATATCACAAAAATCTGCACAGGGCAGCATTCTAGACTCGATTTGTGAGCCAAATTTGAAATTGAAGATGTCATTTTTAGGCAAAATGGACTTCTACAATCTTATTCCCCTATGTGTCTAGTTTCCATAGCATCAAAATTAATCTTAATATCTGGTCTATAACTCGATTTATTTGAAAAACACTATAGGCTGTTCATAGAACCAAAACAGTGGGGGCTGTCACTTATAAAAATTCATAGCATAAAATCAAGAGATATTTAGACCAACATTTCTTCATAAAAAACGTACTCCTATGTATCTAGTTTACGCATAATTTTACAGAATAATATTTTGACTTCTCTACTATTACTTATGCCCAAAATACCAACATCTGTACCCTAACAGTCCCAACAGATTCAACGAATTTCATGCTAATTATTTGACAAACTTAGAAATAAAATTAGGCATTACTTCCTTCATATAAAATGTGTCTTTATGAGTCTAGTTTTCATAGAAATTAAGTTAATGTCATTATGATAATTTTACATACAGATATCTCAATTTTTCCCCAACCTGGTCCAGAATCCGAATTTAGAAGTTTTCCTAAATTCAATAAATCATAAAGAAATATCTAGAGGCAGAATTTGAGCGTGATTTCTTCTTATGAAATCTTTGTATATAAGTATAGTTTAAGACCCAATTGGAATCATCTAATTAGCTATTCTCAAACTCAAGATATTACCAAAATAGTACAACTAGGTCCAGTGAACTCAAACCCAGAATTTTTAAGACTCACATGCATTTCTTATCTTGTGTTCTCTTTACTTTTCTCTAGATTTCAAGCCAACCACAACATGTTCCAGTAGATAATTTCACATGCAATATGAATAATCCTAAGTTCCCATACCTTGGCCAAAATCCCTATCACACCCAAGCTTTCAATCCCTTGCAATGTCTTTCCCTTTATCCTTTCTATCTCCTCCTTCTTTAACTACAACACAATTCATTCCCCATTATTCCATCATTTCCAGCACTTGTTCATCATTTACCACAACCAAGATGAGAAGAAGAAGAAGAAGATGATGATGAAATTCAATAGAAACCACTTACCTTAGAGTTAAGCACTTAAATGCCTTAATTAACCATCAAGATTTGTCACTTAACTAGCTTGAAGATTCAAAGGCTTGAAAAAAATGCAAGGAAGTAAATTTCTGGTTTTTTCTCCTCTCTCAATGCCGACCACACCTTCACCCACTCTCACTTTTCTCTTTCCATACACTAAGATTATTCTATTTATAATACTATGGTAAATGTCCTCTTTAATCCCTCAAGAATTTGCATGTCACATTAATAACATCCAATTCTTTGCATGTCACAAATTATACCCCACCATTTAATTAATTCTTAATTCAACCTCATCATTTAACCTCTTTCTTACATTAGCCTCTCCATTGTTCTCAAATTCTCAATTGACCCCATTAAAATGTCATAATTACCAATTTACCCCAAATCAATATTTATACTACAACTAAACCCTCAATTAAAAATTAAATCACACTAATCAATTTATTTTTCATGCCATTTAAAATAAATAAAACATAATTTATCCCTTAACAACTTATTTATAAGAATTTTCTCATTAAATAATTAATCTTAATCAAATAAAAACTCCTCTCAAAACATGAAATTTAATTAGGGTCATGTATGGGGTCTCACACATATGTTATTTGATAAAGTTAGGAAAAATAAATTGTTAAAAGCTTGATTTGAGATTATTTTAAAATGATGTTAATATATAAATGTTATATTACAATGTATGAAATTATATTTGATGAGTAACTGGAAATAAACATGCACGTAAGTTTTAAAATTCTGGATTTGGGTTCACTAGACCTAGTTGTATTCTTTTGGTAATATCTTGAGTTTGAGAATAGATAAATAGATGATTCCAATTGGGTTTTATAAAAGACTTCTATACAAATATTTCATAAGAAGAAATAACATTTTAATTATGCTTTTAATTGGGTCATAACCAAGCTTGAAAATTGGATAAGAGTGCAATCTCATACTCATGAATAGTCTATAGTGTTTGGATGATATCGTTCAATTTAGAACTGATATTGAGATGAGGTTTGATGTTATAGAAAATAGAAATGTATATCTACAACTTTGTAGAAGTAACCTTTCCATAGATCTGCGTCTAGATAATTTATAGATTTATTGAATTTAAATGAACTGTTAATTCCGGTTCTAGAATAGTTTGTGGTAAAAATGAGATATCTTTGTGTAAAATGATCATAATGATGTAAGGTTAATTCCTACGAAAAATATACTTCAAAATATATAATTTCTATGAAGAAAGCAAAGTCTAATAATGCCTATAAAATTGCCTAATCTTTACTTGAAAACCAAAATTCTGTGTTGCCTACCCTAACAAACAGCCTTTAGTAAATTCCATTTATCTTGAGTTATTGAGAAGATATTGCAAAGATTCTTGATTTTTTAGAAATTAAAAACATAAAGGAACAAAGTTGTAGAAGACCATTTTTGCTTAAAATGCCGTTTGGGAGGTGTAAAAAGATGTAAAATTTCCTTTAGAAAAACTGTCTGTAGAATTTTTGTATGGCATTTCTGGGAGGCATGGCTGAGACCATTTTGTCTCAGCCGTGCACACCCTTTGATCTCAATTATAGCCATTAGACTCGGCTGGGACCAATTGGTCTTAGCCGTGGGCCTTTTCTTTTATAGTTATACACGATTTTTAGCCTCATCAAATATCAACACCTACCCTAACATTTTGAAACCCATCCGAAGCATGTTAAAACATGTAATTAAACTTAAAATAGGGCATTAATATGTGAGTTTATCACATTTTAAAATATAAATAAGAGAGTATTATGTAATAGCAACACATGAGATTAATTTAATGACTTATAGAAACAAAGTTGTAAAGATATGTTGTCACCATGTATTGGAACCCTCATTGAAGTATATGAATATGTGAAAGTATGAAGTTATGATATTATCATTGATCTTATATGTAAGATAACATGATTGTGATATGATGTGTTGCCTAAAGATCATATGATCAAATATAAGTTCATAATAAGAGGTATGTTTAGTTATCGATACTCAAATTACTATATGAATGCATATTTAAACACTAGACCAATGTGTACTATAATATGATTATATACATGTGTAAGGTGTAAGATATAAATACATACATGATAGTTAACATTAAAAATGCTACTCATGAATGTTCATTTGATGCTGGAGTATATGAACCAAGAAAATGAAAACATGTCATGTTACCTAGTTGTCTACATATCAATGAAGCTAAAGCTACTATATTTAGTTGTACAACTTGTCCTTTAATGGGCTGATATATATAAAAGTCTAGATGATTATACATTATTCCTATTGATTTCTTGAAATTACTATGATACATATAGTTTGAAATGTTAACTTTACTTGTATAAAGAAGTAATGTGATTAGTAGAATATATGTGTGCATATAAATAAATAAATCAATATATATATATATATATATGACCTTACATGTTTGGGTTTGAAGCTTGAAAGCTATTTTAGAGTAATGATTCAAAGAATATGTTAACATGAAATGTATGAATATGTCTTTACATAATTGAAATGACATGATTAAGCATATAATGGCAATGTTATTTGAGACTATATATACAAGTGTATGCATTATAAAGGAAGTATGTTGTTACATGAGCAAATTGTATAAAATGTTTTATGATGAGCACTTGAACAGGTACGACAGATTACATGTTTGTCATAGAATAATCATGTTAATATGTGAAATCTGATAATAGCATGATTAATAAAGTATGTGAAGCATTATAGGAACCTTATATATATAATTACGCCATGGCAATAATATGTCAATTTTATGGTTATACATATGCAAATTGACTAGTTGAGTGCAAGCATGATATAAGTACAGTACAAACATTAAAGTATAAAGTACAAAGCAAGCATCATATAAGAGTTAAGGATATTGCTTGATTACATGTTTGACATGATTTGCTTGTATTGTTTCATAAGTTTAAATAAATAGAGGTTACCAAGTAACAAATGATATGTATGCTATTTATAGTTGGTTTCAAATGTTTAAAATTGCTTAAATGAGTTAAATGCATGAAGAATTCTCAGTTAGTACATAATACAAGCATGCTAAGTTAACTGTTAAGCTTTTCAAATGCTTTTATTGTTTACTACGTGAGATTATTAGATTTGTCAAGATTTTCTAATCCATTGACTACATGTTAAATAAATGTATATATATATCAAGTGTGTTGAGTGTGATTACTGATGAAGCAATGGTAATATCAAAATGCTTTAAAAGTTAAAAAATATACAAGGTAAAGATATAATAGTTTAATTAAAATAGTAAGTATTCAAACGAATGAGAATGCATCTTATACATGGAATATATTATACATATGTATAAGGAATATAATTTATCTGAATATAGTACCATGTTTCTAAGATAGTTAAGTATATCCGAGTGATAACTAAAATCAAAATGTGGGAACTCATAAAGTATAGATGAAGTATATATAAGTATTTGTAAATAAGTGATAGAAATATGGCATATTTATTAAAATGTTTGGCAATTGATATTAATACATAAATATTATAGTCATCAATGTTTGACAACTAATAATTCAAAGTAATTGGTCAAGAGTAACATATAAAAATCCAGAAAGTCAGCTTGATGTATAGGATTCAAAGTAACGAATGAATAATGATAAAGGTAATAAATTGATAAGCAAAGGAAATATCAATAGGTATTGATATTGGTTATAAGTATAGCAAAAGAGAATATAATTATGGGAGATCATTGTGAATATTATTTATAATGATTGGTTTATTTACTTTAAGATGTGTATATATGGGTTTTCATCTTGACGACCTTTAAAAGAGGTCATCCACATGTTTTTGCTCCCCACTAAGCTTTATAGCTTAGCACGAGTGTTTCATCCCTGTAGGTTGCAAGTAAGGATTTTTTCCCTAGGATGATATCTACAGCGGGGTGGCCAAGAAAAGAGAGAGATTGAAAGTATAGTCTACTGTTGAATGCATTTTGATTACAAGATTTTTTATTTACTTTGACAAGGATGTGATGTACAGATGATTAATAGATGTAAATATTGTATTGTTTAAAAATACTCTTAAGTATGCAGTAAAGTGTTAATAGTATAGTTTATATGTCAGATTTATGTTTGAAGTTTGACAAAAAAAAAGTATTTCGAGCATTAAATCTGGCAATCATGCTTAATGATACATGATATAGTGTTTACAACTATGTAAAGGATAAGGGTGTTACAATTTGTCTAAGGGTGATATAGGGTAGTTATTTTGCGTTTGACTTCGAATTTCCTAAGCAAAGTTCAAAATTAATGGTCGAAAAAATATTTGCCTCCATTGCTAATTATGGCTCTCGGTGCTCCAAAATCTAGTGAAAATGTTTTTCCTAATAAATTCAAGCACAATTCTGGCATCACAAGTTTTAGTAGTTGTAGCTTCGACCCATTTACTAACATAATCCATAGCCACTAAAATATACTCAAAACCAAATGAATTTGAAAATGGTCTCATAAAATCTATGCCCCTAACATTAAAAATTTCTACTCGAGCACATTATTCATAAGAATTTCACCCCTTTTAGAGATATTACAAATACGTTAACATCTATCGCAAATTTCAATAAAAGACTTGACATCTTGAAATAAAGTAGGCCAAAAGAAACCTTATTGAAGAACTTTCTATACCATACAATTAGGTCCATGATGACCTCCAATTTCTCCTTCATAGCACTATCACATTATATCCTCTTGTTCAGTTTCCTGTACACATCGCCTAAGGACTTGATCTGGGCAAATCTTGATGAGATATGGATCATCCCAAAGGTAGTGTTTGGCATCCGCTTGAAGCTTTTTCTTTTGTTGCCAAGTAAAATCTTTAGGAAGATAACTTCCTGCAAGGAAATTAGCTATATTAGCATATGACGGAATTGAATTTTCATAAGTATAAAAAGCAAAAATATGTTCATCGGGAAATAAGTTTGAAATTTCTCCCTTTTCAATGCTAGCATGATTTAATCTAGATAGATGGTCAGCTATGAAATTTTTAGCCCCTTTCTTATCATTTATCTCAACATCAAATTCTTATAGTATCAAAACTCATTAGATATGCCTCGATTTGGAATCCTTCTTAGCAAAAAGGTGTCTTAATGCAGCATGATCCAGCCACATAGTAACTTTGGAACCCAGGAGAAAAGATCTGAATTTTTCAAAGGAAAATACTATTGATAATAGTTCTTTCTCCATGTTTCTATAGTTAACTTGACGTCTGATGAGTTTATGACTTTCATAGTAGATAGTGAAGAAAATTTTCTCCTTTTGGTTTCCTAATATGGCTCCTACTGCATAGTTACTAGCATCACACATAATTTTGAAGGGTAAACTCCAATCCGGTGATGCTATGATCGGTGCACTGACTAACTTTTATTTCAATAAATTAAAATCCTACAAGCACTTAGCATCAAAGTTAAATGTAACATCCTTAATCAGTAAATTAGATAGTGGCTTAGCTATTTTAGAAAAATCATTAATAAATCGACGGTAAAATTTGGTATGACGAAGGAAACTTCTAACACCTTTAACACTAGTCACATGAGGTAGTTTTTCTATCACATTAACTTTTTCCTTATCTACTTCAATTCCTTTGTCAAAGATTTTATGCCCTAGAATAATTCATTTTCTAACCATGAAATTGCATTTTTTCCAATTAAGAATAAGGTTTATCTCTTGACACCTCTTTAAGAGAAATTCAATATTATTTAGACAAGACTCAAAATAATGACCATATAATGTAAAATAATCCATGAAAAATTCCATTAAATTTTCATTAAAATCATGAAATGTGGCCATCATGCATCTTTGAATGTGGCAAGGGCGTTACAAAGACCAAAGGTAGCCTTCTATATGCAAATGTTCCATAAGATCATATGAATGTGGTCTTTTCTTGGTCTTCCAGGGCTATAAGTATTTGCATATACCCTAAATATCATTCTAAAAAACAGTAAAATCTATTTCCTGCCAGTCTTCCTAACATTTGGTCAATAAAGGGTAATGAAAAGAGATATTTTCTAGTGGCATTATTTAATCTCCTATAATCAATGCATACTCTCCATCCCATCACTATGCATATAGGCATGTGTAATAAAGCTTTTTTCTTATTCGTGCAAAGCTCTTTTATGAATTTAGCATATTTAGGCATGTATAATAAAGCTTCAACAAATGGTAAATTTACATGCAACTTTTTAAACATATCTAAAAATCTAGTTAATTGCTCATTTTATTTTTCTTTTCTAGCTAGAAAAGGAAAGGGTAACTGAGATTCATCAAAAATAGTAGAAAAAAGTTTTTCTTTACCTTTACCCTTCTCAATAATAGGAGGCACTTTTTCAATATTTTCATAATTAGAAATACTTACCTCCATTGATGGTTCCACCTTTTGTGAGGAAATCTTACTAATATCAGCTTTTTTAGCTCTCTTCCACCTCTCAAGATGATTTTCTTAGATTCTACCTTCGGATTATGATCGACATTGGATTGAAAGGTCCCTTGAGCCCTATTGGATAGCGAGTTAGCAAGTTACCCCATTTGGTTCTCTAGGTTCCTAATAGATTCTTCTTGATTTCTCATCCAAATATCTTGATATTTCCACTTAGCATCTTGACTAGTTACTATTGCATTTTGGGAGGTCATAAAATTTGTAATCATCTCCTTTATGTTTGATTTCTTTTCTTGTAAGGGTGGGGGTTGACGTTTTTGAAATCTAGGCGGTTTATAAGGTTGAGATTGGTATGTGGAAGGGTAATGTGCTTGATTTTGGTATTAATGATGATTACTATTTTGGAAGGCTTGATTCTGGTTAAATGGAGCCCTAAGTTAAGGATTAAAGGTGAATGCTTGATTTCTATCTCTTCATACAAAATTAGGATGATTCCTCTATCCCGAGTTATAAGTATTGCTATATGGTTTTAAAGCATTTACTTCCTCTATCGAACCTTCACCATTCTTACTTCTAAGTGCTCCTTTATTTTCTATGTAAGCATCACATTTATTAGATAACATTGATACATTTTTAGCTTTAAGCTCATTTATTTCTCTTAGATGTTCTTTTCTCATTAATTTTGTTTGAGTTTTAAGCATAGTTATTTCATCGACACTATGTACTCCCTGTTTCTTTTGTGTGGCTCTAAAAGTTGCCCATTAAGCACATTGGTAGCCATCTCATCAAGAAGCAAGAATGCTTCTTTAGGAACTTGGTTCATAAAACTACCATTTGATACTATGTCTAATAAGGACCTCATTGTTTGATTAGCACCTGCATAGAAAATATGCATTAGTTGATAGAAATGAAATTCATGATGTGGACAACTTTTTAAAAGTCTGCTAAATCTTTCCCAGGTTTCATGGAATGGCTCCTCATAGAATTACAGAAAGTCATTGATTTGTTTCCTAATGAGGGCCATTTTAGTAGGTGGGAAAAATTTGCATATAAATTTTTCTTGCATTTGTTGCCAAGAATGAATGGATTGATTGGGTAGCATTTGTAACCAGTCTCTAGCCCTTCATATGAGGGTAAACAAAAAAATTTTTAGCCTAATAGCATCAATTGATACATTTGGGATTTGCACAATGTCGCTAACTTCTAAAAACATATCTAGGTGTTGTGCAGGATCCTTTATATCTAATCTTGAAAATTTGTTTCTTTGTACCATCGTAATGGTAGCAGGTTTAATCTCAAAGGATTGATGGTAAGGAATCTTAATGGTTTTATGTTCTTCATTCTACTTAGGAATAACATAGTCCCTAATGACCCTTGGTCTAAACCGATTCCTTGGAGCTTGATGAGGTATGTTTTGCTCTTTAATCTTAGGAGGTGGTGGATCATTCATAGGTGGTTCTATTTCTTGATCATTCATATTGCCTTGTAGCATTTTTATCTTGTGAAACATCAGTTCAATCTTAGTGTCTATGGGTAGAATGGGTTTGTTTCTAACCATAAACTAATCACACTTGAAAAAATTAAAATAATAAAATAAAAAATAGATAAGAAAAGAGAAAAAAAACACAAAAATCCACTTTAAAACTTAAGATAAATAAACAAACACCAATGTGTCCTCGGCATTGATGCCAAAAACTTAATCGGTATTAAACAAGTGTACTAGATCAACTATTAATATAAGGAAATATAACTATGACCCTCTAATATTAAACCCAAGAAAAACCTGTGTTTGTATGAAAATTTGGAGTTTTTAAATGAAAATTGGGTGTAAAAGAAAGAAAAGAAATCCTAGAGTTTATAATGATGAAGACTAACAAAATTGAAGAAAAACAATTAAACACTAATGAGTAAAAACTAAAGTATTAAATTAAAGCAAATAAACAAGATTAAGAAAAATTCATATTAAAATAACTTTCATAAAGTACTATCCACCTTGACTTTATATTGCAATGACTAAAATTCTGTAGAAATATTAGTGATTATGGAAAACTAGATAAAATAAAACCTGGTACCTTGAAACAAGACTATCTTTCTGAAGTATTAGATTTCCTTGTTTAGAACAACTTAATACTTAGCATAAAAGTCCAGTTAAAATCCTAAACAATCATTAAACTCTTTTGCAAGAAAATTCAATTCCAATTTATTCTTACTTCTTCCTTTCTTGACACTAACCAATAAAATAAACATATTATTATCTCTAATTTAGAAAATATTCATGCATAAACATTAAAGAATTAATCTAAAAACATGCAAATCAATGATAGTGTCTAAATCAATTTTTAGTTATTGAATCAATAAACCAACAATTAATCTCAACATAATCAAAGATAAGAATATGCTTAAAACTAAGAAATAATCAACTAATATTGAATTTAAAGCTCAATTAAGTCATTATAATAAAAGTCAAGGCTTCTAGTAGCCTTTAGCGGAAGTAAAATAACTATTCACAATTCATATTGAAAACAAAAGCTAAATTAAAGAGAAGAAACAAAAACATAGAGATAAGAAGCTCCCTTAACAATTGTGATAGAAAACTTACTTCCACATAGAGATAAGAAGCTCCCTTAACAATTGTGATAGAAAACTAGCTTTCTACTCTTGAGCTTGTTCTTTAGGTAACAGAAACTAATGTAAAAACAAAACTAAAACTAAACTAAGCTAATTTTGTAGTAATGCTACTTGTTGTTTTTCTTTTTCTTTTTTTTCTTTATTTGGTGTTTTCCTCACTTTTATAAGCAAAATCCCAAGGGTTTATCTCCTTATGACTTCTTGAATCAAAATAGGAAAAGACTTCTTTTAATTTAGGAAGTTTCATCAAAATAGAAGAACTGGATACACGGTTGTGCATGCTTTTGCCCTATCAAGTGCACCAGTATGCATTCTTTAAATCCTTCCTTGTGCGGCCATGCATGCTTTTCCTCTTGGTAGTGCGCGATCGTGCATAGGCTTAAATCACTTGAATTATTTTTCACTTTTTACTTCGTTAGAATAGAAGACTAACGCACGGTCACTCTAACTTATTCAGGTGGCATTGCAAAATTGCTCTGGACTCATCGTTGAATTCTTGAGTATAAAAATCTGAAATTTATAATATTAACCCAAAACTATGCATTTTTCTCAATTAAGTCCTTTTTTCTTCATTTTAATCCTGAAAAATATCAAAATTTACAATTAACTCCAAAAATATAAAATTAAATAATTAAACTAAAATTCAACCAAATGAACACTAAATTAACTCAATTAACTACCTAAAAAATTTTAAAAATATCATTAATCTCACAATTATCACTCATTCTAAAATCTTAAATACATAGCACTTACACATTTCCCTTGGGTTTCATATTTGGGATCTTAATCTTATTTTTTTATATTACTAACTGATCTAGTACACTTGTAATACACCAGTCACTTAGTCACCTCAGTGATAAAGTTGCAATCTTATTTTCAAGTTCACACAGTAATTATCCGAACCAACAACTAAATGGGCAGCTCGCCTAGGATAATTTGATGTCGGGTATGAGCCTCGTTTAGCAATGAAAGGATAAAAATTAGTTGATTTTGTGGCTGAGTTACATGCTCTTCATGTCAAACTGAGTAACATGACATGGAAGTTGTATAATGATGGAGCAACATCATTAAAAGGAGCCAAAATGGGAGTCGTGTTATCTGCCTCTGGTAGAATCTCTATATAGGGAATAACTAGGATATCTTTCCCAGCATCCAATAATGTTGTAGAATATGAAGCATTTTACTTTAGGCTACAACTCTTCTTTGAGATGAAACCTGACTCTTTACTTATTAATTATGACTCTCAATTGGTCATCAGCCAATTGCTTGAGAAATTTGAAGCTAAAGAGCAAGTAATGATGAAATATCAAGACCTGGTATCTACCCTACTATCAAACAGGCATCTTAAGCAACACCATACAATCGGAAGACACATTTTGGGAAGTCATCACCCAGTTATCTTATGAAACTTACTAAATCTTGCTAAATAAGCAGATAGATAGATGGTGACTACCGATTTATCAGTTTCTTGATATTAGTGTTTTTTCAACAGATCAAACTAAAGCAGGAAGGATAGTTTAGTATTCTAATCTTTATTCCATCTTGGATGGAAAACTGTATATAAGGTCCTGTTCACATCCCTGGTCACTATGCTTAACTTTGAATGAAGGAAACTATAACCTTAGTGAAAACTATGAGGGCATTCGCGATACTTCCAAAGGAGCTCAAATAATAACTTAAAAAGTTTTATTATAGGGGTATTATTGGCTAAAGATTAAAGCTAATGGGAAAGAGCTAGTGCAAAAATGTGATAAATGCCAGTAGTTTGACAAGATAATTCACCAGGGATCAGTTTGACAAACCGTGGTACATAGTCCATGGCCTTTTGTACAATGAGGGATAGACATACTTAGGTCTTTCCTAAAGGAAATTCTTGGTTGTAGCAATAGACCATTTCACCAAATGGGTCAAAACTAAGCCCTTAGCAACCATTATCCCAGCAAACATAATCAAGTTTGTCCAGAAGTCAATTATAACTAGGTTCATATCCCACACACATTTATTACTGATAATGAAAAATAGTTCGATTGTCAATATTTTAGGAACTTTTGTGAATAGTTACACATTTAAGTTAGGTTTACATCAATCTATCATCCACAATCAAATAGCATAACCGAGGTGATTAATAGGACAATCTTGATGGGATTAAAGAAGAGGCTTGGCGAAGCTAAAGTCCTTTAGGTGGATGAACTGAACAATGTACTATTGGGAATTATCGGTTACATGCATCTCATACATAAGCAGAATTTAAAATTTTTAACCCATATATCTGATCTTGCCATGAATTTACAATATACATATTAATGAGAATAAGAAAACTCACATTTGATTTTTGTTGTACAGTTGATTTTCCTTTGCACCGGGTTGTCGCAAACCATAGTGTCCAAAATCGAACACCTCCAATGAGTAATCCACACGAGAGAATGATAGAATGAACAACCAATTGGTAGAAAACAAAGGCTAGATGAGAACCCTAGAAGCTACCTTTGGGATTTTCGGCTAAGGTAGAGAGAAAAGGAGAAAAAACTTTTCTTAAGTGTTCACACACTCTTAACCCTAATTCCTCATCACATGAATTTTTATAGTTAGGTTAAAAATAAAACTTCATAATGGGATTGGGCTCTTTAAAATTGCTGGAGAATTATTAATTGGGATTCTGGAATTATTTATAATTATTTGGGCTCAATTAAATCCAATTTAAGCCCTTTCACAAAAGACTATGCACAAAACCCACAAACTAGGCCCTTTGTACATATACTTGGATTTTATTACCCAAATGAATTCCAAATCCAACCAAATTAAATATGTCGGCTCCATAACACTTATGTAACATATTTAATTTATTTTGGTCAAAGAAATAGGCCTCTAAGGCCTTCTTTTTGGAGTTAGCGTGTGGCCCTTGTTCTCGAGGGTTTCTGCACCAACTTCACTTCTCTGGGACTCTGTAATTCCTTCAATGGATCTATTAATAATTATATCAGCCCTATAACACTTATAGTCTAATAATAATTAATTATGAAATACATTATTTCAATTAGGTCCAATTTTACAGAACATTTCTGAAAAGTTCCGCGAACAATTTTACTTGATCATAATTAATTAAACTCTTTAATTAATTAATATCTTATTCACTTCTCTATCCCCATAATAATATCAAATATTATTATCCTTGTCATTTTACCATTTTATCCTTTTTCTCTATATGTGTGTGACCTATTGGGTTCCTGTCCATATTAGCAGTATAATATGTAATTGTGAGTTCCATTCAAAACTCATATGATTTAAATTCCTTTAACTAATTTTACCAATCCCCATTGATATTCTCGATACATTATTATACAAGTCATGATTGGCCTCAACCTAGGCATCATGACTACCTAAATTTCAGGAAAGTCAAGTGGTTTGACTATACCCTTCCATAGAAATAGTTACCGTGCAATTACTCCTTTCACCACTCTTATCTCAATTAGATTCTGAGTATGGATTTCTGTCAACTCGTATAAATCTAATAATGTATGTTCTATAAATTTAACCATTATTACCAAAATTCCCTCTATGGATCTCTATCCATCTTGGCATATTACTCTGGCCAGAGATTTTCTGAACAAGGCAATAATAAAATCATGCGAGATAACTTCCCTTATTAAATATGGGATGGTGAATCCTTTGTCAATCACTCAACTATCTTCAAGTAGGTCATGATATACCTAATCTCCTAACTATGTTCACTCCCAGTTGGAAGTAGTCAGTTATGGAGTGAAAATATACCACTTGCTACTTAAGATAACTTTGGTGATCTCAAGTCTAAGGATACTTGCACAACCGCTATGAAGAGATTCCTCACTAACATAGATTTAATATCCATGTGAGGATTCTTTATGCACGTCTACATTGAATTTGTTCTTTTAACAAGCATCCACATGTTAGCTTTGATTATCTTCCATAATCACAGTTATGAGAACCACTGCTTGAACCATTCAAGAAGCATAACATGTGCTAGTCTGTCTGAGTTAACAATGTCCTATCTTGTTAATTCTACGACTAGGGATATTTAGATATTAACACATTTGCATGCAATAGATGCCTCACATCATGAACACTTTCATGATTGTCTTTGTACTGTGTTTATAATATCAAGGACTTCATTTATTAATTTAAGATTTACAAACTCATGTATTTAAACATAGCATTAATAAATGAATAATACCTTTTATTAAGAATATAAATTCATACATATGAAATTCATCCCTTTTACATGGGCTCTAGGGCATACTCTCAAACAATCTCCCACTTGCACTAGAGCCAATCACTCATATGTCTCATACCTATGCTATTTATATGGGGATCGTGCTTTATCTGGGAAAGTGCTTTAGTGAGGGGATCTGCCACATTATCATCTGTAGGGACCCTTTCTATTTTCACATCATTTCTAGCTACTATTTCCCTTATGAGATGGTAGCGTCTAAAAACATGCTTGGATTGCTGATGAGACCGTGGTTCCTTTACTTGTGCAATGGCTCCATTATTGTTACAATGTAAAGGAATTGGATCAACAATGCTAGGCACCACTCCTAGTTCAGTTATGAACTTTTTAATCCAGAATGATTCTTTGGCTGCTTCTAAAGCAGCAATGTACTCAGTTTCTATCGTGGAATCAGCAGTTGTTTCTTATTTGGAACTCTTCCAACTAACTGCTCCTCCTCCCATTAGAACACATAACCGGACTGTGATTTACAATCAACTTTGTCATATTGGAAGTTGGCATCTGTATACCCATTTACTTCCAAACTGCCCTCTCTATATACCAAGAATATATCCTCAGTCCTTCTCAAGTACTTAAGGATATTCTTGACAGCTACCCAGTGTTCCTCTCCAAAATTTGATTGGAATTTGCTTGTGACACTTAAAGCAAATGTTACATCTGGACGTGTACATAACATAGCATACATGATAGAACCAATTACAGATGCATATGGTATTCTATTCATGCTCTCTCTATCCTCTAGTGTCTGCAAACACATAGACTTAGAAAGGTGTTTCCCATGCACCATGGGTATAAACCCTTTCTTAGAGAGATCCATATTGAACCTCTTCAATACTTTATCTATATATGTACTTTGAGAAAGACCTAGCAAGCTATTGGATCTATCTCTATAGATCCTTATTCCCAGAACATAAGATGCTTCTCCAAGGTCTTTCATGGAGAATTACTTGGTTAATAATATTTTAATAGATTGGAGAAGAGAAATGTCATTTCCCATGATCAATATGTCATCTACATATAGAACTAGGAAGACAATTACACTCCCACTGACCCTTTTATACACAAGGTTCATCTTCATTCTGTGAGAAACTAAACTCTTTGATTGTCTCATTGAATCATATGTTCCAGGTCCTAGAGGCTTGCTTCAATCCATAAATGGATCTTTGAAGCTTGCATACCTTTTTGCCATTTTCTAATGTGAATGCTTCTGGTTGTGTCATATACACATCCTCAGTCAGATTTCCATTTAGGAAGCTATCTTCACATCCATTTTCCAAATCTAATAATCATAATGAGCTGCAATGACTAAAAGTATTCTTATAGACTTAAGCATTGCCACAGGAGAAAAGGTTTCATCATAGTCAATACCTTCCTTTTGATGATAACCCTTTGCAACTAAGCAAGCTTTATAGGTAACTATATTACCTTCCATGTCGGTTTTTTTTTTGAAGACCCATTTACACCCTATGGGTTTTATCCCTTCAGGTGGTTGAGTTAAAGGCCATACTTTATTCTCATACATGGAGTCCATTTCAGACTGTATAGCCTTAAGCCATAAATCACGTTCTGAACTGTTCAAAACTTCTTGATAGCTTGTAGGCTCATTGTCCTCTATTACAGTTATATCTTTATCCGATTCATTGTGAAATCCATATCTCACAGGGATAGAACACATCTTAGTAGATCTTCCAGGATTTTGTGTATAATCGGGTTCAACTGCAATCTCATCATTATGAAATTTAGTTTCGAGTTCAATCGATTGATCTTCTTCTATTTGTGGGTCTTGAACTTCACCAAGTTTAATTTTACTCCCACTAACCTCTCATAGGAGAAATTCTCTTTCCAAGAAGACAGCATACCTTGAAACAAATACCTTTTGTTCTAAGGGATGATAGAAATAATATCCAAACGTTTCTTTTGGATATCCCACAAATAAACATTTGTTAGAATTAACATCTAGTTTGTCTAACATTGTCCTTTTTCACATAAGCAGAACAACCCGATACTTTCATATGAGAAAGCGTGGGTTTTCTTGTTATTCCACATCTCATATGGAGTAACATCAACCGATTTACTAGGAACTCTGTTTAACACATAAACAACAGTTTCTAGTGCATATCCCCAAAAGGACTTAGGCAAGTCTGCTCGGCTCATCATTGATCAAACCATATCTAATAGTGTTCGATTTCTCTTTTCAGATACACCATTATGTTGCAGTGTATATGGTGGAGTCCATTGAGATAAAATCCCATTATCTCTAAGATAATCCTGAAATTCTTGGCATAAGTATTTTCCACCTCGATCTGATCTAAGTGTTTTAATACTCTTTCCAAGTTGTTTCTCTACTTCATTTTTGAATTCTTTGAACTTTTCAAATGCTTCTAATTTATATTTCATTAGATAGATGTATCCAAACCTGGAATAATCATCTATGAAAGTAATGAAGTAGGAGTAACCTCCTCTGGCATACGTAGTCATTGGACCACATACATCTGAATGTATTAAGTCCAAAACCATTTTAGCTCTTTCTTTTTTACCAATAAAAGGAGCTTTTGTCATTTTTCCTAATAATAAAGATTCACATGTATCAAATGATTCATAATCAAATGATCCCAAATCACCTAACTTGTGTAATTTGGTCATGCATTTCTCACTTATATGGCCTAAACGACAATGCCATAAATATGAAGTATTTAGATTATCATGTTTCATTCTTTTGGTATCCACATTATGCACTTTTTTAATTAAATCAAGAACAAATATACCATTCTCAATGATAGCTTTTGCATAAACTATATTGTTCTTAAAAATGTAACAACACTTGTCCTTTAAAGAAATGTCATAATCATTTAATAAATAACTGAAAGAAATAATACTCTTGGATAAAGCTTGAACATAATAACAATTATTTAATTCCAGTACTAATCCAGTTGGAAGAGGCAAATGGTAAGTCCCCACAACCGTTGTAGAGATGTTTTGTCTAGTAGCTGACTGCAAATATATCTCTGCCTTTCCAACTCTTCTAAAGCTTCTAAGCCCCTATAGATCATTACACAAATGAGATCCACATCTGGTATCTAATACCCAAGATTGTTTTGAAGCAATAGAATAAGTATTAATTTCAATCATATGAATACCTGAAGTAGAAGCATCAGGTTGCTTCTTCTCTTTGAGAGAATCTAGATAGGCCTTGTAGTTACGCTTCCAATGACCATCCTTTCCACAATGGAAGCAAGTTCCTTTGGGATTGTCTTTCTTGGCAACCTTCTTCTTGGAGATCCCACCATTCTTTGGTTGTGCCTTGGTTATCTTCTTTTTTTACTTCTTGCCACTAGCAGAAGTGACAACCATGACACTTTTTGGATCCTTCTTAAAGGATCCATCAGCTGTCTTGAGCATGTTGGTTAACTCAGGAATGGTTACTTGGATCTTGTTCATGTTGAAGTTAAGCATGAAAGGTGCATAAATTGGAGCCAATGAGTACAAGATTAAATCTATGTATAAATCATTATCCATAACATAACCAAGTCTACTAAAATGCTTAATATACCCATACATCTTCAATGCATGAGTAGCAGCTGAAGTGCCTTCCACCATTTTGCAGCTAAATAGAGCTCGAGCAATCTCATATTGCTCAGTTCTAGCCTGAGAAGAATAAAGCTCCTTTAGATGCAAAATGATGGTTCTAGCATCCATAATCTCATGTTGCTTCTGAAGCTCCGAGGACATAGCACCCAGCATCAGACATGCTGCCGCTTCACTATCCTTCATGTATTTTCGATAAGTGCCTTTGATCTCATCAATGGCATCATTTGATGGAATTGGTGGTGGATCTTTATCGAAGACATAATGGATCTTTTTAGCTCTGAGAACAATTCTCACTTGTCTAATCCAATCAAAATAGTTGCTACCAACTAGCTTGTTATCTAAGATTGATCGTATATTAATGTTTGATGTGCTCAGAATGATGACCTAGATGTGAAAAGAAAACATATGAGAGTATGTTCATATATATGCATTAATAAGGTCTTTAATTAATCCATTTACTTCCATTATTTTATTGCGAATTAATAGCCCTCACTATATAATCCGAGAAAACCCAATGGTTTTCCTAATAGGCCAATATCTAATCCTTGATATGTAATTTGACCTTAACTATGGTCAACAAGCCAAATTCCATACCCTTGAAAGGTAGGTATCTCTATACGAATTGTGTCTCTACATAACTATTGGATTATTAGGTTATCAACTCTTGATGCATGCATATCATATATGCATTCCCTAATCTTGCCTCTAGAACCATTAGCCATAACTGTGGTCAACAAGCTAATGGGCTAGCTAAGATGACCCATTTAATTAGATTTGAACATATTTGATATAATGTGAGCTTGACTGTGGTCAACAACCTATACTATAAAGAACTTTGGTTCTCTTCAAATTAATGGAAGGCTTATATACCTTAGTATTTGTTTTAGGGTTTTAGTTAATTAAGTCTCATCATACATGGTTGGCATACATTGGTATGCATCCTATATCTATCACATAAATATAAGCATACAAGTATGGTATAGCTATGGACTTTACTAGATTGATTTCAATGAGCCAAGAGTGAAATCAAAAGGTCACACCTAGGTAGTATGCATGATTCAAACAAGGAAAAATAATTACATTATCTTTAAGCTTGTTGAATCTCCATCCGGCCCATCTTGCTCCTTAATAGTGGTCTCTATCTCTATTTCTAATTCTAATCTAAGTAATTTAATTACATATTACAATTTGGAAAGAAATACAAACCAAAAACAAGTGGCTGGGACATGAAAGTCCTCATTGGGCCAAAATATGCATAATGCTTAATCACATTGGGCCTTGTCCATAACTATCCATCATGCCAATCATAAACCCTTATATGCATTTATAATGCATAAAGTAATGGATTATTAACTTTGTTTCAACTCTTGAAATATTATTTTGAGTTATTTTAATAATATGATCAAATTAGGAAACTTTTTCATTTTGGAAACATTCATTTTAGGAAACCTTTTTGCATGCATGTGTTCTTGCCTTAATAATCAATCCAATTGATTATTAATTAATTATTAATTGATTATTTAATTAATTAGTCATATTAAATAATTAAAATAATCAATTTTGGGATTAAGATAAAGGGTAGGCCGAAACCCACCAAATTAAACCCTAAATGTGTTCACACACAAACTAGTTTTATGTCTATTGGACCATTTGGGACTTTTGGAATGAGCCAAGCCCACTCCAGACCTTAAAATCCATTAATAAACTTAATTATTGTTTATAATATTTAATTTAAATCAGTTCCTTGTGCCCACCAAGTCATTCACTAATTTAAACCAAGTCTGTAAACATAATTAAGCCCATTAAGTGGTTTTAATGAATTAAAATTAATCCAATTAATTTAAGGCCCATTTTAATTAATAAAATTAATTAAAAACACTTTAATATATCAGATATATCAAATTTATAAGATTAAAAATCGTTCTAAAGAAGAACACAACAAGAACACCAATTTATCGAACTTTTTGACTAAACTAGTTTTCATGCAAAACTTGTTCGATTTTAATTTCATTTGATCCTATGGCTTAATATCACTTATTAAAAACATAAATTATCATATAAATGATCTTATAATGGATCTATAAAAAATTAATTTAGAACAGCCCCTAAAATTAAAAGCTATTCATGTAAAAACCAAAAATTCTTTTCTCAAAAGAATCATTTTTATTTTTCGTTATATATATTTGATCACATATATCAAGAAATCAATATTTCTCATTCATGAACAATAAAATCTAATATTTTAAATTTCATGAAATAAATAACTCAAAAATAAAACTTATTCCGTATAAAAATATAGAATTGTATATTCATGGCAAAACCGAGGCTCTAATACCGTGTTGGAAATTATCGGTTACATGCATCTCATACATAAGTGGAATTTAAAATTTTTAACCAATATATCTAATATTTCCATGAATTTACAATATACATATTAATGAGAATAAGAAAAATCACCTTTGATTTTTGTTGTAAAGTTGATTTTCCTTCACATCGAGTTGTCGCAAACCACAGTGTCCAAAATCGAATACCTCCAATGAGTAATCCACACTAGAGAATGATAGAATGAACAAACAATTGGTAGAAAAAAATGTCTGTACGAGAACCCTAGAAGCTAGCTTTGGGAGTGGCGGCTAGGGTAGAGAAAAAAGGAGAAGAAACTTTTCTTAAGTGTTCACACACTCTTAACCCTAATTCCCCATCATTTGGATTTTTATAGTTAGGTTAAAAATCCAACTTCGTAATGGGATTGGGCTCTTTAAAATTGCTAGAGAATTATTAATTGGGATTCTGGAATTATTTATAATTATTTGGGCTCAATTAAATCCAATTTAAGCCCTTTCACAAAAGACTATGCACAAAACCCACAAACTAGGCCCTTTGTACATATACTTGGATTTAATTACCCAAATGAATTCTAAATCCAAAAAGATTAAATATATAGGCTCCACAACACTTATGTAACATATTTAATTTATTATAGTCTAAGAAATAGGCCTTTATGGCCTTCTATTTGGAGTTGGCGTGTGGCCCTTCTTCTAAAGGGTTTCTGCGCCAACTTCACTTCTCTCGGCCTCTGTAATTCCTCCAATGGATCTATTAATTATTATATCAGCCCTATAACACTTATAGTCCAAAAATAATTAATTATGAAATATATTATTTCAATTAGGTCCAATTTTACATAACATTTCTCAAATGTTTCACGAACAATTTTACTTGATCATAAATAAATTAAACTCTTTAATTAATTATTATCTTATTCACTTCTCTATCCCCATAATAATATCAAATATTATTATCCTTTCATTTTACCATTTTATCCTTTTTCTCTATATGTGTGTGACCTATTGGGTTCCTGTCCATATTAGCAGTATAATATGTAATTTTGAGTTCTATTCAAAACTCATATAATTTAAACTCCTTTAAATCATTGTATCAATCCCCATACATATGAAATTCATATTAGCATTAATAAATGAATAATTCCTTTTATTAAGAATATAAATTCATACATATGAAATTCATCCATTTTACATGGGCTCTAGGGCATACTCTCTAAAACGTACTATGGGCATACCAAACATCACCTTGTTCTGCAACCAGGGTGACTCCTTTTTTTCTAACTTATAGTGTGAAAGCAGTTATCCGTTGCGAGATAGGGATGCAGAACCCAAAGATTGAGTAATACAAGGAAGAAATGAATAAGGATTTTCTATTATACCACAATAGACCACCCAAAATGATAGTATGCTTTCACACTATACTTGCACAACCATTATGAAAAGATTCCTCACTAACATAGATTTAATATCCATGTGAGGATTCTTTATGCAGGTCTCCAATAAACTTGTTCTTCTAACAAGTATCCACATGTTAGCTTTGATTATCTTCCATAATCATAGTTATGAGAACCACTGCTTGAACCATTCAAGAAGCATAACATGTGCTAGTCTGTCCGAGTTAACAATGTCCTATCTTGTTAATTCTATGACTAGGGATATTTAGATATTAGCATATTTGCTTGCAATAGACACCTCATATCATGAACACTTTCATAATTGTCTTTGCATTGTGTTTATAATATCAAGGACTTCATTTATTAATTTAAGATTTACAAACTCATGTATTTAAATATAGCATTAATAAATGAATAATGACTTTTATTAAGAATATAAATTCATACATATGAAATTCATCCATTTTACATGGGCTCTAGGGCATACTCTCTAAAACGTACTATGGGCATACCAAACATCACCTTGTTCTGCAACCAGGGCGACTCCTTTTTTTCTAACTTATAGTGTGAAAGCAGTTATCCGTTGTGAGATAGGGATGTAGAACCCAAAGATTGAGCAATACAAGGAAGAAATGAATAAGGATTTTCTATTATACCACAATAGACCACCCAAAATTCATCATCTTGTAAATTGTTTATCATAGAATAAACTATTCCTTTTATAGCTCTGTTTGTCAATGCTGTTATACACACATGCATATCTCAATATACTATGAGAAATTCTAAAACATTACACTAAATAGTCTTTATACTCAACTAAACTATTCTTTTAATTATTGTTCTTTAAATACAATATGATAAATACAAGGAGAAAATGAAACACACTTTATAATTGATTCACTCTTATCTCCAGAGTTGGCTTTACAATAGCAGATCTTGTCCCAACATAAAGCATCTTGATTTCAAGTACCTACATGGATAAACACCCATGCTAAGCTATAAACCTTAGTGGGGAACAATAAGTATATGAACAACCACTCACAGTGATTTTTTCCAAGCACACGATAAACATTATTAATATCAAGATATTATAATCAATATGCAAGGGTTACAATATAAATTCATATATCATATTTAATCTTATAACATTACTGTATAATGATAATACATAATAAACTAAACAAGTTTTGCCAACATTACACATATATTATTCATTATATACTATGAAATGCCAGCTAAAGTCCTGTGGGTACGGATAACGGGTGCTGTGGATACTCATAGGTATCAAATATATATATACCCAAAGGTATTGTTCTTATGGATACTCGAAGGTATCAGACATGTGGACCTAACGGGGGTGAAGCCTGTGGTCCCAAATGGGGATAAATATAGACCCAAATATGGTCAAACCTATAGCAGCTATGACTGTAACCCTATAGGCATGGCTATCTATCCAACACCAAGTTCTATCTACAGGAAAATAATCATATTCATATGACATTTGATTTATACAATTGAATTCATCATATAATAGGTTAATTCAAACAATATAGTATTGTTCTTTAACTATCATGTCATAATTAAAAATACATATAGATAATCAGTATAATACAATCATATTCAAGTATATATTATCATGCATCAATTACTATAAATTTATTCTTATATTACTTATACATTTCATATGCTTATGGTTGTACATTACCATATACTTTATGCTTAAGATAACCTATAAGATTTAGGAAGATAGTAGGTAAGCTTGTGCATCATATGGGGTCTTAAACCTTCAAGTTCAAAATTCCAAGAAGGGTCAGGGTTACTATCAAAATCATGGTAACCATGACCTCAATCATGGAAAAGGGGTCATGGTTACTACCAAAATAATGGTAACCATGACATAGGTTGGACTTTTCATTTTGGACTGCGTCAAACTACCTCACGATCATTACTAGATGAGTAGTAACCGTGGTTTATAACTTTGGGAGGGGTCACAGTTATTATGAAAAGCTTAGTAACCATGAGGTCGGGTAGATTTTGGTTCTGGACTAAAAATTGGTGTACCTCATGGTTACTATCAAAAACCTAGTAATTGTGAGGCCCAAACCACCCAAAGACAGATTTCCAGTCTCGACTTCTATGCCATTGTTGACTTATAAAATGTTATTTTTAGGAAAAGTTTCCCTCTACAAAGTTATAGATCTATGTTTCTAGTTTCTACAATATTAAGAATCACTCAAATTAGACCTATAAATCTCTAGATATCCCAAAAAAACCACCGATTGCTCCCAGTGACTGGGCAACAGTTCTAATCTGGATTCAAGCCAAATTTTCTATATCATACAAATTGATTAAGGATTCATATTCTTCATATGAAATAAATATATATGAGTCTAGTTTCTCTAACTGAAAAGTCTCAATTTGAGTCAAAAAAACTCAAAATATCAACAAAGAAGTGATGACTGGTCAAGTGAACATTAAGATAGTTTTCACTATCTTCAAAAAAACATCCTAATTTTGATTTTCAAACATGTTTAACCTCAATTTTTCATGATAATAACATGTTACAATATCAAATATATCATTAATAAAACCATATGCATAGCAATCACGTACAAAAACTATGAAAAGTTTCGATACCTTTAAAGACTCCATCAATCTCTCTCTATTCCTTATCTTCCTCCTTCCTTCTACTTTCTCCCTTCATCATTTCTTGATCTTAGCCTTAGGTTTCTGTAAAACCCATCTCTCTCTCTCTACCATCTACAACTTTTTCCTCACTTAGAGCATAATTGCATAAATTTGAGGAAAAGAGAAGAAAATAAGCAGAAAAGAAAAGAAAGGAAAACAAAACAAATGATTTTTTTTGGCAAAGAATGGCCGGCCAACACAAAAGAAAATCAAAATTTTCTTCTCTCTTTCTAGCCATCCACTTGTTCATTTCTTATTGGTTACTAATAAAAATCTTAGCAAAAGTTCCCTTTGTCCTTTTCTCTTCACAATTAACATTTTTACCTTAGAACTTTTACTTTTACTTTTCAATTAAGTCCATAAATTGCAATTTCTCCCTTAATTAACCACATTATCAATGTCTGTCTCATGCGAAATAACCATCTACGCCTCTTAGGGTATCATTAAGGGCATTACAACTCTCTTCCCCTTAAAGAATTTCATCCTCAAAATTCACACCTGTACCCTATACTCATATAACACTACTATTTCTTTACTTCCGTCTATTCTCATATATCTATCTTACTTATCCTACATTTTATACTGTCTCTACTGGCTCTACTGGTTCTCTGCTTACTCCATATACATTTCTATACTGTATCACACTTAAATTCAATATATTTTTTATCTCTTTATAACTATAACACTCTCTTGATTCTATCTTTAACTTGATCCACTTTTCTTGTAACTCTATCTCCAAATAAAGATGGCTTAATCATATGATCATATCATTACTATGCTCAACATATATCCTGTCAGTTTCCTTTTTCAGTCAGGCCAAGTACATGTCATATGATGTTGTGCTATGAGTGAATGATACTACATGTATGCAATGAAGTGTAGATATGCAATGCACATATTTTGCCCCATTCCCACTATAAAATATTTCAATAACTTCCTATGACTGTTAAGGAAACACTGACATGTTTACAGAGCATAGCAATTAACCTCAGTTTTTCCACAGTAACTCCACATATACATGTATATATATACTATCATATCTTAGCCTATTAATCCATTCTATAACTATAATCTTTGATATATATGTACTTAAACTTTATACCTTTTTAAAATCTATCAATATTTAACTGGCACATTCACTATCACTTAATAAATAATTATCATCATCATATTCATTGCTAACTTAATTCATCATTATCATAGAGCTTTCTTAATAAACTTGTAAACTCATAATATTCTGTTAACAATTTAGCAGTGTTCTAGTGTTTAAGTGGATGAGTACACATGAGAAAAAAAGGAACATATAGTTGTGTACTGTAAGAAGAATACGGTCACAAGTGACCAAGCCAAGAAATGCTGTAAACCATATACGTTCGGGAAAAATAAGAAACTGAGGGCTATACATATCTATCCGTTCAGCCATGAAGAACTGAGAGTCATATGTCTGATCGGGCAAGAAAGAACTAAAATTCATATATCCAATTAGTTAAAGAAAAACTAAAACCAAACCATATACCCGATCGGTAAAAAAGGAACTAAATGCCATATACCTGATCGGATCGGGAAAATAATGCTGAAATTCAAAATCGATCGATAAAGCAATGCTGAAAATCATACCCGATCGGTAAAACAAGAAAGGCCAAATAAAGTATAATCAATCATGCAAACAAAAACAAGGGCCATGCACGATCAGGTAAAGAAAAAGGGAAGAACAAATATGCCATGAGCAGTCGTACAAGGAAAAAGAGAAGGTTATAAGTGGCCGTCCTTTAAGGCTCGGCACTCACTTAGCTAATAAATCCATATGTCTCTATTAAGCCCCTCTATTATTACCGCTGAAATTTTTATCTTGAGATACTATAAAAGGATTGGAGTCACCTAGACTCGAATTCCTAGGATCACTGATTCCTTTAGCCCCCCTTTAAAATTTCATTCAAACTATAAATCTTCAAGCTATAATGAAACAAGATAGGGACAAGTTGCATTAAGACAACACACCGGACAAAAATCTTCTATAACTACTTATCTCTATGCTCTTGTTGGCTAGAACTACCTAAACCAAGACGATCTGATACCAAAATGTAAGAACCACACTAGAGCACCCAAAACTCATCATCCTATAAGCTCTTTATCATACGATAAACTATTCCCTTTATAGCTCTATTAGTCAATACTGTTGTATACACATGCATATCTCAATATACCATGAGAAATTATAAAATATTACACTAAATACTCTATATACTGAACTAAACTATTCTTTTAATTATTATTCTTTAAATACAATATAATAAATACAAGGAGAAAATGAAATACACTTTATAATTGATTCACTCATATCTTTAGAGTTTGCTTTACATTAGTAGATCTTATCCCAACATAAAGCATCTTAACTTCAAGTACCTACACAGATAAACACTCGTGCTAAGCTATAAAGAATAGTGGGGAATAAGTATATGAACAACCACTCACAGTGATTGTTTCCAAGCACACAATAAACATTATTAATATCATGATATTATAATCAACATGCAACGGTTACAATATAAATTCATATATCATATTTAATCTTATAACATTACTGTATAATGGTAATACATAATAAACTAAACAAGTTTTGCAAACATTACGCATATATTGTTTATTATATACTGTGTAATGCTTGCTAAAGTCCTATGGGTGTCGATAACGAGTGTTGTTGATACCCGTAGGTATCAAATATATATATATACCTGAACGTATTGTTCTTGTGGATACCCCAAAGGTATCAAGCATGTAGACCCAATTGTGGTGGGCTCCCAAATGATGATAAATATAGACCTAAATGGGGTCAAACCTGTAGTAATTGCGACTGTAACCCTATAGGCATGCCTATCTATCCACCACCAAATTCTATATGCAGGAAAATAAACATATTCATATGATATTTGATTTATACAATTCAATTCACCATATAATAGGTTAATTCAAAAAATACAATATTGCTCTCAACTATCATGTCATAATGAAAAATACATATAGATAATCAGTATAATACAATCATATTCAAGTATATATTATCATGCATCAATTATAATAACTTTGTTCTTATATTACTTATACATTTCATATGCTTATGGCTGTACATTACCATATACTTTATGCTTAAGATAACCTATAAGATTTAGGAAGATAATAGGTAAGCTTGTGTCTCATATGGGGTCTTAACCTTTCAAGTTCAAAATTCCAAAGAAGGTCACGATTACTATCAAAATCATAGTAATCGTGACCTCAATCATGAAATAGGGGTTATGGTCACTACCAAAATCATGGTAACCATGACATACATTGGAATTTTCATTCTGGACTACACCAAACTACCTCATGGTAATTACTAGATGAGTAGTAACTGTAGACTTTAACTTTGAAAGGGGTCACGGTTACTATAAAAGCTTAGTAACCATGAGGTAGGATGGATTTTGGCTCTAGACTAAAAACTGGGGTACCTCACGGTTACTATAAAAAACCTAGTAACTGTGAGGCCCAAACCGTCCAAAGATAGATTTCCAGTCTCGACTTCTATGCCATTTTCACCTATAAAACTTCATTTTTAAGGAAAGTGTCCTTCTACAAAGTTATAGATATATGTTTCTAGTTTCTAAAACCTCAAGAATAACTCAAATATGACATATAAATCTCTAAATATCCCATAAAACAACCAATTGCTCCCAATGATAGGGCAGTAGTTCTAACCTGGATTCAAGCCAAATTTTCTATATCATACAAATTGATTCAGGATTTATATTTTTCATATGAAATAAATATATATGAGTCTAGTTTCTTATCCAACTAGAATTTCTTAATTTAAGTCACAGGAACTCAAAATATCAATAAAGAAGTGATGATTGGTCAAGTGAACTTTAAGATAGTTTTCACTATCATCAAAAAAGCTTCCTAATTCTGATTTTCAATAATGTTTAACCTCAAATTTTCATGATAATTATATTTTATAATACCAAATATATCATTAATAACACCATATGCATAGCAATCACACACAAAAAATATGAAGAGTTCCCATACCTTTAAAGACTCCATTAATCTCTCTCTTTTCCTTATCTTCCTCCTTCCTTATACTTTCTCCCTTTATCTTTTCATGATCTTAGCCTTAGGTTACTGTAAAACCCATCTTTCTCTCTCTCTCTACCATCTACAGATTTTTCATCACTTAGAGCATAATTGAATAGTTTTAAGGAGAAAAGAAGAAACAAAGAAGAAAAGAAAACAAAAGAAATAAGTTTTTTTGGCCAAGAATGGCTGGCTAACACAAGAGAAAACCAAAATTTTCTCCTCCCTTTCTAGCCATCCACTTGTTCATTTCTTATTGCTTACTAATAATAATATTAGCAAAAGTTCCCTTTGGTCATTCTCTCTTCACTGTTCACATTTCTACCTCAAAAATTTTACTTTTACTTTTTAATTAAGTCCCTAAATTACAATTTATCCCTTAATTAACACATAATCAACCTTTGTCTCATGCAAAATGACCATCTACCCCTCTTAGGGTAGCATTAGGGGCATAACAACTCTTTTCCCCTTAAAGAATTTCGTCCTTGAATTTCATACCTGTACCATATACTCATATAACACTACTATTTCTATACTTTTGTCGATACTCATATATCTTTATTACTTATCCTACATTTTATATTGTCTCTACCAGTTCTCTGCTTACTCCATATACATTTCTCTATTGTATGTAAGGACCTAATCATGACCCAATTATGTGTACATATAAACACATATACACACACATATATATAGTATGATCTTACATGATTGGGTTTGAAGCTTGAAAGATGTTTTAGAGTATTGATTCAAAGAATATGTTTAAAGTGAAATGTATGAATATGTCTTTACTTAATTGAAATGACATGATAAAGCATATAATGGTAATGTTATATGAGACTATGTATACAAGTGTATGCATTAGAGAGGAAGTATCATGTCATGTGATTGTTACATGAACAAATTGTATACATTGTTTATGAATTTTGCATATATATTTATGTACTAGAGAATATATATATTTTTACATGATTATGTACGGGTACAAATGGCATTATATAAGTATAGTCTTGACATACAAAATAGTTACATGATTGAATAGGATGATTACAAGTATAAAATAGTAATACCCAATAGTGAGCATGTTCACAAGTTTACAAAAAGTTACACATGAGTGTGTATATGAGTACATTGTTCATAGTTACACAAGAGTATACTATATAATGCATATAAGAATATGAATGAATAAAGAAATGATAAAGTACAAAGATTATATTGCCTGCGTTGAGTCTAGGAAGTGGATAGATAGGCATGCCTATAAGGGTATCTTGCAGTTGCTTCTGAATAGTTTTGTCCTGTTTATGTCCATTTGAAATTAAAAGTTACAGTGACCCTATTTGGGTTTAAAAGTTAGAGTTGATTTGAACAACCCCGTTTGGGTTGTAGCCGACCCCGTTTAGGTCCGCTTGATCGGTCCAAGTTATTTGTTTGATCCCGTATGGGTTTGTTTTACCAATTTACCATACAATTTTGTCCCTACAAGGGATCACCATTTAATACCTCCGAGTATCTTATTTGTACCTTCGAGTGCCACCATTATAATAAACAGTTTTGTACCTTCGGGTGCTACCGTATAACCCGATATCCGCCTCTTTAGAATAGTGCAGGCTTTATTACCAAAGGTTAAGAAAAGTTTAATATGGCATGAAAGTTCTTAATTGACTTCATACTATTCTACATATAAAATTCCTTTTATTGTATACAAAACTCGCATCTATAAGAATGCTCAATAGTAAATATATGTAAGCAATACTGCTAGTATAAAAAATACATGCTAATTATTAAATGATGAATTTGCATTATATTAATACTTTGATTAAATTCATGATATATATGTCCTTTATGATCATAAACCTTATTTCTATATGTATGACAATGTATGATTTATGAAGAAACTTATATTAGGGTATATGGTATTATCTTATTGAATGAATGCAATAATTGTCATAATTGCATAACATATTCCATACTAAAGGTTATAAGAGTCATATTATAATACCCATTATTTTTGAAATATTTTTCTTAAGATTATATATATGTGTTCACAATGTTTGTATGTGCACACCTATTAATGTGTATTTGTCATTGTTATCCGATGTATGCAAATCTAAGACCCATGACCTTGGTATATAAGTATAGTCTTATGATAATGTATAATTGATATACCTGATTGATATGCTTGTTTTTATGATTAAATATTATTAAATAAACTAATCATATGATAAATAATTAAATACAAGGGCAAAGGATGTTAGAGCTTACATTATTATACTTGGTGAATGTAACATCAATGTAAATGTTACCATGAAATTTTATGATTTTCATAAGTTGATATGAAAAATTTTATTCATTTATTGAAATAAACTATTTTTATAATTGAGGCATGATGTGTGCATTGTTAACGAGCATTGTGTGGTCGTTTATCATGATTTAAGTTCCCCACTAAGCTTTATAGCTTAGCATGGGTGTTTCATCCATGTAGGTTGTTATGGTGATATATACAGTAGGCTGGCCAACTCAAGTCAACGAGAGAAACTAGTGGAGACTTTTATTTTGAGATCTTCATATATCAAGAAGTTTTTTTTTTATATTGGAAATATTGTATGTAAATATGTTAATCAGTTGTTATATTTTGTAAAGAGACTCTAATGTATATTGTAAGTTTTAGTACTTAGCACTCTTATGTATTAAGTTTGAATATATGTTCTCTGTATAGTTGGTTTATATTTAAGTTGCAATGTTAAACTTGCGTAATGAGAAAGATAAAGTGATATGTATTGGTTAAAGGATAAGGGTGCTACAAAACCTTGTATTAAGAAATCTTATTATTATCACCTTGTATATGGAAAATAAAGAGAGAGCTAGAACAGTTGATCTGAAGGAGTTGAAGCTTGAATATTAGGTACAAGAATTGTTATGAGTTGTTACTATATATGTTTTCCCTCTTTTGTTATATGTGTTTTCTTAGCTAAGATTAAGGGTTCAACCTAGTAAATTAGATGAATTAAGAATGTTTTAAAGCTTTAATGTTCACTAGTATAAGATTTTGGGTGAGATTTGGACATTAAAACACTTGATCTGAGAAATTTGTAACCCTAGGCTGCCTGAATTCCTATGTACAACCACTTGGCTTTTTTCTCTTTAAGATGCACAGCCACTTGGCCATTTCCTTCTTGAAATGAACAGCCACTCATGGACTTCCTTTATACTATGCATGGCCATTTGGCCATTTCCTTTATGAAATGCACGACCACTCATGGATTTCCTTCATATTATGCACCGCCACTCATGGATTTCCTTCATGCTTTGCGTGTCCACTTAACTAAATTGTATTTTCCTTGTGCGGCCACTGATGCTTTTATTTCCTTGGATGTACAGCCACTCATGCTTTTGTTCCTTGAAATGCATGGCCACTTGGCTATTTACCCCTTGAAATGCACGGCCACTTGGCCATTTACCTCATGAAGTGCATAGCCACTTGGCTATTTTCCTCATGAAATGCATGGCCACTTAGCCAACTCCTTTATGAAAAGCATGACCAATTATACATTTTTGTTTCAATGGTTCTTCTTCACCCCAAGCTACAAATCATTCATAAGTTTTGAACCAGTATTATGTGGTATATAATCGAGGTAACCAAGTTAGCAATGAATAATGATGAGGGTTATTGTATATTAATGTGGTGGATAGTATATTATTGGATTACTGATGAACCAATATAGTTGTAAAGTTTTCTCAATGCTAAAGTTAGTAAGATATTTTAAGAATGGTGTGATTGTAGGATGAGTTATTGTCTGAATTGAAGGACATGAATGTATTTATATGAGAGAATTGATTGAACTAAATTATAAGTCATCTAAGCCATCGATATACTATGTAGGTCAAGATAATTCAATTAGAGAATCCCTATGTATGTACATAGAAGAATGAAAATCTTTATAAGAATAAACCTATAAAGTTACGATATAATGACCTCTTGAACTCTTAATTAGAGGGCCTTGCACATGGTAATGTTAATATGAGTTATATTGTTAAAAAGTATTTTAAGGCCTAATGAGCATAAAACTAAAGAGAGCATGAGGCAACATAGTAACTTAAATGATATGCTAATTAATGTGTCCTACAAAGTTGTTATTATGTATGTACTTGGTCAAGGGATGATTCTATAAAAAATACAATGATTTAACCTAGTGATAATAAGAGAATAGTTACAAAGTTCCATGTCTAAGTTGAAAGAAATGGGACATCATAATTTATGTTAAGTTATGAAAATGTAAAAGCTTGATTACAGTTAAAGTTATAACAAGAATTAATGATTAGCATTGATATATATATAATAACTTACTCGCCTGTTTGCTCATGCCTATACTATATTATGATTAGCATATGCCCGTCAGTAGTGTGCTAATGACTAAGATGAAATAATTTCACACAAATTACCTAAATATAAAATGTTATAAGAGGAAAAAATACAAATAAGATAATTGAAGTATATATGATTATGTTAGAGTGTCTAACTTGTTGTCTATAATCTGATAGACCATGAAAATGAGTCAAGGGATTAAATATGAACAAGTGTTGACCCTAAGCTGTAAGAGAACCTATTTATTTTATTATATGGATCATCAATGCTTGAGTATTGCTATATATGATTATGTTTTAATGTGAATGAGTATGAGAAGTGGGAAACTATTCATAGTAAGCAGTAACAAGATACATCATCGAGAGCTATCCATGAGTTATGTAAGTTTTATATATTGTATAGTTGATATGAGCATGGTATGATGAGTAGCCTGGCTTAATAGGTGAACTAGTATGAGTAATAAAAACATGTATTACCATGATTCAAGATGCATTTATGTATATGCATATATATATATGTGTGTGGGGGGGGCATGTATATAATTTTATGAAGGCTTTTAGTAGCAAGATCTACACTCTCATATTGCTTTATTGGAATCACGCTTAATGCTAACCATGAATAAATGTTGATGCAACTATGCAGTTACATGACTTGTATCCACGTGTAATGGAGCCTAAAGCTCAACATTGATATATGATAAGGATGATATGCATTCTCTTATGAATTATGGCTTTCGAAAAAGAGATGTACTAAGCAAAGAATAATATGTTAAATCAAAGATGTTCTTAAAGTGGTTAGGCCTGCGGGTCTTAGTTTAGTTGTGGATTAGATAGGCATGCCTAGAGGGATACCGTTACAGATGCCATAGTTGATCCAGATTTGGTCTTGTTCCTTATAAAACCATTATTCGGCCCTATTTAGGTCTACTGTTTGTTGTTTATTGGAACCATTGTTCAGCCCTATTTGGGTCTATTATTTGATATCTTTGGATATCCATTATTTGATACCTTCGGGTATCCATTGCCCCCGTTATCCACCCTTTAAACTAGTACTTAGGCAGGCTAGTAGAGATAATAAAAATCAGCATAAAATAAAGTAATACTTGCATCGATTATTTCACTTTTTTAATGTACGCATGATGAATGGATTGTTGTATTATTTTGTCTTAAGTTCCTGTTTAATATAAACTATCTTTATGAAATGAAATGCGATGTTTAGTATGACATGATTGTAAAAGATATTAAAGTTATGAGAACTGAGACATACATAATAATCTTCATGTATGTGGAAGTTATGAAATGTTTGCATGTGGTATGGAGACTTTATCGATTAATCATGATGTGTCATACCGGTTCTTTGAAATGGCATGCAAATCCGTTAGTAAGTATATGAACAATTACACATGTATGTGTATATGTATAACTCTGACATAAACCAAAGTGTAATGTATGAGCCAAAATAATGTTGTATGATGTTTAGTTGGCCATACGAAGATAGCACTGAGGGAATACATGATTTTGAACTTGTAATAAGAATTAAATGATATATATATATATATAAGTGTGAAGTAAGCATGCCTATTAATATCTCACAATGATATTGCATGACCTAAGACTCCCTTAAGCTTTGATTTAATATCAAATGTAAATCCTATGTAACCAATATAAGGGAATGGTTTGAATGAAAGTGTTATCCTATCAAAAGCCGGATGTCGAGCGCTCATGAATAAAAGGATGTTGAGGTGTCTAAATAATACTAGTTTAAAAGAAAGAAAAGATGATGATACTGTATTTGATAACTTCGGTTATAAGATGATTTAAGCAATGCTCTAGACTTTAGTAAAGATGGTAGTTATTGTTAAGGTTAAGAACTCCCCAGTATATACATTATTGAATGATTAATATTGTAGATCCATATGTTATTTTTATGTTATTGTGATTGTTGCTTATGATATAAGGAACAATTAAAAGTGGTTGTCCATATAGTTTTGTGTTAGAGAGTATGCCCTAGAGCCCATGTAATAGGGATGTTTTTCATATGTATGAAATTTATATTCTTAATAAAAGGCATCATTCATTTATTAATGCTATATTTAAATACATGTGTTTGTAAATTTTAAATTAATAAATGAAGTCCTAGATATTATAAACACAATGCAAAGGAAATCATGAAGGTGTTCATGATGTGAGATGTCTATTGCATGCAAATGTGTTAATATCTAAATATCCGTAGTCATAGAATTAACAAGATAGGACATTGTTAATTCGGACAGACTAGCACATGTTATGCTTCTTGAATGGTTCAAGCAGTGGTTCTCATAACTGTGATTATGAAAGATAATCAAAGCTAACATGTGGATGCTTGTTAGAAGAACAAGTTCATTGGAGACCTGCAAAGAGAATCCTCACATAGATATTAAATCTATGTAAGTGAGGAATCTCTTCATAATGGTTGTGCAAGTATCCTTAGACTTGAGATCACCAAAGTTATCTCAAGTAACAAATGGTATACTTTGACTCCATAACTGATTACTTCCAACTAGGAGTGAACATAGTTAGGAGATTGGGTATATCATGACCTACTTGAAGATAGTTTAGTGATTGACAAAGGATTCACCATCCCAGATTTAATAAGGGAAGTTATCTCGTATGATTCTATAAATACCTTTCAAAGAATCTCTGGCCAGAGTAAACTGCCAAGATGGATAGAGATCCATGGAGGGCATTTTGGGAACAATGGTTAAATTAATAGAACATACATAATTAGATTTATATGAGTTGATAGAAATCCATACTCAGAATCTAATTGAGATAAGAGTGGTGAAAGGAGTAATTGCATGGTAACTGTTTCTATGAAAGGGTACAGTCAAACCACATGACTTTCCTGACATTTGGGTAGTCATGATACCTTGCTAGAGGCCAATCATGACTTGTATAATGATGTATCAAATATCAATAGAGATTGATAAAAAGATTTAAAGGAGTTTAAATCATGTGAGTTTTGAATAGAACTCACAATTACATATTATACTGCCAACATGGACAGAAACCCAATAGGTCACACACATATAGAGAAAAGGGTAAAATGGTAAAATGACAAAGATAATAATATTTGATATTATTATAAAGGTAGAGAAGTGAATATGATAATAATTAATTAAAGAGTTTGATTAATTATGATCAAATAAAATTGTCCGCGGAAATTTTGAGAAATATTATGTAAATTGGACCTAATTGAAATAATGTATTTCATGATTAATTATTATTGTCTTATAAGTGTTATAGGACTACTATAAGTGTTATAGGACTGGTATAATAATTAATAAGTCCATTGGAAGAATTATTAAGGGCCAGAGGAATGAAGCAGTTGGCGAAAGCCCTTCTGTAAGGGCCACACCCCAAGTCCAGAACAGAAGGACTTAATGGCCTATTTCATGAACTAAATTAACTTACATATGTTACATAAGTGTTATGAAACTCACATATTTAATTTGGTTGGATTTAGAATCCATTTGGGTATTTAAATCTAATTAGTTGCACAAAGGGCCTAGTTTGTGGGTTTTGTGCATAGTCTTTTATGAAAAGTTTTAAATTAGATTTAATTAAGCCCAAATGATTATAATTGATTCCAGAGGCCCAATTAATAATTCTCCAGCAATTTTAAAGAGCCCAACCTCATTAAGGAGTTGGAATTTTAACCTAACTATAAAAGGCCAATTAATGAGAAATTAGGGTTAAGTGATTAAAATAAAAAGAAAGTCTTTTTCTGTAATCTCTCTCTCCTTTTTGCGCCAAATTCAAGCTAGCTTCTTGGAAGTTCGGCCAGCCTTAGTTAAACACCAATTTTCTGGTTCAATTTATCCCTTTCTAGTATGGATTACTCATTGGAGGTGTTCGATTTTGGACACTGTGGTTTGCGACAACCCGGTGCGAAGTAAAATCAACTGTTCAACAAAAATCAAAGGTGATTTTTCTTATTCTCGTATAGTTATATTGTGTATTCATGGCAAGATCAAATCTAATGGTTAAAAATTTTAAAATTTCGCTCATGTATGTGATACATGTAACCATTAAAATCCAACATTTTGTTCCCCACTAAGCTTTATAGCTTAGCACGAGTTTGTTTATTTGTGTAGGTTCTGGATAAGCTCTAGTGGATCGATAGCTATAGTGGCTAGAAAACCCTTGAAGAGAGGATCTAGCTGATTGTAGTCATCTAAGGACTTCATTATATCATTGGCCAATTATGTTAGGCCTTCTTATTTTTAAGTTTGATTTAATTTATTATGGCATGTAATCATGGGATGTGTTATTATTATTATTATTTCTGCTTGATCTCTATTAGGTATGATGATGATTGATGATTATCCATGGTTAAGAGATTAGGGTGTTAAAGTTAGTGGTATCAGAGTGCCCAGGGATAGACTTTTTTGGGCAATAAGGAAATAAGAGATGTTCTTAAAGGTTGAGATGAATTAGTCTAGACCATGGTGTTATTGTTATTGGCATACATATTTTGATCATTGTGATAGGTGTTTGGCCTATGATTAATGCATATTGGAGCACTATTAGGATTCTGATTCAAAAAAAATTGTGTGATGATATCTAAGGAACTATCGGTATCTCTCACTTCCTGATATTGGAAGTGTTTAAAAGCCTTGATGTTCTATGATTAAATTATAGCATGGATTTGATTATAAGTATGTCTAGATTGTTTATTAAAGTGTTTGAGGAAAGGTTATATGATAAGAAGTGAATTTGTGTTTTGGCATTATTGAGCATGCTAGATGTTGATGTTATTAAGATGCTCTATATATACAATTATCAGAATTTTCCTAATCAGCATGGGCAATGAAACATATGTCATTATTTCGGGATGGGATAAAAATGTCCAATTTATGAGAATGCACATCGGTATTCTATTACATACATGGAAGCATTAAAGCATTACATAGCATCCCATATCATATAAATAGCATTGCATAACATTTTGGCCCAACTAAAAGGAAAAACTGATAGAAATTATAATGAGCATAAGAGTATCTGGAAATCTAAGAAAAATATTAATTACGGAGATAGATGAGTTTGTTAAGGCTATAATTGATTATAGCTAAGATAGAGTTTTGGAATTACTAGCAATAAAGATAAAGACTACAAGTTTGAATTTCAAGGATGAAATTCTTTTAAGGGGGAGAGATTTGTAAGGACCTAATCATGACCCTAGTTAGATTATGGTAAATTAATGAGGATTATGTTTTAATAAGGCAAAATTAAATTATTTTGCATTATCAAAGTTAAGTCATATAAAAGGGTATATTGGTAATTATACACATGTGTATTGGAGTGTAGCTAAAATATTAAGAAAGGATGTAATTGAATTAATTAAGAAGTTTGAGGTTAAATGTTAAGAAAATAAGTTTTGAGGGTTAAAAAAATGTATAAGGGAAATCTTAGAATTTCCTGAGTAGGATATTTACCCCACTCACACCTTTAAGACTTCCTAGAGAAGGTGGAGATTGGGATAAAGGCAGAGAAAGGATCTCTCTCTCTCACTCTCTATCCCTAGTTACAGATTGAAGAAGATAATGGCTTCGGGTTTTGAGAGCTAACATCTTTAAGGTAATATCTCCTTTCTTCCTCTTATTGGTTTGAGCTAGGGTTTTGGGGGATTAAGAAATCTTATTATTATCACCTCTTGTAAGGAAAAGAAAGAGAGAGCTAGATCAGTGGATCTTGAAAGAGATAAAGCTTGAATATCATGTATGAGAATCGTTATGAGTTGTTACTATATATGTTTTCCCTCTTTTGTTTTATGTGTTTTCTTAACTGAGATTAAGGGTTCAACCTAGTAAATTAGATGAGTTAAGAATTTTTTAAAGCTTTTAATGTTCACTAGTGCAAACATTTGGGTGAGATTTGGACATTAAAATGCTTGATCTGAGAGATTTATGAACCCTAGGCTGCCTGGATTCCTATGCACGACCACTTGGCTTTTTCCTCTTTCATATGCACGGCCATTTGGCCATTTCCTTCATGAAATGCATAGCCATTCATGGATTTCCTTTATACTATGCACGACCACTTGGCCATTTCCTTCATGAAATGCACGACCACTCATAGGTTTCCTTCATACTATGCATAGCCACGCATGGATTTCCTCCATGCTTTACACGACCACTTAACTTCTTTGTATTTTCCTTGCATGGCCACTCATGCTTTTATTTCCTTGGATGAACGACCACTCATACTTTTGTTCCTTAAAATGCACAGCCACTTGGCCATTTACCTCATGAAATGCACGGCCACTTGGCCATTTACCTCATGAAATGCATGGCCACTTAGCCATTTTCCTTATGAAATGCACGACCACTTAGCCATTTTCCTCATGAAATTCATGGCCACTTGGCCATTTCCTTCATGAAATGGACGGCCAATTATACATTCTCTTTTTAATGGTTCTTCTTCACCCTAAGCTAAAAATCATTCATTAATCATGAATCAGTATTGTGTGGTATATAATTGAGGTAACCAATTTAGCAATGAATAATGATGAGGGTGATTGTATATTAAATTGGTGGATAGTATGTTACTAGATTACTAATGAACCAATATAGTTATAAAGTCTTCTTAATGCTAAAGTAAGAATGGTGTGACCGTAGGATTAGTTATTATCTGAATTGAAGGACATGGATGTATTTATATGCGGAAATTGATTGAACTAAATTTTAAGTCATCTAAGCCATCGATATGCTGTGTACCTCTCAAACTCTTAATTAGAGGACCTCGTGCATGGAAATGCTAATATGAGTTATGTTGTTAAAAGTATTTTAAGGCCTAATGAGCATAAAACTAAAGAGAGCATGAGGTAACATAGTAACATAAATGATATGCTAATTAATGTGTCATGCGAAGTTGTTATAAGGTATGTACTTGGTCAAAGGGATGATTCTATCCAAAATATTATGATTTAACATAGTGATAATAAGAGAATAGTTACAAGGATCCATGTCTAAGTTAAAAGAACTGGGACATCACAATTTATGTTAAGTTATGAAACCATAGAAGCTTGATTACACTTAAGGCCATAAGAAGAATTAATGATCAGTAGTGATATATATAATAACCTGCTCACCTGTTTGCTCATGCCTATACTATATTATGATTAGCATATGCCCATCAGTAGTGTGCTAACAACTAAGATGAAATAATTTCACACAACTTACCTAAATATAAAATGTTATAAGAGGAAAAAATACAACTAAGATAATTGAAGTATATATTACTATGTTAAAGTGTATAACTTGTCTATAATTTGATAAACCATGAAAGTGAATCAAGGGATTAAATATGAAAATGTTTTGACCATAAACTGTAAGAAATCCTATTTATTTTATTATATGGATCATATATGCTTGAGTGTTGCTATATATGATTATATCTTAATGTGAATGAGTATGAGAAGAGGGAAACTATTCATAGCAAGCAGTAACATGGCAAGTCATCGAAAACTATCAATCAGTTATGTAAGTTCTATATATTGTATAGTTGGTATGAGCATGGTATGATAAACAGCTTGGCTTAATAGGCGAACAAGTATGAGTAATAAAAGTATGTATTGCCACGATTCAAGATGCATTTATGTATATGCATATATATATATATATGTATGTGTGTGTGTGGGGGGGGGACATGCATATAATTTTATGAAGGCTTTTAGTAGCAAGATCTACACTCTCATACTGCTTCATTGGAATCATACTTAGTGCTAACCATGAATAAATGTTGATGCAACTATGTGGTTACTTGACCTGCATCCATGTGTAATGGAGCTTAAAGCTCAACATTGATGTAAGATAAGGATGATATGCATTCTCTTATGAATTATGGCTTTTAGCCAAGAGATGTACTAAGTAAAGAATAATATGTTAAATCAAAGATGTTCTTAAAGTGGTTAAGCCTGCGGGTCTTAGTTTAGTTGTGGATTAGATAGGCATAGCTTGAGCGATACAGTCGTAGCTGCCATAGTTGACCCCAGTTGGGTCTTGTTCTTTATTAGAACCATTGTTCGGCTCCGTTTAGGTCTATTGATTGTTCCTTGTTGGAACCATTGTTTGGCCCGATTTGGGTTTATTGTTTTATATCTTTGGATATCCATTGTTTGATACCTTCGGGTATCCATTGCTCTCGTTATCCATCCTTTGAACTAGTACTTAGGTAGGCTAGTAAATATAATAAAAATGTGCATAAAATAAAGTAATACTTGCATCGATTGCTTCACTTTTGTAATGTACGCATGATGAATGGATTGTTGTATTATTTTCTCTTAAGTTCCTTTTTACTATAAACTATCTTTATGAAATAAAATGCGATGTTCAGTTTGACATGATTGTAAAAGATATTAAAGATAAAAGAACTAAGACAAATATGACTACAAGAAAATTACAATTTAGCAACGGAAATTAGCAACGATAAATGTCAATTTTTCGTTGCTAATCAAAAATATCAATGGAAAAGTAACCAAAATTTTGGCTGCTAATTCGGCAGTTGCTATTTTTAGCAACGGAAATTTATTCCATTGCTAAATTTAGCAACGAAAAATTAAATTCCGTTGCTAAATTTACCAAGGGAATTTGAATTTTGTTGCTAAATTCAAAAATGTAAGATTAGGTTAATTGGTCAATTTTAGCAATGGAATATAGATTTCTGTTGCTAAATTTAGCAACGTAAACCATTTTTTGTTGCTAAATTTACACATAAGTGAAAAATATTAACGATGGTTGATATGCCTTTTCTAGAAGCTTAAATACAGCAAGTATACGGTGTACCAGTTATAGTACTTCAGATATCGATCCCACAAGGAATGTTGATTGAAATTACCCACTATTACTACTCAATTTTCATTTTGTCTATGATGTTTATAAGTGGAAATTAATTCTAAATTACTCTATTGTGTAAGCTACTTAAATCCTAAATAAATATAATCAAAGAAGACAATATATATAATGAAATTAAATGATCATGCACTTGATACCATTATTTTAATTAATATTTTTTAATCTTATTAGTAAGCCAAGTTGGAATATATTTCTAATCCACTCTCTCGACATGAATTAGAATGCCTAAAACATGCAATTAAAGTTCTAATTCTCAACTCTCGTTAATGAACTAGTTGACTCTAATTACTCATTTTAAGATTAATCACCAACCTATAGCAATTATCTCCACATGTGATCTCTCAAAATATGCTTTGACAATGAATTTCCTATAACTTTCAATAAGACGTTGCTCTTGCTAACTCTTTTATTTATGACCATTATGATGATTTTCAGAAAAGAAATTGCCATCTAAGGTCATTTTCCTTAACCTATAAAGATACTAATATAATATTAATAGCAAATTCTACATTCAAAAATCAATTATGTAAATGCAAAATAGTAAGTGTTCATATATAATCAAATACAAAAAAATAACATTCATTTAAAGTTTACAAGGAAGAAATAAAATTAAGAAAAAGAAAAAGAGGATCTCTCAACCCTTTTGCCTTCACAAAAAGTATCTTCTCCCTTGCTTGTCTTCTTCTTTAAGAAATGAAAATTAAACAAAAACACTAAAGAAAACTATTGTTCTTAAGATCACAAAATCAAGATCCAAAATTCATCCTTCTCTAAATTATGTTCAACTTGATATATATATGTATTTCTAAAAGAGATGTCCTTAAAAAATCACTCTTCACAAAAGTTATAATTGTTGATGAAAAAGTGCACCTCTTCAAATTCAACTTCCTCATCCGCCTAACGTCGTGCTCACGACAAGACACCCCAAGACTTGGCTTGCTCCGCTAGCTGTCACGGCCTCTCTTGCATTGTCGCCCTCGTGATAATGGCCTTGTAGCCCCACTCCTTCACCTGCTTCTCCAAATGAACTCCTTTAAGCCTCAAATCATGTCCTTTCTCCTAAAAAACAAGTAAAACAACCACAAACACACAAAACACATAAAATCAACAAAATATAGATAAAATACCAAAATAATAAACACAATACTCAACAAAAATACACATTAAAACACAATATTTATGAGCTTTTCAAGCTCATATCAATGGTCCTGTCCATCACCAATTCTTCACTAAAAATTATTATCAGGAACCCATGAATGACAGAAAAGAAAGTTTGTGAGATTGAAAATCTAGACAGCAGCTTAAAATCAAGAAGACAAAAATATGTAATTTCATAGCTCAAGTCATCATATATACACCATATATTACAGACACCATAAATAATATACACACCTTATTGATGAGGCCATCACCAACGAATATCAATTCCAGTCAGTAAGGCTGCAGTGAAGAAAATAGTTTGTAACTAGTGCTAGCTTTATGATTTCAAAATTGTGAAAATCTATATTTAACCACCAACACTCAACATATGCAATGGTATCATGAACTGCCACTTCTGTAAAATTATATTTCCAATTCCAAACTCAGTATCGCAGTTCTTAATTTTCAAATGAATTAAACTACTATAACCATGCCTTATTTCAACAATCAAGGATCTGATATAGAAAAGTTACCTTTATAAAAACCCGACATCAACAAGCAGACATTCTCATAATCCAACCGTGTGTTCAAATGGTAAATATCCCTCTAAACTAAATTATTTCCCTTCAATCCATGCTTGCAATAGAACAGAACATCCTCTTTATTATATCTAAAATTACCTTGGTCATCGACACTTAATTGTATATGCTTTTTCTCAAACCATTATGACTCTGCTTAACTTAGGGTAAAGGACAGACTTCCCCTAGACCGACATTGCCTAGAGCACACTTCAAAATAATACACACATACATCCACAAGTGGAACACATCAATAAAAAAACTTTAGTTAGTTTCACAAAAAATTTACGCAAATACATAAAATTATCTCTCAATTTGCACCTACATTATCCATAGAGTTAGAGTTTATAGTAAACAACCAATTTTGGCTTTATATACTCGGGAGGCAATCAATAGAGAACCTATTATCAACCATAAAAAAGGAACGAATGATACTACATTTCATCACCCTTCTGAAGACAAGCTAAGCATCTTCGTGGCAAATATAATAATCACATTGATAAATGGACAAAACCCAGCTAAAATTGATCAAAAGAGTTTTTGGTCCTTAAGAAAAAATAAAGCAAAAAAGCAACTAAACATTTAGATTTCAGTCAACAATATAGAACAATAAAAAGGATTAATAGATCGGGAAAAAAAGGATTAATTTTATAGCTCAAGTCATTATATACACCATTATATGAAGTTATAGACACCATAAATAATAGACACACCTTATTGATGAGGCCATCACCAACAAACAACAATTCCAGTCAATAAGGCTATAGTGAAGAATAGCAAAATAGACAGTAGCAAAAAGAAGCAAAAATAGAACAGCAAATTGATATGAAAAGCCAATAGCACAACTAAGACGTCAGCCTTCATTGAGCCAGATGTGCACCATATCCAACAATGGGACAAAAAACCTCCCAAAGCAAACATATGTTTGTAAGTCAAGCATAATAAGCAAAAAAATTAAGTTAGATATGGCTGTGTAACAAGCTTGCACATCAACTTCCCCAACATCATACATCCTATAATTCAAAAAGATGCTTGATAGTACACACATTAACATTATTGGGTGGTGGAGTATTTCCAAGTTTACAAACAAAAATAGAAAACATATCATATTCTCTTTCACCTCTTACTTCATCAATTGGTACAACTTTACAAATTTCTTTAATATCTTCTTTTGTTAGTTTCACTCCCAATGACCTAATGTTCTTTTCAAGATTCCTCAATTTAATCTTCCCTGTCCAACAAATAGTACAGCAAATTAAATGCAAACTCAGGAAACATTAAAAGTATGCTTTAGATGCATAGAAAATCAGAACTTAATATACCTTTGTACCTCTTTCTCTCCACTTTTGAGTGGCCTCTCCACTAAAGGAAACACAATACTAAGAGAATGAGACATGAACCTATTACTCCAATTATAATAGGAACAACTTTTTTCTTCCTACCTCTAGATCGAGATTTAAAGTATGCTCATTTAAGACAATAAAAGAGATACAATTATTGATCTCTTCAATAGAACAACATATCATAGTTTCAGTTATAGCCTTATTGGATCATTACCATGAGGCCTGAAGTTAAAAAGTGGTAAAAGAAAATGCCTATTTGGTAAGCGTGCATTCGGGCCACGCAATTCATCAAAGAAGGGATGTGTTAATGCATCCAACTGCATGGAAATTAAACAGATATGATAAACAAACACTTGAAAACCAAAAGCTACAGTTACAGCTGGTTATTACTCGAAAAATATATATATATATGACATTTGTTCTTATAGCTGAACTTCGAAGGTTTGGTGAGTACTGTAATAGTCTAGAGACATGGTCTATAGCTTCAAGGGGCATGCACTTAGGGAATATCTGGTGATCAAGAGAGGAACATAGGAATGTGGTGTCATAAATTGATTGTAAATGGGAGAGAGCGCAGAGATAAAGCAATATTGTTAGTACCTTATGCCAGGGGTGCACTTTAATTTCCTATAATTATTAACTATCTTTTTTAGAATTGATTTCAGCTCCCTATTAGACACATCTACTTGTCCATTTGTCTGAGGGTGATATAGGGTAGTTATTTTGTGTTTGACTCCGAATTTTCTAAGCAAAGTTCAAAATTGATGGTTGAAAAAATATTTGCCTCTAATGCTGATTATGGCTTTCGGTGTTCCAAATCTAGTCAAAATATTTTTCCCAATAAATTCAAGCACAATTCTAGCATCACAAGTTCTAGTAGCTATAGCTTCGACCCATTTACTAACATAATCCACAACTACTAAAATATACTCAAAATCAAATGAATTTGAAAATTGTCCCATAAAATCTATGCCCTAAACATTAAAAATTTATACTCGAACACTTTATTCATAGGCATTTCATCCCTTTTAGAGATATTACAAACACGTTAACATTTATCACAAATTTCAATAAAAGACTTGACATCTTGAAATAAAGTAGGTCAAAAGAAATCTGATTGAAGAACTTTCTATACCATACGATTAGGTCCATGATGACCTCCAACTTCTCCTCCATGGCACTGTCGCATTATATCCTCTTGTTCAATTTTCTATACACATCGTCTAATGACTTGATCTAGGTAAATCTTGATGAGATATGGATTATCCCAAATGTAGTGTTTGGCATCCACTTAAAGCTTTTTCTTTTGTTTCCAAGTAAAATCTTTAGGAAGATAACCTCCTGCAAAGAAATTAGCTATATTAGCGTATGACGAAATTGAATTTTCATAAGTATAAAAAGGACAAATATGTTCATTGGGAAATAAGTTTGAAATTTCATCCTTTTCAATGCTAGCATGATTTAATCTAGATAGATGGTCAGCTATGAAAGTTTTAGCTCCTTTCTTATCATTTATCTCAACATCAAATTCTTATAGTATCAAAACCCATTAGATATGCCTCAGTTAGGAATCCTTCTTAGCAAAAAGGTGTCTTAATGCAACATGACCAACCACATAGTAACTTTGGAACCCAAGAGATAAGATCTGAATTTTTTAAAGGAAAATACTATTGACAACAGTTCTTTCTCCGTGTTTGTATAGTTAACTTGACCTCTGATGAGTTTATGACTTTTATAGTAGATAATGTAGAAAATTTTCTCTTTCCATTGTCCTAATATGGCTCCTACTACATATTCATTAGCATCACACATAATTTCAAAGGGTAAACTCTAATCCAGTGATGCTATGATCGCTGCACTGACTAACTTTTATTTTAATAATTTAAAAGCCAACAAGCACTTAGCATCAAAATTAAATACAACATCCTTAATCAGTAAATTAGACAGTGGCCTAGCTATTTTAGAAAAACAGTTAATAAATCGATAGTAAAATCCAATATGACTATGGAAACTTCTAACACCTTTAACACTAGTCAGATGAGGTAGTTTTTCTATCACATTAACTTTTGCCCTATCTACTTCAATTCCTTTGTCAGAGATTTTATGCCCTAGAACAATTCATTCTCTCACTATGAAATGGTATTTTTCCCAATTAAGAATAAGGTTTATCTCTTGACACCTCTTTAAGACCAAATCAATATTATTTAGATAAGACTCAAAATAACAACCATATAATGTAAAATCATCCATGAAAAATTCCATGAAGTTTTCATTAAAATCATGAAATATGGCCATTATGCATCTTTGAATGTGGGAGGGGCGTTACAAAGACCAAAGGGTATCCTTCTATATGCAAATGTTCCATAAGGACATGTGAATGTGGTTTTTTCTTGGTCTTTCGGAGCTATAGGTATTTGCATATACTCGAAATATCCATCTAAAAAATAGTAAAATCTATTTCCTGTCAGTCTTTCTAACATTTGGTCAATAAAGGGTAATGAAAAGTGATATTTTCTAGTGGCATTATTTAATCTCCGATAATAAATGCATACTCTCTATCCCATAACTATGGATATAGGTATGTGTAATAAAGCTTTTTCTTAATCGTGAAAAGCTCTTTTATGAATTTAGTATATTTAGGCATGTGTAATAAAGCTTCAGCAAATGGTAAATTTACATGCAACTTTTTAAACTTATCTAAAAATCTAGTTAATTGCTCATTTTGTTTTTCTTTTCTAGCTAGAAAAGGAAAAGGTAACTAAGATTCATAAAAAATAGTAGAAACAAGTTTTTCTTTACCTTTACCCTTCTTAATAGTAGTTGGCACTTTTTCAATATTTTTAGAATTAGAAATACTTACCTTCGTTGTTGGTTCCACCTTTTGTGAGGAATTCTTACCAATATCAGCTTTTTTTTAGCTCTCTTCCACTTCTCAAGATGATTGCCTTAGATTTCTCCTTTGGATTATGATCAACATTAGATGGAAAGGTCCTTTGAGCCCTGTTGGATAGTGAGTTAGCAAGTTACCCCATTTGGTTCTCTAGGATCCTAATGGATGCTTCTTAATTTCTCATCTAAATATATTGAGATTTTCACCTAGCATCTTTACTAGCTATTATTGCATTTTGGGAGGCCATAAAATTTGTAATCATCTCCTCTATGTTTGATTTCTTTTCTTACAAGGGTGGGGGTTGAGGTTTTTGAATTCCAGGTGGTTTATAAGGTTGAGAGTGGTATGTTGAAGGGTAATGTGCTTGATTTTGGTAATGATGATGATTACTATTTTGGAAGGCTTGATTCTAGTTAAATGGAGCCCTGGGTTAAGGATTGGAGGTGGATGCTTGATTTATATCTCTTTATGCAAAATTTGGATGATTCCTCCATCCCGGGTTATAAGTACTGCTATATGGGCTTAAAGCATTTACTTCCTCTATCGAACTTTCACCATTCTTACTTCTAGGTGCTCCTTGATTTCCTACATAAGCATCACATTTATTAGATAACATTGATACATTTTTAGCTTAAAGCTCATTTATTTTCTTTTAGATATTATTTTCTCATTAATTTCATTTAAGCTTTAAGCATAGTTATTTCATCTACACTATGTACTCCCTATTTCTTTTGTGTGGCCGTAGAAGTTGCTCATTGAGCATCATTGGTAGCCATCTCATCAAAAAGCAAGAATGCTTCTTCAGGAACTTGGTTAATAAAACTACCATTTGATATTATGTCTAATAAAGACTTCATCACTTAATTAGCACTTACATAGAAAATATGCATTAGTTGATAAAAAAGAAATTCATGATGTGGACAACTTTTTAAAAGTCTACTAAATCTTTCCTAGGCTTCATGGAATGGCTCCTCATAGAATTATTGGAAGTCATTGATTTGTTTCCTAATGAGGGCTATTTTAGTAGGTGGGAAAAATTTGCACAGAAATTTTTCTTGCATTTGTTGCCAAGAATGAATGGATTGATTGAGTAGCATTTGTAACCAATCTCTAGCCTTTCATATGAGGGTAAATAGAAATATTTTAAGCCTAATAGAATTAATTGATACATTTGGGATTTGCACAATTTTACTAACTTCTGAAAACATATCTAGGTGTTATGTAGGATCCTCTATATCTGAGCCTGAAAAGTTGTTTCTTTGTACCATCGTAATGGTAACAGGTTTAGTTATTGAATCAATAAACCAAAAATTAATCTCAACATAATAAAAGATAAGAATATGCTTAAAACCATGAAATAATAAACTAATATTGAATTTAAAGCACAATTAAGTCATTATAATAAAAATCAAGGCTTCAAGTAGCCTTTAGCAAAAGTAAAATAACTACTCATAATTCATATTTAAAACAAAAGCTAAATTAAAGAGAAGAAACAAAAACATAGAGATAAGAAGTTCCCTTAATAATTATGATAGAAAATTGGCTTCCTACTCTTGAGCTTGTTCTTCAGGTAACAAAAACTAATGTAAAAACAAAACTAAAACAAAACTAAGCTAATTTTGTAGTAATGTTACTTGTTGTTTTTCTTTTTTTTTTTTTTCTTTCTCTGGTGTTTTCCTCACTTTTATAAGAGACATCCCAAGGGTTTATCTCCTCGTGACTTGAATCAAAATAGGAAAAGACTTATTTTAATTCAGGAAGTTTCATCAAAATAGAAGAACTTGATATGCGGCCGTGCATGCTTTTGTTCTATCAAATGCATCGCTGTGCATTCTTCAAATCCTTCCTTATGTGGTCATACATGCTTTTCCTTTTGGTAGTGTGTGACCGTGCATAGGCTTAAATCACTTGAATTATTTTATCTCTTTTTACTTCGTTAGAATAAAAGACTAATGCACGGTCGCTCTAACTTATTCAGGCAGCAGTGCAAAATTGCTCTGGACTCATCGTCGAATTCTTGAGTATAAAAATTTGAAATTTATAATATTACCCCAATACTTTGTATTTTTCTCAATTAAGTCATTTTTTCTTCATTTCAATCTTGAAAAACATCAAAATTTACAATTAACTCCAAAAATATAAAATTAAATAATTAAACTAAAATTCAACTAAATTATCACTAAATTAACTCAATTAACTACCTAAAAAAATTTTAAAAATATAATTAATCTCACAATCATCACTCATTCTAAAATCTTAAATACATAGCACTTACATATTTCCCTTGGGTTTGATATTTGGGATATTAATCTTATTTTTCTATATTAATAACTGATATAGTACACTTACGATACACCAGTCAATTAATCACCTTAGCGATAAAGTTGCAACCTTATTTTCAAGCACGCATAGTAATTATCCAAACCAACAACTGAATGGGCAGCTCGCCTAGGATAATTTGATGTCTGGTACAAGCATCGTTTAGAAATAAAAGCATAAAATTAGTTAATTTTGTGGCTGAGTGACATGCTCTTCCTAGCAAACTGAGTAAGATAACATAGAAGTTGTATAATGATAGAGCAACATCATTAAAAGGAGCCAAAGTGGGAGTCGTGTTATCTGCCCCTAGCAGAATCTCCATATAGGGAATAACTAGGATATCTTTCCTAGCATCTAATAATGTTGTAGAATATGAAGCATTTTGCTTTAAGCTGCAACTCTTCTTTGAGGTGAAACCTGACTCTTTACTTATTCATTATGACTCTCAATTGGTCATCAGCCAGTTGCTCGAGAAGTTTGAAGCTAAAAAGCAAGCAATGATGAAATATCAAAACCTCGTATCTACCCTACTATGTCAACTAGAAAAAAATGGGAGCTCATGGACAATTGAACAAATACATCAGAAAGAAAACAAGGGAGTTAACTTCTTTGTCAAACAGGCATCCTAAGCAACACCGTACAATTGGAAGACACAATTTGGGAAGTCATCCCTCAGCTATCTTAGGAAACTTACTAAATCTCGCTAAATGAGCAGATAGATAGATGGTGACTACCAATTTATCAGTTCCTTGATATAAGTGTTTTTTCAAAAGATCAAACTAAAGCAAGAAGGATAGTTTAGCATTCTAATCTTTATTCCATCTTAGATGGAAAGCTATATAGAAAGTCCTATTTACATCCTCGGTCACTATGCTTAACTTTAAATGAAGGCAACTATAACCTTAGAGAAATCTACGAGGGCATTCACAATACTTCCAAAGGAGCTCAAACAATAACTTAAAAAGTTTTATTATAGGGGTATTATTGGCTAAATATGAAAGCTAATGTGAAAGAGCTAGTGCAAAAATGTGATAAATGCCAGCGGTTTGACAAGATAATTCACCAGGGATTAGTTTGACAAACCCTGGTACATAGTCCATGGCCTTTTGTTCAATGAGGGATATATATACGTGGGCCTTTCCTATTGGCTACTGAGCAAAGGAAATTCTTGGTTGTAGCAATAGACCATTTCACCAAATGGGTCGAAACTGAGCCCTTAACAACCATTATCCCATAAAATATAATCAAGTTTGTCCAGAAGTCAATTATAACTAGGTTTATATCCCATACACATTTATTACTGATAATCAGAAATAGTTCGATTATCAATCTTTTAGGAACTTTTGTGAATAGTTGCACATTTAACTTAGGTTTACATCAATCTATCATCCACAATCAAATAGCATAACTGAGGTGATCAATAGGACAATCTTGATGGGATTGAAGAAGAGGCTTTGTGAAGCTAAAGTCCTTTAGGTGGATGAATTGAACAACGTACTATGGGCATACCAAACATCACCTTGTTCGGCAACTAGGACCATTCCTTTTTTTCTAACTTATAATGTGGAAGTAGTTATCCCTTGTGAGATAGGGATGCTGAACCCAAGGATTGAGCAATACAAGGAAGAAACTAATAAGGAGTTTCTATTATACCATCTAAATGCACTTGAAGAGAAAAGAGAGCATACCTAGATTCGAGCTACAGCATACAAATAATGCATGGCGTTGTACCATGATGACAAGCTAAAGCCTCAAACCCTATGCGTAGGTAAATTGGTTCTCAAGAAGGCTATTAAAGCTCAAATAGCAGCAGGCATTAACAAGTTAAGCCCTAACTGTGTAGGTCCATTTGAAGTACATGACATCATGAACTTTAGAGCTTATCACCTTAAAGATATGGCCAAAAAGATCTTACTGCACTTTTGAAACATTTCCAACTTAAATAAATATCATCAGTAACATAGTTTAAACCAGTAAGTTTGCTAGAAGCATTATGCCAACTGCTCAAATTTGCAATTTCACCATGAGCTCTTTCATTTAGCTCAAATCATTTGTTTCACCATGAGCTATTTTCTTATCCCAAATCGAAAATTTTACCATGAGCTCTTTCTCTTAGCTCAAATCAAAAGTTTCACCATAATCTTTTTATCTTAGCCCAAATTCGTAGTTCTATTATGAGCTCTTTTCTCAGTTTAAATTGGCCATTTCACCACGAGCCTTCTTGCCTTAGCTCAAATCGACCATGTTGCCATGAGCACTTTTGTAATTACTTAATATAGTTTGGCAATGATGCCATATTCTTTTCTTTTATGGACCATCTTAGCTCGATAGCTCAAACCATAAGCACATTCATTTATAATTGAATAATTCTGTTTGGTAGTTTGAGCCATAAGCATTTCCATTCTAATTACTTATTTTGATATCTTGATTTTTAAATCAGTTTAACAAACTTTTATTAATGAGTTATTATTATTAACAACAACAATAGAAATTAATAGTAGATAAACGAACACAAAGGAGAAAAAGTGCTCGTTCTCATTAAAAGCAACTATTCATTACAATAAAGTTCAAAACAAAATACAAGTTAGCCAAAAGATCCCAAACTACTCTTAATCAAGATCAACCTTCCCCACCTAAGAAAAGTCTACATAGGGGAACTTATTATTCATAAATTGAAGGATCTTATTGCCATAAGCAATAGCCTTATCTCTAGTAAGGTCATCCATCTTTTCTTCCAGCTCAGCTAGCTTTTTTCTCTAGCTCAGCATAATTATGTTCCAATTTAGCCTTCTCAGCCCGACACTTCTGTAGTTTAGCTTTGGAGACTTGAAGCCCATCTTTTTCTTTCACAACAGTGGCCTCAACCTCAGCCAGCTTCTAAGCAGCTTCCTCGATTGCCTTACAGCTAGCCTTTTCTACCTTTTTAGCCTTATCATCAACGGCAGTAGCATGATCTCTCCAATAATTGGGCACTTGTTCAACCTCCTTTAGCTTCCCATCAAGCTCAGTAATATTTTTTTTCTTCTTCCAACAAGACAAAGATTCTATTCATTTTACCGATCACTATGTTGGATAAAATTACACATTGTATGTAAAATAAGTTAGCACGTAAAGAAAAAGTGTAATGCAAATAGCTCAAAAATAATACTTGAACTTGATACCTCTTTATAATGGTACATATGTGATTTACTTACACATTCATAAAGGATGGCAATTCCTTTGATATGCAAATCAGTAATGAATAGAAGTTCTTGAACTCTGGGTTGGAAAAATTGTAAGCATAAGGGTTATGCAACCACATACCCTAAAATTTTTCTATAGTCTTGTTAATTTTCTCACTCCAATTAGAAGAGGAAGATAACCCTCCCTCAGGAGTTTGGAAGGAAGATGGCCTAGGTAACAGGATTGAAGGTTTGCTTCTACATCGAAAGGGCCTAACTAGAGACATTAGGAATGCATCCAATATTGTAATGAGATTTATGAACTGTTGTTCAGAGGGCTAACAATAGGTGTACACTATACTATATTCCTAGAAATAATCGCAGAAGCAATTGTCGTGCTAGTAGCTTGAGTTAGTGCCATATGAGCAACTTGAATTGGTGCTATGCTCTTTACCTAAGATTGTATCGCACTCGCTTGACCAGAGCTCTTCCTAGCCTTAGCCCTTTTAACCTTTAGTTTCTCATTGAAAGATTAATTACCTGCCTTCTTTATAACTATGAAATAGTATCACAATGAGAAAAATTTAGAACTTTACTTTCAAATTAATGGAAAAAATGCACCTCGTATCTAATTTTAGGAGTCTAGGGATGACTTAGGATTTAAGAAATCATAAGTGTCAAGCTTCTTTTGTGTGAGCTCCCTTTACCAATCAAGAGTTTTTTCTTTCTCTGGGGTTAGTAGCAGCTGGTGATCGTTCCTGTTGATAAAGCATCCCTAGAAGGTTTGGATGGGAAAGTCATGTTCACTTTCAACAATGAAAAACTGAACTTTCTCATTTTCTAAAGAGTCCGAATTCCTTATGAAAATGCCATAGCCCACCCGAGCTTGAATGTAATTGTGGTCCTTTATCATATTTTGGAGTTTGACCATATGGGTTGCCTTAAATATCCAGACTATGAGGTCGATGGTATTCTCCGATGTCCAAATTTGAAGAGCAGTCAAGGTGAGCTAAGCATTAGGATGTAGTTGGCTTATGGTGAGGCCATAATACTTTAGAAAAGATATTTCAAAATGGGTTGGGGAAGGGTAACTCCACCTTGGATATTAGCTTCATAAAGAACCAGTTTTTTCTTATCATTAAAATTAAAGTTAGTGGTAATGTGGGAGTTAGGAGTAAGAAGTTTGTATTGGTTAGGTATTCCCAACCTAATCCTAAGGTCAGGAAGCTCGGTGATTGGGATGGACGACCTAATCTTGGGGACTCAAGGATTAGATCTTAGGGGTCTTTTAGGTTTAGGTTGGCTCGATTTAGAAGTCTCAGCTATTACAGTATTTAATTGCGCACTTTCTATAGGCACATGTACATTTTACGGAGGAGCTTTAAACATTGAGAGCTCTATAAGACCGCTCTCTATCGAAGAACTATGAGCAGAAGTGCTCTGTGTGCTATCATTTAACAGGCCATCTAGGATCCTAATCTCACTAGACCTTACTGATATGTTCATTTCAAAATTTAAATAAAAAGAAAAAGGAAACAAAAAAAATGGAGGGAAGGATCTAAAGCAATAACATATGAAGATGAACGAAGAAATTAAAAGGAGATTTAGGGTAGAAAAATGCAAGAAGACGAGAGAAATGGATAGGGTGAAATAAAGTAGGAAACAAGATGGTAAAGCAAAAAATGTAGAAATGAAGAAATGTTAAAGGTATTTATAGAAGAGTTAGGCCTATAGATGGAAGACAAATGTGTGGTTTAGATGTATCTGGAATGTGTGAAATTAATTACGTTTATAGCAGTTAAGTGGAACTCAAGGAGAAGTTATTTTTGTCATTACAACCATTGTGCAGATCGAAGGGACATTTATTGAATTATTATTGACATAGAGTCCGAAGCATTGAATCATTATGCTCAACCGATAAACCTATCTCCATCCTAGTAGGTACTCATTTCTTCTTTGACATGAATGTCTCTCACCTCGGAGGGGGGAGGGGTGGCTTAAGATAACCAAACAATGCATTGGCCTCTCAGGTAGCTTGATTTCCTAGTTATCTGAGTTATCCAAAATCCTAAATATGGCTTATAACAACATCATCTCAATAAGTTCGATTAGGGAAAGGGTTTGTGGTTACCTAACAAGGTTAAAACTCTTGTTCCAGTATTTTGGTTTAGCTTTCGATTTAGATTATATTTATTCTTTAATGGGATTCCTGCGACAATTCGAAGTCCTAGCTAGGCCAGGACACTGATCCTTATAAATAGCCAAAGCATCAAGTACTTTTCTCTCTCTTAGCAAAATTTACTTTATACTTCTCTTTACTGACATTACTGTCGAAGATTCCTCTCACCGAGATCCCGTTGGAATTTCTTTGCTTTTAGGGACTTTCGGAGTAGTGAAAAATTCTCGAATGCAAGTTAGACCTTAATATTAGTTTGATAAATTTGAATTGTTATTATAAATTAACAATTAAAATTCACATATTTTGGAAATATAATTGATTGTTTAAATAGCTAATTGATTTCTTTATTTTTAGTAAAATGCTACCATGCTCATGCTATATATATATATATATATTCTTTAATGGTAATCCTCTGAACATACGAAGTCCTAGCTAGGGCAGGACACCGATCCTTATAAATAGCTAAAGCATTAGGTACCTTCATCTCTCTTAGCAAAATTTACTTTATACTTCTCTTTATTGACTTGACCATCGAATATTCCTCTTGCCTAAATCCGTCAAAACTTCTTTGCTTTCAAGTACTTTTGGAGTAATGAAAAACTCTCAAAGACAAGTTAGACCTTAATAATAGTTCGATAAATTTTAACTATTATTATAAATTAACAACTAAATTTCACATATTTTGCTAATATAATCGGTTGTTTAAATATCTAATTGATTTCTTTATTTTCAGTAAAATGCCACCATGCTCATGCTATATATATATATATATATATATATATTTGTGACTTAGGTGTTTGAACTATTTCCTCAACTCTATTTAATTGATTACCTATAGTATCTAATATTTGATTTGAAAAATTATTTTGTAATATTACATGTTGTAAATCTTTTATTGCATCTTTATTTTATGCTTTCATTTCTTTAAATAGTTCGGCAAAATAAGTTTTTTCTTTATTTTTTACTTGAATACACTCTAATGGAGGATGCATAGATACTACTGATTTTTCTTCTAAAGTGTTCCATTATTTACCTATTTTTAAAGATACTTTAATTTCTTTTTGAAATGGATAGTCTATATTATTATAATAACAATAATTTTCGAAGCACAAAATAAAGGAATATTAATTTGATTATCTTCCATATTTTTATACCATAAACTTCTAAAATTACTTAATTCAGCTTGACAAAAGTTATTAAAATACCATTCAGCTTTCTGCTTATTATATTATGCTTTTAAATAATTTTTTAAGAACTCTTTATTTCTTTGAAAACTAGTCATCTTTAAATTATTAATTAATTTGAGAAAAAGCTTCCATTTAACATCTAGTTAGGCTAACGTAATATTTACTTTCTTTTTCTTTAGTATATAATGATCTTGGAATATTTATATTAAAATCTACTCCTCTTAATTCTAATTTTTTTACAGATAATGATCTAGGTATTGAAGGTCTTTTGTTTGAATATATATAAGAACTGCTCGATTGATTATTTTTTGAGGAAAAATCTATTTAAACTGATCCATCATTATGTTATAATATTCTTGAATATTGATTATTAATATTAATTGTTTTAGGTTCACATACCTCTTTTAGTTCCCGATTCTTTGATTTAGTAATCTCATCCCATTTAAGTCGTTTTAGAATTTGAATATTGGAATGGACTCTATTTACTTCAAATAATGAAGTTTCATTTCTTTTAAGAGGTTTTCTAGTTTTAAGATATATGGTTGTGGACATTACTTTATAATATATTCTATATAACACTACTATTGCTCTAACATTTTCCTTAAAATTTAAATTCTTTTTCTTAATAGTTAAAGTTAAAGCATCTAATATATTCAAATCATATAGACTAATAGTATATCCTGGAAAATAATTAAAATATACAGGTCTATTTGGTAAATTTGTTTCAACCATAACAAGTAAAGAATTAGAAAAATTAACATATCTAGCATCTCTTAAGTACAATAAAATAGGAGTATCTAATCCTAATATGAATAAAGGCTTCATTTCTTTCTATACTGATCCTATATGTAAACATCTATATTTTTTCTTCTAATGATTATTTATTGCCTTTTCTGATAAACATTGAATAGTTTCATGTTCTTGATTAATAGCTATTGTCTATTCTGTTTGTTTAATAGAATAATCATGGAAAAAGTCAAAAGTTCCTATAGAATATATTGTTCAAATATCTTGTTTAGGTATAAACCAATCAAACAAATCATTCTCTACATTTTTAATATTTACCTGGACGAAATTCATTTCATCTAACTCTCTAATATTATCTTCGCTAGTTGAACCATATCTAGATTCTTTAATAGAAAATATTCTACTTAATTTATCCATCCAAATATATTTAACCAAGCTAAATTTAAAAAGAAGTAGAAAATGAAACTTGTATGAATCACGGGACCATACACCTTATTGGGACCACCAACACGCCATCTCGACTTCCAAGGATTGACCAACGCTAAGCCTTCAGGGCTGACCGACATTTCATCGCTCCAAGCATAGTCTTAAAATTCACATTAAAATTTTCTTAATTAAATATACTAAGTTGGATATCTTAATTAGAATAATTTTATAAAAAAACTCTAATTATGTAATTTAACTTTGCTAGATAATACTTCTTCTAATATATCTAGGATAATTTATTATTCCCAATATAATTCTACTAATGATAATACAACTTCTCTCTAAGTAAATTCCTAAAAAACTGAGGCTCAAAATTTAACCAAGGTACATTTGTAGTACCCCTACCGGGCTCTGATACCAAAAACTCAGGATCGGATATACCACTTAGTTTAGGGAATTAATAAATCTAAATAAAGTTAAATATTCATACATAAGCTATAACTGTGTCAATATAATTAACATATATGTATTGATTTTTTATTATTTCCTAATTAACTATTTACTGTTGATCATATATGTAATACTTTCTGTAATAATATCATAGTTTACAATTGGAGATAAATTTAAATTTTCTATTTTTATTGTGTTTGCTTTTAATGTTGCTAATCTAGGTTCAAGAATTTTTAATTCATTTATTGATCTATCTATATTCTTAATTTTCTTTTTAATATTTTCCATATTATTAACCTAAAGGTATTAATTTTAATATATTTTCTAACCGTTTTATCTCATAATTTCTATTATATATTTGTTGATTATAATATAGCATTAAAGTATATTTTTTAGAAGTTAAATATATATCTGTTAATAATTCTTTACTAGCATTTATATTTTTTTTTATTTCTGAATGTAACCTATTTATTTCATTATTTAATCATCAAAATAAATCTTTAAGATAATTCATAAGTATTTATAATTAGATCAAACAATTCTAACATTAAATTAACTAATATTATATTAATTTGAAAATCTCTATAGTCACACATATTAATTTCATGAAATAAATGATGATAAACTATAAGATGGATTTTTAATTTACCAATATTATATAAATTTTCTTTTGACATTATATATCTTTTGATAACCTTCTAGGAGTTTTTTCCTTTTTTGTTCTCAATCCATTATGTTTAAAATATTTTATAAATTTGAAAAATGATCTGCAGGAATACTAGGAATAAAATCAATTAAAATATCAATTAAATTTATTTTTCTATGAAAATCTTGACAATTACAAAATTTATTTGAATGAAATTAATGTAAACTTTCATGCATTTCAATTAAATGATTTTTTTAACTAATGAATTCTTTTTTGAGTAAAAACATATCTTTATTATTATCAAAATCAATTGTACATAAACCATTAAAAAATTTATCTATACACCAAGATATAACTAAAATGAAATACCTGATAGATTATAATCTGATAATAAGATAATATACAAGGTGTTTCTAATGAGGTAATAAGATTACATGTACAAGCTCTTGAAAATATAAGTTGCAAATCTAAGGTTCTATTACAAAGGGAGGTTGATATTACAAGGGGTATTTTATTCTTCTCTCTAATTTTGAATATTTTTGCTCATGAAGGTTAGGAATCTTTTTGCCAAAAAACTCTCGTCTTAAAAACACTGTATTTGTAACTCATGAAAATGCCTTCTTATGTACTTGAAAAAAGTTGATGATCAATCTGTAATTGCTTGAAGATAAGGTCAACTCATGAAGATAAGATTTGAATTGTTGAAAATTAACTTTTGACCTCTTTCGTTGATGAAATGATGATCTTGATAAGGCTTTGAGATAAATATCTACTTCATAATAATGTTATTGATGAAAAGATAACATTCCTTGATACTATTTACTTTTGAAAACGTGTATTTGGTAATGATGAAAATTGGAAAACTGAAGCTAGCAATAATAACTTAACATTTTAAAATAGTATTTTGTGTCGGGTGAAAGATAAAAAGATAGTTTTATAAAAGATGGCTTTGAAAATTAAATTATATCTTTTCTTTCAAAAGTTTTGCCAGGAGAGTTGATAAAGCTAATTTTAAAATTTAAGACTTTTGACTTTTTTGTCGTTTTCTCTATTTTGTCTTTTCTTTACATTTACATTTTCATCTTCATTTTATTTATATTATATGTACATTGCATTTGCTCTACATTTTACTACATATAACTACATACGAGTTTTGAACATTTATAATTCAATATCTACAAATGGGTCTTGAAAATCTTCAACTGCACGGCGAGGAGGAAAAGTACTGCCTTCAGATGAGTTGGTCCTTTCTGCTGAAATCCAATTGATAATAAAATTGAATTCTTCTTCTGTGGATGCTAAAGATAAAAGATTGACAATTTGATTTTTATCTGGAATAAATCCTATTTGAAAATTTGACGATGAAGCTATAGATGTTGGTTACTCTAAATAATTGATAACTACTTATCTATCACCCTTCTTGACATCAAAACTGTCCCACCATTTTACTTGAAATTCTCGATAAAGAATTGGTAACTGATTAATCTACTTAGAAATGTAATAGATCCATGAAACCTAAACATTGTACAATATTTTAAAAGATTGTCTAGAGAACCTAGGTTGAAGTAAGTTGTAAATTGGACAATAACTTCCCTAATTTCTAATGGAGCTACTTCAGTGATTAAGCCAAAGTAACTAAACTATATGATGAACCAATTTGGAAAAATGCCACCAAATTTATATGAAAAGTAAAATAACCATGAATGTTGAAAATTTCCTAAGTAGAATGCTTGATATCATGCTTATTGATAATCAAAATGGCTATATAAAGATTTGGGAGGAAATCCTGATAGTGTCTTAAATTGATAGGGCCTTGATCCCTATTCTAATTTAGTAATAACATGGATAATCTTAATTTTACTATAAGTAATCCTATTCTTATCTCTCTCATCATAGTTATGTTTTATCTCTATTGATTCAGTATCTACTAGTATGGGTTAATAATACTCTCTTGTTTTACTCTGGTCTTCCTTATGAAAATGCCAACTGTTAGGGAAAACACGATCAACTAACCTATAAAAACTTTAACTTTCTAATATATTAAGTTCCTCTAGTTCTAAGACTTTAATAAATATTTTTTTCTTATTCAAATGATAAGGTGAAGAAGTTTTAGTAGGAGGAGAATGTATTATATGAGAAATAGGAGAAGAAGGAGAAGCTAAAGCTGATGTGTATGATCGAAGAGGTACAAAAGGTGAAAAAATTTGAGGTCTTTGAAGTGGAGGAAATGAAGGTGATACAGAAAATAAAGGTATGGCTAAGGTTCTAATAGGAGGATTGTAACATCCTACACTCAACCATAAATCGATATAGTTTACAGAAATAATATTCAATCATCCACATATCATTCTCATAAATATACTAAAACTTATGATATTAATTATTTAAACACTAATAATTGCAATTATTAAATACCATAAACTAGTTACGAATTGAACTGCCTCAGTTCATGCGATCCCAACTGCCTTTATATACATGCCTTTTGATCTTCTTTCTTCACATCCCTAATTTTTTACACCTGCACACAGTCAGCAAACTGCATGCTAATCAACGTTATTGCCTAGTGGTGGATACAACTACATTGAATTTCATTTAATTAAATGAAGCTTTCTATTTAATTTATTGATTTTGTATTTTGCCTTTTTCTTCTTTCACTATAAAATTCCACTTTAAATCTACACCTTTGCCCCTACATTTTTTCCACGTTTACTTTTGGTCCTTAAAATTTTCTTTTTGATTTAGCAATTAAATATTCTTTTCCAATTAAATTAATGTTAAGTCAATTATTTCTTTATAATTGTTAGTTTTTTCTCCATTTCTCCTTTATCCTTTATACTATTTTTCACTATTAAGCTTCATTCTTTTTTTGATTTAGTCCTTAGTTTACTCCTTTTCTAATTTTACTACTTCTTCCCTAAATTTTAAATTTTCGACTGTACTATGCTTTTCCTTACTAGTTACAAAATTTATTCTCCTATGCATTCCCTTAATTATTTGCCAAATTTACTTGTTTTCTTTAAATCCCTTTCATATTCCCTTCTTTATTACCAAATCTTATATAATTTTTTAATTAAATATAAAATTATAATTGAACTCTTATACTTTTTATTTTCTATCTTTGACTTCATTGATTTTCTTTCTTGACCCATTTGACATTATTTGCCCTTAATTCTTTCTTATTACCTTTTGTTCTAGTTAACTTCACTTATCCTTTTATCTGAGCGAAATTTCAATTTGATCCCTATAATTTTTGCCCTTAGTTCTTTCTTATTACCTTTTCTTCTAGTTAACTTCACTTATCCTTTTATCTACGCAAAATTTCAATTTGATCCCTATAATTTTTTCTTTACCATTTGCGATTTTACTCTTCTTGATTTATTTAACCAATTTATTTTCTTTAATCATTATATTAATGCCAAAATTATGGTTTTACCCTAGCTTTATCACACGATTACATTTTATTCTTTTTAGGTCTATTAATTGTATTTTCCTCACTTTAATCCCTTTTTTATTGTCCTTTTGATTTTCTTAAGCATAATTTTTTTTGGTCCTCGTCTTATTGTATAATTACGATTTTACTTCTAAATTCTAACCCTTTTGTTAAACTAATTTATAATTCGTTCTTTTTACACTAAGATTTGTTTCAACATTTATTAATACTTAATTTCTTAATTGTTCACACCTCATTCATCAACTTAATGAAAAATTCCAATTTGGCCCTTTAAAGTTTGACTTTTTCCTTATTTTGACCAAATTAACTCTAAGTTTGACTAGTTTTATTTTCATTTACTTTTAATTTAATTTAAGCACAAGAATCACATTTTATTTCCTCAAAAATTTTCTTCAGGATGACAAACTGGCCCCTGAACTATACACTATATATGATTTTACCCTGTTTAATCAAATAGAATATTTTGGCCATTTTAACCCCATATATACACACACACACACACCACTGATTGACCATTTTATCCTCAATTTGTAAGAACCCAAAATAGGTCCTAGAAGAATTCAAGGGCATTAATATGTTATTAAAATATAATTAAGCTTAATTAGATTAATTATTATAAGTTAAGACGTAATGGATTGATATTCTTAAGTGTCAGACGAGTAAAGAGTTAATTAAAAAATTAACTGTGTAATAGTGCATAATAAAAAAAATTAAAGTTAAGTGGTCAATTTTGATATAGTTTGAAAAAAAATAGGGCCAAATGCAATAAAATAAATTTATTTGGGGTCCAATTAAAAGAGATTAATAATCTAAGGGCCAATGTCAAAGGAAGTAAGGAAGTGGGGTTAATGTTTTAACAAATTATTTAGAAGAGGGTAGTTTCATTACAAGCAAATTGTTGAGGGACTCCAAGGGAACTTTTCTCTTCATCTTTATATAGTGGAAGATCACATTTAAGAGAGAGAAAAGGTGGGAGTGGCTGTGTTTTTAGCTTGGGGCGGCATCTTCTCTCTCCTAATTAAGCTTCTAATTTATCTCTCTTAAATGATATATAAGGAAAAATCAATTGCATGTGAGTGATCAAAGGATTTTTAAATCATAATTTCAAAGAAGAAGAACAAGGAGAAGATATTTGTAGAGGAAAGAGTAAATTTCAATTTTGGGAACTTATTCTTCATGCATGTGTGTGGATATAAATGTTTATGCTTGGATTATTTAATTTTAATGCTAATTTATTAGTTTGTTTAGGGTTAATGAGAGTTTTAAATAGGAAAAAAATTATGTTTTTGAATGTTGAGGAAAAACTAGGTGTGGTTCTTGTGAACTAGGCTGCTTGTTTTGTCCATATCTGGAGTTGTAGACCTCTGATTGAGGTGATTTAAAAATATGGGTAAACTAGATGCAATTATATACAATGAATTAGAAGGAGTTGTGGCTTGATTATGTTGTTAAAGAACTCAAAAAATTCTTACAAGTGAACTATTTAAGTGTATAGGCAGTTTTAAACAGTTACCAATGTTTTAACCATAACTCCTTGTATTTAAGTCATAACTAACTGAGGTTTGATTCTATGTATACTGGATAGAAAGCTAAACAACTTTGTAGAAGAAACCTAGCCATAAATATGCTTTTAAATAATTTTTATGATTTATTGAAATTGTAGTGAGCTGTTATTCTCGATTCTGGAGCAGATTGTGGAAAAAATTATATATCTCCTCATATAGTGAACAAAATGCTATTAAGTTTGATTCTGTAAAAACTAGACTTTAAGCCTATACTTTTAGGAAGAAACCAAATCCTAATTCTATCCTTAAGCTTGTCTAATTTTAGCTTAATTTCAAACCTATACACAGCACTGTCAATAGGAATAGTATTTATTAAAGTGTAAATATCTTGAGTTTTGGAAGTGCTATTGAAATGATTTTTGATGTTCTAAAAACAGGAAACATAGGGGATCATGTTTTTAGAAGGAAAGTTTTACTAAAAATGACATTTTCCAGGTCAAAAAAGGCATATAATTTGTATTTGAAACTCTGCCACTATGCAGAATTCTAAAGGCAGAATTTTCAATATTTAGTTTTAAATGTTGTTATGTTAAATCTATGTATACATTAAAATACTTTCCTTATCCAAAACTCTTGGCTTTCATAGAAAAACTCTAAAACATTAGCATGAAGCATGTTGTGATCATTGATCCTAGAATCAGTGTCACCGTGTTGGCATATTCTGAATATTAATAGCTAATTGTTTTGCATTACTTGAGATATTTTTTTTGGTGGCTATTTGGTTTTATCAATAACAAATCTTATGTTCACTACTGAAGAATTGCTGACTATTTTGTATGCTATATCATAGGTCACTATCAAGTCTTAAATTAAGCTTGCATGTGATGTTTTGTAGTTGATTGCCATCCTAGTTCAAATCTTAGACTGAAAGTCGATGAGCGTGGTGGTTACTTGATTGGGACTAGTTTAATAATTTGAAGTTTTCATTACCTCTCAGGATGTTCTAAGAGCATTTAGTATTGAGTTCTATGTTTAACATTTAGATAGATCTTTTATTTTTGTTATTGTAATTTACACAGTACCCATACAAATAGAATTTTATATAATTTTTTGTATAATAATGTAAAACATTAGGCACAATATATACTTATATTGATATTGCTTGCCCAAAAGTTAGAATGTATATATAGATTTTTATTATAATATATATCTCGATTTTAAAAGTTAGACTTTTTGTATGGAATTTATCATGTTTAATTTGGGTTTTGTAAACAGGAAATATATAATTTTCAAAAAAATTATAAAAAATAAAATGGACCAATTTCTAATTACCAAAAAATTACCAATGTATAAATCCACCGCTATTATTTTAATAAATTTAATATTTTTATAAAAAATATTTTTTGATAAAACTATTGATGAAAAAATTTTACCACTGTCTATACTTAACTAAATTAATATTTTATTAATTAAATTTATCAATGCTTTACCGATGCAATATTCTATCGATAAAATGATAAACATGATGAAGCATTCAATGAATTTTTTAATAAAATTACCAATAATTTTGTTTTATAATTCCCTTGGTAAACTTTAGTGATGAATTTTTCCACCAGTAAATTATTACCTATACATGTTTTACTAATGGATGCATTCCGTCATAAAAATAATAAAAAATCATCGATAAGGTCATTTTTCATTAGTAAAAAGAAAAATTTCATCATTAAAATGAATTTTTTTTATAGTGTTAGTAACTGCAAATTAAAGTATCCTAAACTTTGAAAAAGTTAGGAATATAAAAGATTTGGAATGAGCATTGGTAATTAACATATTGAATATGAACTCACAAGCTTTGCCTCATATGATGATTTAATAGAAGATGTTCTATTGAATTAAAAAATCCTAGTGGGAAAATATTTTCTAACTTGCATAAAATAAGTGATATTTTCAACTTTAACCTTTTCATATCCTCTACTTTTATCATTATGGATGTTAGAACTTTGAAAATAAGCTTAATTCTATTAGTGCTCAACAACATTTTGATTGTTTGATAGAAGAAATTCATGAAATGCAATTGACGATAAATATTCCATGAATACATGGCAATTGTGAATTTTTTTTTACCAAACAAGTTGGGCTTTTTTAAATAAATACAATGGCTCAAATTTGATATGTCTCTATTAGGAAATTTTTAAGTTTTCAGCATTTTAGCAACACCTTTTTATCTTCTTTCGTAAGCATGTAATAAGCCTTGGGGTACTTACCACTTCGTACATCCTTATCCAATTTAGCTTGCTTGCAAGTTTTTCTCATACCTTGTTAAGCTTGTACATTGTCTTTTGTTTTCCCTTTAAGATTTAACATATTGTTAAAAACATTCTCAAACACATTTTTTTTCATTGTACATAACATCAAGGTTATGATGAATTAGATTAATTTTCCAATATGGCAAGTTCCAAAAAATACTTATTTCTTCCAGCCACATATCTTGGATAGTCAATCATCAATTTCATTTGCACCATGTTTTATAACTTTCATGAAACCCAATGTGTATGATGAAACACTTTTTCACTTATAGGTATTGGTAGTGGTGAGGATTTCTCGAGAATTTTATCACCAAAGGTTTTCCTATCCCTCCTAAATGGATGATCAAATGGTAGAAACTTTTGATGGTTATCAAACAAAAACATCTTATTTTCATTGGTAAATCTAAATGCTTGCGAATAATCCATACATTATAGATAAGTTAATTTTGCAACTATACTCCAAATGAATAACATATAATGTATGGGAAAGTCACTAATTATCTATTTTAAGGTAGGCTGTTAAAATTCTATTTTTTAGAGATATCATAAGTATCAGCTGCAATTTACCACAATTTTATTAATTCAATAATTAAAGGTTGCAAATTTACATCTATATTTTCCTTTGGGCTTTTTAAGCACTAAATAATTACTATTAGGAACAAGTATGCCTCCATTATACATATCTATAGAGGAAAATTGTAAAGTGCCACAAAGATTATTATTGTGCCAATTGCCCAAAAGGTTGAAATCCATCTGTACATAATCCAAGCCTAACATTTCTAGATTTTAATGCAAATGAAGTATGCATTTCACTAAAATGCTTCCATATTTTTGAATAAGAAGAATGGCACATCAAACTGTTATCTTGAGTGCACTTATCATACCATCACATTGATGTAATAATAGCATTTGAATTATATAACCTTTTTAGTCTATCTTTAAATGGAATACAAATTATATATTTCCTTGAAACATAACCCATGCCTTTTGTATCTTGCATTGCCATAATTTACATATGTATCTAATCTATTATCTTTTCTCCAAAAGATCATACAATTGAGCTTACAATAATTTATCTTTTTTATGGAAACCCTAAAGCCTTAACCAACTTCTTCATTTTATAAAAGGCCAAAGGTGCATTTTTAACCCTTATGTTTGGCCAAAAGTGCAATCTTGCCTCTAATGTTCCGGTTGGGAGATTTGTGACTCTCATGTAATAAATTTAGGAGAAAATTACCCCCGCTGCCAAACCCTATCAAAGTTAACCCAAATTTTATCATTCAATGTATTAGGTCTATTATTTACCATGTGTAAACATGTCATTGGACACATCATTGTACACATGGCAGCACATGCTATACATGTGATAGTAAAAAAATTACTTTTCTTTCTTTCTTCTCTCTTATTTCCTTATTCAGCCTTTTCCTTTCTCTCTCTAATATTCTTCTCTCTTTCTTCTTTCCACTAATTTATATAACTCTATTCCACAAAAAAGATAGATCTTTCAGCTCTAATAGTGTACAAATCCCTAATAATACAAAACCCTAATAGCCCTAAAAGAGCAGAAGCTGATGATGCCATATTCTTTAACCTCTATCACTTTTTCGATCCACTCAAGACAATGGGAAAGCAAAATTGTGAGGCCCCAATCATAACCCTATTCAATTTTTGGTAAATTAATCAAGATTAAGGATTAATAAGGAAAAATTAGATTGTTTTGCATTATTAAAGTTAAGTCATATAAAGGGTATATTGGTAATTATGCATATGTGTATTGAAGTATAGTTAAAATATTAAGAAAGGATGCAATTGAATTAAATAAGAAGTTTGGGGTTAAATGTTAAGAAAATAAGTTTTAAGGGTTAAAAATGTATAAGGGCATTATGGGATTTTCCTTGGGGAGATATTTACCCCACTCACCTATTTAGGGTTTATGAAGATAAGGAGATCGGTATTTTTTTAGGGATCTCTCTCTCTTTCTCTCTATGGTATGAAGAAACTAGGGTTTTGGTGTTTGGATTCATAAATAGATGAGAGAAACCATGAGTATTAAAGCTAGATCTTAAGGATTAAAGGAGATGAAGCTTAAATATAAGGTACGGGATTTGTTTTTTAGCTATTACTTTATATATTTTTCCCTCTTTTGTTGTATGTGTTTTCTTGGTGAGATTAAGGATTTAATCTAGTAAGTTTTTATGAGTATAATATGATTTGAGACTTAAATGATTATTTAAGTGAGTGGGAAGGTCAGATTTGTGATTTAAATTCATGTCTGCATAATCGTGATTTCTGGGTTCTAGTTTTTCTTCTCCATGCGTGGCCAATCATCTTGTTCTTCTTCTCTATGCATGGCCAATTATGCTTTTATTCTTGAGAATGCACGACCAATCATCTTGTTCTTCTTCTCTGTGCACGGCCAATTATGCTTTTATTCTTGAGAATGCATGGCCAATCATCTTGTTCTTCTTCTCCATGCACGACCAATTATGCTTTTATTCTTCAGAATGCATGGCCAATAATGTTGTTCTTCTCCTTTCATGCATGGCCAAGCATGGATTGCCTTAATACCATGCACCGCCACTCATTGTTTTGCCCCTTAATGTACATGGCCAAGCATAGATTGCCTTAATACCATGCACGGCCAATCATTGTTTTGCCCCTTGATGTACACGGCCAAGCATGGATTGCCTTAAAACCATGCACAACCACTCATTATTTTGCCCCTTGATGTACACAGCCAAGCATGGCCTTTTGTCTTTGATGTGCATCGCCACTCACTCTTTTCTACTTTGGGAGTGCACGGCCACTTACTTTTTTCATCTTTAGGAAGTGCATGACTACTTATATGATTTTTCTTGGAAGTGCACGGCTATGCATGCTTTTGTTCCTTAAAATGCACGACCACTTGGATTTTTTTCTCATGCAAAGCACGGCTACTTATACATTCTCCTTTCAATGGTTATTCATCACCTCAAACTACAAATCATTCATAAATCATGAATTGTGGTATATCATTTGTAGTACCCTCTATGCAAAACCCTATTTATTTGATAATTTGATTACAATTAATCATGCTTATGCAATATATTTATTTATCTATCATTTTACCCTTAATCATGTCATATTGTTCATAAATTTATGTATGTGCTACTAGTCTATTCCTGTATTGTATTTCATACTTAGTATCATGCGTACTATACTATATGAATATTACTTTATGTATATCACATGCACGCATACTCTTCTTAGCTTTACTACTTGTGAGTTATAGCATTTCATAAGTTATATACATCTTATAACATAACTGGCCATAAAGCAAAACATATGATAATACTAATACAAAAAAAAACATCCTACATCAAGATTAACAATCGGTAGTTGGCCCTTCCTGATGCAGAGATCGTCCCTGAGCAAAAGTCTTGGTAATGATACCTACACAGATAAATAACCCGTGCTAAGCTATAAAGCTTAGTAGGGAATATCTATAGATGGATGACCACTCACAACGGTCATCAAAATATACATACAATGTGTATAATAAATAACATGTACAACATATCATGTCAATAATAACCAATACTTAAGCTTAGTAGGGAATATCTATAGATGGATGACCACTCAAAACGGTCATCAAAATATACATACAATGTGCATAATAAATAACATGTACAACATATCATGTCAATAATAACCAATACTTTAAAGCATAAAACATATACTCATGTACCTAAACATTGTACCCAAAAGAGTAACAAATATTCTTATATTCATAATTCATATAGACATCAATTTCCCATGTAAACATATTCAAATGAAACATAATTCCTATGGGTAAACCAATAATATAATCCATAACATCAATCTTTAATCAAATAACTTTAACCATTTAATTTTGATCATTACTATAAATAACGTTTAGCTTGTCTTAGCTTCATCAGTGGATAACGGGAACTATAGATACACATCAGTATTAAAAAGAAGGATATCCGAAGATATCAGATCTATAGACCCAAACGAGGCCAAATTGTACTATGGACCGGTCAAGTAGACCCAAACGAGGTCACTTATCAACCCAAATAGGGCTGATCATGATCCAAACGGGATCATATATACTATGGACCCAATTGGGCCAAACTATGGCAGCTGAAATTTCCCTATAGGCATCTATCTATCCACATCTAAAACTCTATCATAGGCAGAACTATATTCGTGTTCAATTTACATATTAAGACTGTATTCATAGTATACTATTTGTACATATATAGAGTCTTGTAAAACTATAAGTTCTCTAGTGCATAAATAGATACATGCACATTTCATAAGCCAAGTTACACAATTAGCTTATCCATTTCGTGTGACTATAAGTTTCCATCATGACATATAGGCATGACATATAATCATCATATCATATACTTGATCATGTTCTCATTAAGTGTCTCACATGTTCATAGTCATGCCACAACATTTTCTATCTCATAGGGCAATTACATGCTCATACATTCATGTACACAATCGTAAATGTACATACCTGTGGGTACATTCGCATATAGTCGGCTTATTCCTATAAGCATGATTACCAATTTAAATATATGCATTTATCATCATTCAGATCATGTGCACTTTCATGTCATAAGATTACATATGTACACATCAATTAGGCATATGACAATCATATACAGGTCTAATTACATGTGTAGGTTAGATATTTCATCACTAATCTTTATTCATATACACAACGAATGTAAATGTATGCATATAATTCTTTCATCGATAGTCATATTACATGCCCTATCCAATTTATTTTACTATCATAAAACAACTATTCATCTCAATTTAATTAGTAATCATAGAGTCAAGTGCATCAACAATTTGTATAGGGCGACATTCCGAAATCAACTTGTGAGCCACATTTAGAAATGAAAACATCACTTTTTTGTCAAGATGATCTCCACAATTTTATCCCCCTATGTGTCTAGTTTCCAGAGCATCAAAATTCATCTCCATATCTAACCTATAGCTTGAGTTATTTGAAAAATACTATAGGTTGTTTTAAAATCAAATTGTGTGGAATGTCATTTAGAACAATTTATAATGTAAAATTTAGAAGGATTTAAACCAACATTTCTTCATCAAAGTTATACTTTCATGTCTCTAATTTTTCTAGAATTTCATTTTGTAACATTTCAACAACTCTACAAAAAGATATGCCCATTACTGTAAATTTTGTTTCTCTGTGCAGTCTAGGGAACTAGTACGGATTCAATCCTAAATTCCATTTAATTAAAGGCAGATTTAAGTGTAGGTTCCTTCACATGAAATATAGGTATAGAAGTCTATTTTCCAATGCAAAAAGAATCATTCAATTTTCTCCTTTATAGTTCAACTTATGAGCAAAACATTCTAGATAGGTCATTCAGTCGTGATGATATGTTCGACTCGTGAAGAGATTCACAAGTGAAGCTTATAAGGCTAATACTCACATCTCGTGAAGAGGTTCATGAGTGGAGAAGAAAATCTATACTTCACGACTTGTGAAGAGGTTTATGAATTGGACTAAAATTCACAACTCGTGAAGATCTTCACGAGTGAAACCAACATTCCCAGAGGAAGAAGATGCACGACTCGTGAAGAGCTTCACGAGTCGAACAAAAGTCCACGACTTGTGAAGACATTCATGACTCAGCAAGGACAATCTTCTTCAACCTCACATCGTTAAAATCCAGCAAAACGTAACTTTGAATTCTGTAAATCAAACCCAGTTCCAGCAATCAATTTCACATGCAATGTGAACAACCTAAATTCCCATACCTTGGCTGACAAACCCAATGTCTTCAACCTCTAGCAATACCCTTTCCTTTGCTCTTCCTTCCTCCTCTTCTCCTTTATAAAAATCATCGACATTCAAATTTCCAGCACTTAGTTAACGTTCTTCTCAGTCCAAATGAAAAGAAGAAGAAGAAGAAGATGAAGGGTTCAATTAACAGTTTAATTACCTTAAGTTTAATACATTGTACTCTTGATTAACCAACTAAAATTATCATCTAATTGCTTGAGATGAATCAATGGGAGTGAGAGAAAGATGAGATAAATATTTTTTGGTTTTCTCTCCTTCACATGTCGATCAGCACACAACTATACGATACCTCCATCTCCACTAACTCAAGCCTCTTATACCAACAAAGAAAATCCCCTCTTTAGTCCCTTAAAAGTTTTCATGTTAAACTTTAACCTCTCCAATTAATTCCTTTTAAACATTAACCTATCCATTTATTCCTTCTCTTAAATTGACCTTTAAACAATCATTTCTATGCACATTTGACACTTGAGTTTCCAAAACAATACATTTACCCAAATTAACACCTTTTACTTCAATTGCACCCTTAATTAACATTAAACCATGCTTAAAAATTTTATTTTCATGCAAATAACATAATAACATGTAATTTACCCCCTCTTGACCCATACATATACAAATTCCTCATTTAATTTAATCTTAATCAAATAAAAAATCCCTTTCAAATATGCAAATTAGATTAGGGTCATGTTAGAGGCCTTACATCATTTATATAACCAAGTTAGTAATGAATAATGATGAGGGTGATTGTACAATAAAGTGGTGGATAGTATATTATTGGATTACTGATGAATCAAATAGTTGCAAAACCTTCTCAATGTTAAAGTAGTAAGATATAGTAAGAATGGTATGACCTTGGGATTAGTTGTTATATGAATTTGAACGACATAAACATATATATATGAGGGATTGGATTGAACTAAATTGTAAATAATCTAAGCCATCGATATGCTGTATAGGACAAGATCATTTAATTAGAAAATCCCTATATATGTATATATGAATTGAGAATTAGAATAATGCACTCGTTATATTAGGGTATGGGATTCCCATGAAAATTGATTTTAAAGGGGCTTGTATGAGGTAATGCTTATATGAATTATGTTGTTGGAATGGGGTTTGGTGCATGATAAGCACATAAATGAGGACATTAAGATATAACCTAGTAACTTTAACCATATATGCTAATTAATGTATTTTATATATGGGTATAGGGTATGTAATATGCCTAATTTAAAAAGAGAAGGAATGTCATAAAGGATACTTAATTATAAAACTATAGAAGTTTGATTATATCTTAAGTCATAATGGGATTTGATGGTGAGCCTTGATATAAAGGAACATACTCTCCCGTTATTCATACGCTATGATGTAGTATGAAAGTTACAAGTCTACAAGTAATGTGCTAACTATTAAGATGACATAACCTCATACAACTTACCTAGGAAATAATGTTATAAAATAGAAAGTAAAAGTATGATGATCATGGTATATGTGATAACGTTAAGGTAGATAACCTATTGCCTATGATCTAATAGACTATAAAAGTGAGATAAAAGGGCTAAATATGAATAAGTGTTGGCCTTAAGCTATAAGAGAACCTATTTATTCTATTATATGGATCATGAATGCTTGAGTGCTACTACATATGATTATGTTGTAATGTGTTTAATTATGAGAATAGGGAAACTACTTACGACAAGCAGTAACAAGGTACGTCATTGAGAACTGTTCACGAGTTATGTAAGTTTTATATGGTATAATTGATTTGAACATGCTTTGATGAGTATATTGACTTAATATGTGAACAAGTATGAGTAATAAAAGCATGTATTGCAATGTTTAAGCTGCATATATATGTACGAGTGTATAGGGATACGCGCAGTGTTAATCATGAAAGATGACATGTTGTTATTGTTTGCATAAACATGTAACTCTTATGATATGAACGAAAGAAAATTTATACAACCATACAATCATATGGTAATGTCCATGTGTAATGGAGCCTGAAGCTCAACAATGATGTTTGATAAGAATGATATGCATTCTTTTATGAAAAGTGGCTTTAAGCCAAATGATGTGCTAAGTAAAGAAGAATATGTTAAATCAAAGATGTTCTAGAAAGTTAAGCCTATGGGTCTTAGTTCAATTGTGGATTAGATAGGCGTACCTAGAAGGATACAATTGCAGCTGCCATAGTCGACCCCATTTAGGTCTTGTTCCTTAATGGAACCATTGTTTGACCTCATTTAGGTCCATAATTTGTTCTTTGCTGGAACCATTGCTTGACCCCATTTGTGTCCATAGTTTGATATCTTCGGATATCCATAGCTTGATACCTTCAGGTATCCATTGCTCTCGTTATCCACCCTTCGAACTAGTGCTTAGGCAAGCTATTAAAGATGTAAATTGTGCAAGAAATAAAGTAACTTATGTATCAATTGCATCGCTTATAAATATTGGAAGCATGATAAATTATCTATTCTATTATCTTATCCTAAATTTTGGTTAGCTATAAACTATTTCTATGAAATGAAATGCCATGTTATGTATTATTTGATTGTGATAGGCACATGTTCCCAAACTACATAATTTTTCAACTTGCTTTTTTCTTAACCAACAAATATTTTCATCAGGCCTTTTTATGACAACCTTTCATCTTCACACCGAATCGTAAAAGGCATGATTAAAGAGTAATTCTCTCTATGAATAGGGATCCAATATGCTAAGAAAGGAGGGATTAATTAGTTTTTAATTTTTGTATAGATATATAGTTTTTTTTGGATAAACACTTTTACTTAGTTTTTATTAGATGATGGCAAAGGCACAAAGCCAAAGGAACAAGAGATATATCAGAAGGTTTAATTATAAGGTAAAATTCCGAGGAATATTTAATTTTCTTCCCTAATTTCTAATGTCTCTTTTATCCATTTGTTTGTCTTAAATTAAAGTATATATTTTGGCTAGTTTCCTTTGTACATTAGAAATGTGTAGTAGTATTTGTCTAATAACATGATTACTCTTATTATGAATGAAGTATGATTTACATCCATTTGTGTGCATTGATTTGCTATGTATGCTTGATCACCATATTTGGCATGTTAGTCATATGAGGCCCCTAAATGACCCTAATTGAAACTTTTATGAATTGAGTAGGATTAAATTGATTAAGATTAAATTAAAAATGAAAATTTCACATAAGTATGGGACAAGTGATAAATTATTATGCTATTATATTATTTGCATGAAAATAAAATTTAATGTTATAGTTTAAAATTTCTCAAGGGTATAATTGAAGTATAAACTATTAATTTGGTGTAAATTTGTAATTACGGCATTTTTAAGGGCAAATATGAATAAATGAATAACTAAGAGGTCAATTTATCAAAGGGATTAAATAGAGAGGTTGATTTTAAAGATAGAATAAAATGAGGGGTCAAATTATAGCATGCATAAAGGTATGTGATATTTGTGTGACATGTAATGTTTAGAAGGAGTAAAAGGGAAGTTTTCCACTCATATAAATGGAAAGAAGTTAGTGGGAGAGAGAAAAGAAAATCATTTTCTACTGGTATTTCAACTTGGACGTCACCATCTCCCTCTTCATTCCCTTTCATCTTTATTCTCTTCTCTCAAAAGATCAAAGCATTTCCTCATTTTTATTTTCAAGAATTTGGATGCATGTGAATTTGTATAATATAATCTTTGAACTCAATTACTAAGGTAAGAAGAAATTGAATATTCTCTTCTTCTTCTCCTTCTTTTTCAATGGAAAGATTGTACACTTTGATGAAAAGGAGAATTCTGGATTTTAATGCAAAGATATGTTCCTTGTTGTAGAGGAAGATTATAGTAAGAAGAATAAGGGCAAAGGAGTTTTGAAGGAGTAGGGATTTCTACTGGTTTCGGCCAAGGTATGGGATATGGTTATCTTGCTTGCATGTGATTATTGATTGAATGACTAGGATGCATATGTGTAATGGATTGAATAAATGGAAGAGTTATGAAGTTAGAATGTGTTACAACAAGGGTTACATGAAGAATTAATGAAACTAATGACTATAATTTAGTCATAAAATGAGTTAGGGACCTTAAATTGAAATCATGTTAATTTTTATAGTTACACAAGAGTTATATGTATAAATGTGTGGCTGAAACCTAGCACTAATTTGGCCTCCAAATTATCCCTATATTGATTGAATGTTAGGTACATTGTTAATTCTGATTTTGAATATCTTGGGGTAAAAGCTTAATAATTGTTTGTAAAATAGTCAGAATGACATGTAGTTAATTCCTACTCAAAATAGACTTTAAAATCTAATATTACGATGAAGAAAGCAAAGTCTAATAATGCCTATAAGATTGCCTAATTTTCACTTGAAAACGGAAATTTTGTGTTGGTTGCCCTAATAAACAGCATTTAGTGAATTCCATTTATCCTAAGTTCTAGAAATGTTATTGCAAATATTTTTGATGTTTTAAAAACTAGAAACATAGGGGAAAAAAGTTGTAGAAGACAAGTTTTGCTGAAAATGCCGTTTGGAAGGTCTAAAATGATATACAAATTGAAGTAGAAAAACTGTTTCGCTTAAATTTCTTAAGGCATTATTGGGAGTTGCGGCCGAGACCATTTATCTTTGCCATGGCCACCTTTTGATGTTAATTTCGGCCTTTAGTCGAGGTTGGGACCAATTGTCTCAACCTTGGCCCTTTCCTTTTGTAGTCAAACATGATTTTTAGCCTCATCAAACACCAACACTTACCCTAACATTTTGAAACACATCTAAAGCATGTTAAAACATGTAATTTAATTTATAATATGGATTAATATGTGAGTTTAGAACATTTTAAAATATAAATAAGAAAGATATATGTGTAATAGCAACACATGGTATTAATTTAATGATTTATAAAAACAAAGTTATGAAGATATGTTGTCACTATTTATATTGGAACTCTAACTGAAGTACATGAATATGTGAAAGTATGAGGTTATAAAATGATCATTGATTCTATATGTATGATAATTGTATCTTGATGTGTTGCCTAAAGAATAGCATGTTCAGGTATAAGTTCATGATAAGAGGTATGTTCAATCACTGACACTTGAATTTCTACATGTGTGCATAAATGCATGTTTATAAAGTAGAGAATTGTGTACTATAATATGAACATATGCATTGTTAGTGTAAGCCCTAGCCCCAATGCATTGTAATAATGACCTTTGAATTAATAAAAATGAGGCATTTGTTTTATCCTTTGTATTCCTGTGCATATCAATTGATAAAACTATCCGAGAGTGTTGTTTCGATTCAAGTTATCATGTGTGAGGCACATGGTTGTAAGACCTTGAAACAAATGAGACATCATTCTAAATATCCCTAGTCAGTCATTGTTATGGGAATAACAATGAATTAAGACTAGTATGCTCTCTCTGATATTATGAGTTCTGTCTTACGGATCATTAGGACAAGAGTGTCAATCAGAGATCATAGATACATGTTAAAGAACACGGTATCTGGATGCGATCTGCTCATGAGAACACTACATGGTACAAGTCATAAGTGTTTCTCATATGCAAGTTTTGTATCGGAGTTCTTAGACCTGAAATCTCTATGAAACTCTTTATGAATTACTGTGTACTTTGACATACACCTAACGTGTAACAGAGTGACAAGTACGGGTATGATTGGGTATGCATTAATTCATGTTAGAGAGCATGAGAGAAGTGAAGGGATTACCCCTTGATCAGTGATCAGTGAACTGAGAAGTGTATGGCCATACCGAGATGAAATAATAAGTAATCATTATTTATCTGAGAGTTCAGTCTCACTGGAATATCAAGAAAGGAATTAATATATATAAGGATGACTAGTTCCATGACTTATATTAATTCTGATATTTATGGGTAAGGGACTATACAAAATTGCATTAGGTCACTAAATGCCATATACATTTTCATTTAATTTGGAATGCTATAATATCTTGCTAGAAAATATATATAGCCTTTGAATTAATTTATTAATTCATTGCCAACATTAAATGGACCTATAGGATCGCACACAAAGCATTGGGCTTAAAATACTTAAATTAAGTATCGGGCATTAATTTGGGCTTTTAATTAAAGTCAAATTAATGTATGTAATGGGTTATAAAATTGCTATTGGGATTTGGTCCATGAGAGAGAGAAATTCAGCCCACAAGGTTTAATTTCAATTAATTAATTATGTTACATTAATTAAGTTAATTGAGTATTAAAGCCTAAAGTAATTTAAATTAAATTAAATCACTTATATAATTGATGAAGTGGCCGAAATTCCAAGAGGGAAATCAAGGAATTTTGGCATATGTTTATTATTTATATTAAGTTTTTTCATTTAATTAAATGTCTTATGTTTTATTTCAAATTTGAATTTAAATTCAAAGGAGTTTAATTTAAAATATATTACTTATATTTAGGAAGTGGAAGAGTTTGAATTAATTATCTTAGGATAGTTGAATTCAGATAAAAGACTTGCCAAAGGATAAACATATATATTAAAAGAAATAAAACGCTAGAAATAAGAGAAGTTGGCGTGAAAAAAAACCTAGCCACCTTGCTTTTGGCGTGAAATCATTCTCTCCCAAAAAAATTCTCTCTTGGCCGAAATACACAAGGAGAAGGATTCTTCCTTGCTTTCTTGTGTTCTTAGGCATTAATAGCACCTAAAAGAAGTAGAAGATCAAGTCTTGTAGCTTCAAACAATTGCCATTATACAATACTTAAAAGAGAGCTAGCAATCTCTATTTTAAGCCATCCTTGCAAGTTTGTGTGTGAGAATAGAGGGAGTGGTGTTAAATGCTATTTCTTGGCATTGGTGATCGAGACCTAAGGCGGATAAAGTCACCTTAGTTGCTGGGCATCATCAAATTCAATTTTCAAAAGGCATCATAAGTTGTAAGTTATACAACCTTAAAATTGCATGTTTCGTTTCTTGCTTTGGAATTGTATGGTATGTATGATAAAAAAAAATTTGTTTTTCCACTATGCTATCATCACATTCATACCATGTCATATTCCATCATGCATGTACAGGGTGTATGATATAAGTACAAGCAGATATTTTCAATGAACATGAAAAACTATATTGCCTGCTACTAGAGTTTAATTGTGGATACATAGGCACCTATAGTGAATTACAGCTGCCACAGTCGACCTTTTTAGGTCCATAGTATAGTTGATCCTACTGGATCTTACACAGCCCATTTGGTTATTTCTTGACCCGTTTGGTTCCTTGATTGGTCCACCATACAGTTGGCCCTGATTGGGTCCATAGTTTTGATATCTTTAGATATCCATCGTTTGATATCCTCGGGTATCCACCGATCCCGTTATCCACTCTTAGAACTTAAGCAGGCTAAAGTAAAGCATTATTGTTTCACAGTTAATCACAGTATGAATTATGCTTCTGATATATGGTTTATCATGTTTAACAGTGGTTCCTTAAGCATATAATGGTATCTATTTACATTATGTATAAATCTTCTTATGAATTGTATGATTTCAAGTATGCTGAATTAACTGAAGGGTTATCTTGTTTTGTAAGATATTGTGCTTTATCTTATACTTTTTCCTAACATGTAAATATTATTATTATTCAATGGTTTTTGTATATTTAATATTTCTGACGACCACTGTGAGTGGTTGTCTTTCATGTCTAGAATCCCTACTAAGCTATATAGCTTAGCATGGGTTATTTTGATCCGTGTAGGTTTTTGGCAATCAAGGCTTTTGCACAGGAACATTTTCTGCATCAGGACAGCCAACACCAGTCTATAGAAGTTGATGTAGGAAATTTTGATAAATTTTGTTTAGTACCTTACATCTTTAATATGTACAAGGTTTGTAATATATATATACATGTATGTTATATGGAGGTTAAGTTTGTATTAAGCTCATAGTGAGAATACTAGTATGTGCATGCATCTAGAAGTTATAATTACTTTATTTAAACGTGCCGAAATGCTGAATGCTATGCATGATGGTAAAATGTCTAAGATAGCAGGATATATTATTATTAAGATTATGGGTTGCATATGGAGTCAATATGCTTATTCAAAATGAAATGTACATGAAAGATGTGAGTAGCCTAATTAGAATACCAGTTATACGATTAAACGGATCAGATGACATGAATGCATATAGATTTTAAACGAGTTAATTACTTTACATAACATGATTTTAGTATATTGCATTGTATATAGTAAAGATGTAGATTGGCGTGTTTCAATTTGGTATCAGAGCATGGTTTAGCCTTTTCTAGCTAATGTGAGTATAGGATCTTTTAATATGTGATAGTGTTGTGTTGGCTTAATGCAGAAGTTCCTATTTTCTTATAGATTCAAGATGGAGAATTCCTTTAGGGATACTATAGAAGAATCGATTCAAAGTAATTTGTTGGTTAGATCAAATCCTCCTAATCTAGTGACTTCATCATCACATTAAAATGAAATTCCTACCATAGTTCTTGGAGAGGCCTTATTAAAAATTTCTCAGGATGTGGCCCAGATTATGCAAAGAATGACTATGCCAAAGCTCCAATATCTAAAATTAGAAAGCATGGGGCACAATAATTTATGGGCACTAATTTAGAACAATATAAAGAAGCTAAATTCTGGTTAGAAAGGTTGGAGAGGATATTTGATGAAATTAACTACCCTGCAAATCACAAGGTATGTCGTGCTATGTCCTTATTTCAAGGCATGGCTTATGATTGGTGGAAGTTGATTTTGAGACAACCTCAATTACCTAACCCACTTACCTGGGAATTCTTTGAGGGGGAATTCAAAAAGAAATATGTTATTAAGGCTTACAAGGAGGAGAAATTGAAGCAGTTTCTGAGTTTGAGACAAAAAGCTCTATTTGTGGCTGCATATGAAAAAAAAATTAGCCGGTTATGCAAATATGTTCCAAAGGAGATGTTAAATAGGAGTCTTTAAATGCATACACTTTGATGATGGGCTGAATGATAGAATCAAAGAAAAATTGTTTGGATTTACATCTCTAAATGTGATAGATTTTAATCAACTGGTTACTACTGCTATGAAAATTAAAAGGTATGAGATAGCTAAAAGAAAGAGGGAGCATAAAAGAAGTGGTTCCAGGGGAGGATCATCTTCTGGCAAAAAATTTAGAGGAACTCAAGGAGGTCAGCCTGTAAAGTCTATTTTTAGTTCTGCTAATAAAGGAAAGAAACAAGAATCTTCTGCCAAGTTTAAAAATGAGAAAGAAGCTTCAGGAAGACAGAGTGGGGGTTAAACACCTGAGTGTTCACATTTTTCTCGGTACCATTGGGGTAATTGTAGGAAACTGGCTGGAGAATGCTTTAGATGTGGCAGTGCTGACCATTTTATGGCAAATTATCCTTTGGAATTGGATCAAGGTTTTAAGTAACAGAATAGCAGGGGAGCTTATAATACACCCCCATCTGGAAGAGGTAGAGGTAGAGGTAGAGGAAGGGGTGGATCAGCTCATCATGGATCTCAATCCCTGAATATGTTAGAAATAGTTGATAGACCTTTTACTCAAATGGTTGTTAGATGGGCTTATGCAATGAAGGCTCGGGAGGAACAAAATGCTTCAGAAGTTATAGCTAGTACTTTTTCTCTTCATAATAGTAACATACATGCAATCATTGATCCTGGCTCTACTCACTCATATGTTTGTATTTGGGTTTCGGATAGAGATAGGTTTAAAACACAACAATTAGATTTTGATGTATGTGTAAATAGTCCATTGGAACATAGTGTAATTGTTAATAAGGTGTGTAAAGACTGTCCTATAGCAGTTCAAGGGAGAGAGTTTCCAGTAGATCTGATTGTGTTGCTTTTTCATGAGTTTGATGTAATTCTGGGAATGGATTGGTTAACCAAGCATCATGCAGTGGTAAATTGTTAAATGAAAACAATAACTTTCAGGGATAATGAAGGAAAGGAAGTGGTAGTAGAAGGTAATTGTTCTAAGCTACCAACTAATGTTATATCAGCAATGCAAGCTAAGTGTTGTCTTAGAAAGGGATGTGAAGCAGTTTTAGCTTTAGTCCTTGACTCAAAAAGGGATATAGTGAAGCTTGAGAATATACCGATTGTGAAAGAATTTCCAGAAGTATTTCCTGAGGAATTACCTGGTCTTCCTCCAGAAAAAGATGTTGAGTTATCTATTGATCTATTATCTGGTACAACACCAATCTCTAGGGCACCATACAGAATGGCTTTATTTGAATTAAAAGAGTTAAAGGTTCAATTACATGAATTGTTAGACAAAGGCTTCATCAGATGTAGTGTGTCACCTTGGGGTGCTCCGATTTTGTTTGTTAAGAAGAAGGATGGGTTTATGAGCATGTGTATTGATTATAGACAATTGAACAAAGTGACAGTGAAGAACAAATATCCTTTGCCATGAATTAAGGATTTATTTGATTAGTTAAGTGGTGTTGGTGTATTTTCAAAGATAGATTTGCAATCAGGATATTATCAGCTCAGAGTTAAAGACGGTGATGTTCCTAAGACTGCATTTAGAACTCGTTATGGGCATTATGAATTCTTAGTTATGCTATTTGGTTTGACTAATGCACCTGCTGCATTCATGGATCTTATGAATAGGGTATTCAGACCCTACTTGGATTAATTTTTTATAGTGTTTATTGATGACATATTAATTTACTCCAGAAATGAAGCTAAACATGTTGAACATCTGAGAATTGTATTGCAAACTTTGAAAGAAAATCAATTGTATGCCAAATTGAGTAAATGTTACTTCTGGCTTAAGGAAGTTTTCTTCCTAGGTCATGTTATATCTACTAAAGGTGTTAGGGTTGATCCAAATAAAATTGAAGCTATTGTTAACTGGAGACCACCAAGGAATGTACATGAAATTAGAAGTTTTCTCGGGTTGGCAGGTTACTATCGTCATTTTGTGAAGGGTTTTTCTGTAATTGCTTCACCCCTCACTAAGCTGTTAAGGAAGAATATTAAGTTTGAATGGTCTGATCGTTGTTAACCAAGCTTTGAAAGGTTGGAGAAGATGTTGACTGAAGCTCCAATGTTAACTCAACCTGTGTCAGGGAAAGAGTATGCAATGTACAGTGATGCTTATAAGGTTTGTTTGGGTTGCGTATTAATGCAAGATGGTAAAGTTGTACCTTATGCATCTAGATAGTTGAAACCACATGAACAAAAATACCCGACTCATGATCTTAAATTTGCAGCTATGGTATTTTCTTTAAAGATTTGGTGACATTACTTATATGAAGAAAAATACAGGATTTATACTGATCATAAAAGCCTCAAGTATTTGCTTACTCAGAAAGAACTTAATTGAGGCAGAGAAGATGGTTGGAACTATTCAAAGATTATGATTGTATAGTTGACTACCACTCAGGAAAAGTAAATGTGGTTGCTGATGCCTTGAGTCATAAGATAATGGCAGTATTGATGTTAAAATAGTACAGGTGGAAATTTACTATGGATGGTGCATTACTAGCACAGCTTAAAGCTAGGCCCATGGTTAGGCAGACAGTTATAGATACTCAGAAGGGTGATGAAAAGTTACAATAGATTGTCAATGCAGTTTGTGAAGGGGATTAATCAGATTTTTTAGTGAAAGAAGATGGTGGTGTATACTATCATAACAGGTTGTGTATTCCTCATGACAAAGAAGTGAAAAGAATATTGTTGCATGAAGCACATAATACTACATTTACTATGCATCCAGGTGGGAACAAGATGTATCAAGAGTTGAAACAGTTTTACTAGTGGCCTGGCATGAAAAAGGATATTGTTGATTATGTTTCTAAATGTCTAACATGTCATCATGTGAAAGAAGAACATCAGTTTCCTTTAGGTCTCTTAAATCCCATTCCGATTCCACAGTGGAACTGGGAAGACATTACTATGGATTTTGTTATTGGTTTGCCTCTTTCTCAAAGAAAATATGATATTGTTTGGGTAATAGTGGATAAGTTAACAAAAGTAGCTCACTTTTTACCGGTTCGAACATATTATTCCATGGATAGGCTAAAAGAAGCTAGTGACAAACATAAATCATATGCTTACTTGTAAAGAAAAGATATTGAGTACCAAGTGGGTGACAAAGTGTTTTTGAAGGTATCTCCCTGGAGAAAAGTGCTTAGATTAGGGAAAAAGGAAAACTCAGTCCGAGATTCATTGGTCCATATGAAATTCTTCAAAGACTCAGACCAGTGGTTCATAGGTTGGCTCTTCCAACGGAATTAGCCAAGCTTCATAATGTGTTTCATGTGTCAATGCTTTGAAGATATCGCTCTAATTAATCTCATAAGTTATAAGTTTAAGATATTCAATTATAGTTGGATTTCACGTATGATGAGGAACCAAAGGAAATCCTGGTTAGGAAAATCAGGCAATTGAGAAACAAGTAGATCCCTCTGGTTAAAGTACTTTGACAATATCATGGTGTATAAGAAGTAACTTGGGAGCCAGAGGCAGCCATGAGAATGCAATATCCTCAATTGTTTAAATCAGGTATGAATTTCGAGGACGAACTTCCTTAAGGGGGAGAGATTTGTGAGGCCCCTACATGACCCTAATTGAAACTTTCATGATTTGAGTAGGATTTATTTGATTAAGATTAAATTAAAAATAAATATTTCACATAAGTATGGGACAAGTGATTAATTATTGTACTATTATATTATTTGCATGAAAATAAAAGTTAATGTCATAGTTTAAAATTTCTCAAGGATATAATTGAAGTATAAAGTATTAATTTGGGGTAAATTTGTAATTACGGCATCTTTAGGGTCACATATGAATAAATGAATAATTAAGAGGTCAATTTATCAAATGGATTAAATAGAGAGATTGATTTTAAAGATAGAATAAAATGAGGGGTCAAATTATAGCATGTATAAAGGTATGTGATATTTGTGTGACATGTAAAGTTTAGAAGGAATAAAAGGGAAGTTTGCCACTTATATAAATGGAAAAAAGTTAGTGGGAAAGAGAAAAGAAAATATTTTCTGCTAGTATTTCAACTTAGATGGCACCATCTCCCTCTTCATTCCCTTTCATCTTTGTTCTCTTCTCTTAAAAGATCAAAGCTTTTCCTCAATTTTATTTTCAAGAATTTGGATGCATGTGAATTAGTATGAGATAATCTTTGAACTCAATTGCTATGGTAAGAAGAAATTGAAAATTCTCTTCTTCTTCTCCTTCTTTTTCAATGGAAATATTGTACACTTTGATGAAAAGGAGAATTCTTGATTTTAATGCAAAGATATGTGCCTTGTTGTAGAGGAAGATTGTAGTAAGAAGAATAAGGCCAAAGGAGTTTAGAAGGAGTAGGGATTTCTATTGGTTTCGGCCAAGGTATGGGATAGGTTTATCTTACTTTCATGTGATTATTGATTGAATGACTAAGATGCATATGTGTAATGGATTGAATAAATGGATGAGTTATGAAGTTAGGATGTGTTACAACAAGGGTTACATGAAGAATTGATGAAACTAATGACTGTAATTTTGTCATTAAATGAGTTAGAGACCTTAAATTGAAATCATGTTAATTTCTATAGATACAAAAGAGTTATATGTATAAATGTGTAGTTGAAACCTAGAACTAATTTAGCTTCTAAATTATCCCTATATTGATTGAATGTTAGGTGCATTATTAATTCTGATTTTGAACAGCTTGGGGTAAAATCTCAATAACTGTTTGTACAATGATCATAATGACATGAAGTTAATTCCTACTAAAAATATACTTCAAAATATACAATATCTATGAAGAAAGAAAAGTCTAATAATGCCTATGAGATTGCCTAATTTTCACTTGAAATCGGAAATTCTGTGTTGCCTACCCTAATGAACAGTCTTTAGTAAATTCCATTTATCTTGAGTTGTAGAAATGATATTTAAAATATTTTTGATTTTTTATAAACTAGAAACATAGAGTAACAATGTTGTAGAAGACCATTTTTGCTGAAAAAGCCATTTGGAAGGTCTAAAATTATGTAAAAATTAAAGTAGAAAAACTATTTTGTAAAAAGTTTCTTAAGGCATTATTGGGAGTCGCGGTCGCAACTATTTGTCTTAGCCATGGTCACCGTCTAATGTCAATTTTTGCCTTTATTCATGGCTAGGACCAATTGTCTCAGCCGTGGCCCTTTCCTTTTTTAGTCAAACATGATTTTTAGCCTCGTCAAATACCAACACTTACCCTAAAATTTTGAAACACATCAAAAACATGTTAAAACATGTAATTTAATTTATAATATGGCATTAATATATGAGTTTATAACACTTTAAAATATAAATAAGAAATTTATATGTGTAATAGCAACACATGATATTAATATAATGATTTATAAAAACAAACTTATGAAGATATGTTGTCACTATTTATATTGGAAATCTAATTGAAGTACATGAATATGTGAAAGTATAAGGTTATAAAATGATCATTGATTCTATATGTATGATAACATGATTGTATCATGATGTGTTGCCTAAAGAATAGCATGTTCAGGTATAAGTTCATGATGAGAGGTATGTTCAATCACTGACACTTGAATTTGTACATGTGTACATAAATGCATGTTTATACAGTAGAGAATTGTGTACTATAATATGCATGTATAGAGTGTATGATATAAGTACAAGCATGATATTTTAAATGAACATGAAAAACTGTATTGCCTGCTACTAGAGTTTAATTATGGATTGATAGGCACCTATAGTGAATTACAGCTGCCATAGTCGACCTTTTTGGGTCCACAATATAGTTGATCCAGCTGGATCTTGCACAGCCCATTTGGTTTGTTTCTTGACCCGTTTGGGTCCTTGATCAGTTACCATACAGTTGGCCTTGATTGGGTCCATAGTTTTGATATCTTCGGATATCCACCATTTGATACCCTCGGGTATCCGCCCATCCCATTATCAACTCTTAGAACTTAAGTAGGCTAATGTAAAGCATTATTGTTTCACAGTTAATCACAGTATGAATTTTACATTTGATAAATGGTTTATCATGTTTAACAGTGGTTCCTTAAGCATATAATGGTATCTATTTACATTATGTACAAATCTTCTTATGAATTGTATGATTTCAAGTATGCTGAATTAACTGAAGGGTTATCTTGTTGTGTAAGATATTGTGCTTTATCTTATACTTTTTCCTAACATGTAAATATTATTATTATTCAATTGTTTTTGTATATTCTATATTTCTGACGACCACTGTGATTGATTGTCCTTCATGTCTAGAATCCTTACTAAGCTATATAGCTTAGCACGGGTTATTTTGATCCGTATTAGTTTTTGGTAGTCAAGGCTTTTACATAGGAACATTTTCTGCATCAGGATAGGCCAACACCAGTCTATAGAAGTTGATGTAGGAAATTTTGATAAATTTTGTTTAGTTCCTTACATGTTTAATATGTATAAGGTTTGTAATATATATATATACATGTATGTTATATGGAGGTTAAGTTTGTAATAAGCTCATAGTGAGAATACTAGTATGTGTAAGCATCTAGAAGCTATAATTACTTCATTTAAACATACCGAAATGCTGAATGCTATGCATGATAGTAAAATAACTAAAATAGCAAGATCTAGTATTATTAAGATAATGGGCTACATATGGAGTTAATATGTTTACTCAAAATGAAATGTACATGAAAGATGTGAGTAGCCTAATGAGAAAGATGTGAGTAGCCTAATGAGAATACCAGTTATACGATTAAACGAATCAGATGACATGAATGCATATAGATGTTAAACGAGTTAATTACTTAACATAACATGATTTTAGTAGATTGCATTGTATATAGTAAAGATGTAGATTGGGGTGTTTCAAGTTAACTTACTCACAATAAGAGTTGGAATTTATTGATGGAAAAATAAAATGAATTTACTTAAAGTGTTGAATTCACTTAGATATAAGGAATTCTATTTGAGGGATTAAAGAATTGGCACTGAGCTTTACAATTTTTGTTTATCTTTATAATGACATGAGAGTGCTTATTGACTCTAAATAAAAACATCTTTAAGGACAATGAGAGTTACTTTGAATAATCTCGGCTAAATTATTTAGTCATTTTATTTATACATTTACTTGTACTTGTTCTTAAATGAATTGCTTATTTTATTTCTAATGTATCTTCATACTATCATTTAAGTCATCTTTAATCATTTTTTATTTAATCTATGCAAAGTAGTTTAGATATTTAACTAAATACATAGTCTTTATTTTATTCGTTACCAATCCATTTACACTTTTGTGGTTTCAATACAAAATTTAACTTGTTTCCTTTTGAACGATACCCTACTCATTCTATATACAGTCTAGTGAGATTAAGGATACAAAGAGTCCCCCATCATTAACCACCTATGTAAAATCAATTACAATATATGTAACCTATTACTACTTTCTAATTTTTTCAATTATCTCCTACTTTTCTGCTTCTCAAAGTCAGTGAGCAATAATCTTTTTTTCCTTGGTGGTTGAAATGGCAGTGTTGATGGTATGGAAAATTCATATGACATCTTTTTCACTTCGAATTGGAAATATTTTCTTTGGATCATCATGGTCAGGCATGATGGGTGTCAGATCCTTATCTTTACTACTTTGATTATCATCTCCATATGAACCAACAATATATATTGATGCATGTCCAGGTAGTATTATAGAAATCAATAGATCACACATAATTCAGTATTGCTTAAAAAATAGCAAATATCAAGTACTCATATTGTACATGATTTTGCCATTATCATCATAGAATATCCCTTGTCCTTTTTCTCGTCTTATCTGATGTTAGCTTTGATAGAATTTTTTCATTTTATGTTTTAATATTGCATTACGTATTATGGAACCATGTGATTCTTTTGTCATATCTGTTCCTTCATTTAATTGCACATTATTGCCTTGCTCTAGCTGAGTTGTTGTATCTTGCAAGTTGTTTGTGTCATTGGCTGTGTTTTTAGGCACATCAGCAGTGTTATTTGACTTTTCATATGAATCTTTATCTTATAAGTTAAGTTCAAAAAGATCCTAGCTCAAAAGAGAAAAATACAAATGACAAAAGAAAAAAAAGTAGGCATGCTAAATGTATTATAAAGTTAGTGATTTTACCTCGTACACTTTTTGTTGTTATGGCCTTCTTGTCCACATCTACTACAAGTTTGTTTATTTCATTTTTTAATAGCCTCTCGATTACTGGTCCACTTTGGGTTTGTGATTGTTATGTTGATACTTTTTTGCTTGCTTATCCCTTTTTGCCCTCCATTTTATCCTTCTTTCTTGACTTTTTGGGTTTGCCATGCATCTACATTCTCGAACTTCCTGCCCCTTACTAGTTGCATCTTATTTACATAAGTTGCTGAATATTTTTCCTCATGATAGTAAAGGTAACTATGCTTAACCGAATCCTTACCCTTGTGATAAAATGTTGTAATTGCATATGCGCATGGAATACCAGTTAAATCCCATACCCTACAAGTGCACATTCTCTTATCCATCAATACATTGTGCTTATGATCTCCCTTACTGACTTTATATGCAACTTCTCCATTCCACTCAATGCTACAACTGGATGCAATATCATCCCAATCCTCAAAAATTTCCATACACTATGGGTTATAATCATTAATCCAGCTACTCAATTTCTTTTCATTAACAACAAATAATTTCATTAGCTTAACTATAATTTCATCTACCATTCTGATAATTGGTTTGAACCTAGCAGTCAAAATCCAAGAATTAAAATTTTTAGAAATATTATTGTCCACTATGGCAGATTTGCACCTACTTCTAAAATAGGCCCTAAACCGAGGTTGTAAGGGATAACTTGCGACATCATTGGTAGCCTTTTTGGACAGATCTCTAATATTCTTTAAGTTGTTCAAAAACTCCTCCTCATATATACTCTAAGAACAAATCTAAAACCTTTTTACTAAATTCTTCTCCCCTGCACTTCTTGCAGCAATTGGCATAAATGTGCCTTGCACACCACCTGTGCTCAGCAAGTGGTAGTACATCTAACACGGCTGGTATAAGCGTGAAACAAAAAACACCGGCATGGAAATATATTAAAACTTAAATAAGAGCAATACAATATCAAAAATAATTCAAACAATTGTGGAAATACACTAACCTTTTTCAAATCACTCAATATTGTCAATTGTGCTCCAGCTCTTAAGTCAAGCTCCTTAAATAACCTTATTAGAAACCAATTCCAATTATGCTTATTTTATTTACTAGTTATAGCCATGGCAATAGGAAACATCTGGTTTATTCCATTAATGACTATAGCAGTTAATAACATCCTTTTAACTTTTGTTTTCAAAAAGCCTCAATCAAGGCCTATGATAGGCCAATATCAAGCCTTCCATCCTTTCTTGCATGTGTCAAAACATATGAAAATTCTTTTAAAAACTCTTTTTCCTACTTCTAAACCATCCCTTAATAACTCAACTCCAACAGTGCTTCTAAGATTTATGGTTTGTAATTCATTTGCATAAGTTTCAAACACTAAGAAATCATCCTTTTAGTTCCTTTGAACTTCATTAAAAATTAGTTTTCTGGCTCTTTTCCTTTTGTCACATGTGACATGGATCCTATATTACTTCTCCATTTCTACCTATATTTTTCTTATTATTATTTTTCAATTTTCCTGGATTGTTTCCCTCATTTGACTTGTTGTCCACTTTGCTGTCACTCTTATATTTTTGAAAACTCTATAGCACTTATGTTGCAAACACAAAGTATTTACCTTCAACCCCAATTTTCCACTCTCTTTGGATGCATGAAACATAAAAAGGCATCCTTCTCTCTTACAATTCACTCTTACTCTACTAGGCTCATTCTTTATTATCTTGTAATCTTTACTAGTTGTTATAGAATATTTTTTCAATGATTCTCTCATAGAATTTGCATCCCTAAATTTCATTCCTTTATAAAAATATGTCCTCCTCTCTTTTGGATCATATCTAACCCTCTTCTTTACTATCTCAATCTTACTACTCTTTCACTTATAATATCCCTTAGATCTGATTTAATTTCTTTTTTTGTGTCATTATACTGCCCCTCTACATCACTATCTTCCTCAGCACTACTACTGTTGCTAAAGCTATCAACATTAGCTCCATCAACATCTGAAATAGAAATGTTGCTATTTGTATCCCTACCTTCATAATTTGCATCCCTAACTACATAAGCCCTATCTTTACTAATTTCAAGCTTAACTATAAAAGGCATACTAACAGTAGCCCCAACATGCCTATCCCTAATAGGCCTATTAACATCAACATTGGCCCTATCACCAATTTCTCTACTACAACCCAATTTAGCTAATAATTCATTTGGGTATTTAATTAAGTCATATTTTGTAATAGGAAAAAATATCATTTGTAAAATAATCTAGAGTAGACAAAATCGTATGCATACTAGCATCCCCTACAAATGCAAATAGGCAATTAAACATTTCATTACATAGTTCAATACATAGCAGGTACTTCAAATCCTTCAAGCCCAACCTTTTAGTGAATTTAGCCCATATGTCTTATATCTTATTAAATCTAGATCAAACATTTTCATTAACTTAATTTTTCTCTGTATGTAGCCAAGCTATTCCCCAAACTCCCATCTCCCATTCCAGTTAAACCATAAATTTACAGTTGTTCTCAACCTAACCCTGCATTTAATTAAAGTAAAATAGTAAGAAATGAATCGAAAAGGGCATTTCAATGAAACTGCAGTCACATGCCTATATTTGTAGATACTATGAAGAGAATAAAGTCACATGCATTCGGGATAGCAAGCTACAAATTTCAAAGGCATATTAAATATATAGATGGAAGAAAGTTGAATCTATTTGTATAAATAGAAAAGCCTTTAACCCTTTCATCCATAAACAAATAATGTATATAATTATTTGAACTACTTATACCACACAACTTGTAAATTCAAAATCACTAACCTGAAGGAGTCTTCAGCCTCTCTAGAGTTATCAATCGACATTTATAATGCATCTCTACTTCAATTTTTTTACTTAAAATAAATTCCTTTAAATTATGTACGAAATTTCTCTAATTTAAGGATTTAAGGTTTGATGCTTCTTCTCACTTGCAACTCAACGATTGGGTTTTTTTTTGTCATTTAGGGTTAATGATTTAATTTTTAAAAGTTAAGGAAAAGTGAATCTTCAAATCAATAGATCAATCTTAGTAGAAAGGAGAAGGAGAGAAGAATGATAGAGAGAGAAAGAAGAAGGCTAAATAATGAAATAAGGGAAAGAAGAAAGAAAGAAAAGTATATTTTTTACCATCACATGCACAACACGTGCTGCCACATATGAAATGATGTGTCTAAGGACACATGGAAAATAATGACACCTCATACATTAACTGACGAAAGTTGGGTCAAATTTAATAGGGTTGGATGGCGGGGGCAATTTTCTCCAAAATTTATTACACAATGGTCACAAATCTCCTAACCGGAACATATCATAAGTAGCCAAAAAGAGACAGTTTCTTCTTCATATTTTTCTTTGTATAAAATTAATTTTACTAGTTAGTGAATAAATGTTACTATTCACAAATCTTTCAAAAGGTTATTAGACCCTAATTTTGGTGTGAATAATAAAGAGGTGTTTAATACTTTGATATTAGTGGTTTAAGACAATCTAATGCAAAGGACGATCAAATAACTAATAAAATTCAAAGGTAAAAGTTTTTGAATTTATCATATGTCTTTTTACAATTCTTTTTATGTGACTTGTAAATTGAGCGTTTAAATTTTGCCCTGTATATAATGTATGAACTCAACTTTAAATTCAATAATATAAACCCGTTTGGTAACTATAAGGGCAAATGTGAAGCCATTTTGATAATGTAAGAACAAATGTGAGCCAATTTGGTAATGACATGGACATTTTTGAATCAAAATAATTAAAGGAGAAATGTATACTACTTTGCATCATTGAGGGAAATTTTGGCTCTTTTTTCTTCATATGTTTGTATATCCATATTTATATGTATGTATGTGTCTAAAGTATACAATGCTTATGAAAGGAAAAACACATTTTTGGGTCCCTTAATTTTAATTTTTTTAACATTAGTTTTTTGTAATTTTAAAAGCTAACATTAGATTCTTATCACCTTTTATATGTATAAAATGATTATATATTTCTTTACATTTTTTATGTCTTGGTGGGTGCCATAGTCACGTTAAGTAGACCTCATATTAGATTGAAAAATACATACTTTTTAATTGTTTTAGTTCTATCTAAATTCAATATAATATGAATATTCTAAAAATTAGAAAATTCAATAACAACTTTTAAAAATATACATACCTAATGTGAAAAAATATTGAATTGTAAGAGAGCTAGAATGGGTTTTCCTTATATAAAATGATATAGCTATTCTAAGTCATATATATTTTTTCTTTTTCTTTTTCTTTTTTGTCCTTTTAGCTCTATTTAGACATGTCAAATAGGTTGGATCGAGAATAATGGATCAGGTTATGAGCAGGTTGGATCATTACCAAAACAGAATGAGTATGAGTTAGGTTGCATATAGGTTAGATGGGTTATACATCAATCCATAAATTGACTCAAATGGGTTAGGTCACGAGTAGACCCTTTTATCTATTTACTTTTTTTTAGGATAAATAACTTAAAGAATAAAAGATTTACGTGACAGAGCAATGGGAATGGCTAACTCTAACCGAGGACAATCACTTTGGTTTTATTGCTAAGTTGTTCTATTTGTCTATTTAAAAAAAATATTTTTATCATAATTATCTTCCTTAAAACACCTTGAACATATACTTGCATAAAACATTATATATAATGCTAATGTATCCTAATCACATTGGTTATCTTTGCATAATTCTCTAAAATAGAAAAATAAAACCCAAATTAAAATCCTCTAAACAAGATACAAATGAATGGTTTAACATAAACAAACCTCCCAATCAATGGGAGAGAAAGTTGTAAGCCTCACCTGCCAGCTTCTACTTTCCCTTCCCCATTAAAGCCAATTAAGCTTCTCTAGCTTAGTTGGTTGGGTTCAATGTTGTGTGGGTTCTTCAATTAAACAAATCATAAGATTTTATGTTTAATCAACTCAATTTCATTAATCAATCTTTTTTTATCATATTCACCCTCCTTCCCCATTCCATGCTCATTAGTTTAACCATGAGTTAAATCTAATATAATTGAAATTTTTATGGGTAAATTGATAGGCCAAATTAAGTGCAGATCATATAAATCGAATCAAAATTTAAGAAATGTAACTCTATTTAATGCATGAAATCCCTTATATATCTAGATACCAATACATTTATTTCTTTTTCAGAAATATTTTATATATGTATTTTTTATCATTTATAAATTATTTCTTAATGTAACCATCTTGTTTGCCATGCTCTAAATATGCCATGATATCAACCAAAAAACCAAAAAGGAATGATAACTTAGGATAATTTATGATCTATTTAATAATAATATTATAGATATATTTTTTTCAAAAGTAATTAATTGATTTCATTTTCAAGGCCCCATTTTTGCATTCATCTTTTTTTGTTTGTTTTCTTCAAAACGAAACTATAGCATTTTAATGAATTTGTAGTTGAAAAAAGATAAAATTCACTCATCTTTCAAACATAAACTATTTTCTCTCCACATAGGCAAAAAGAAAAAGAGAGAAGGAAAAATGAATCCTTTTCCTCTGTGTATTTTTATAGCAATTTTTATCAAATTAGAGGTAGGAAATGTTGATTTCATAGGAACAAAAGGAAACCATTTTTTTTAATGGAAACCCTTACTATACAAATGGGTTCAATGCATACCAACTAACATATGTAACTTATGATCTTTCTCAAAGATTTAAAGTTTCAAACGTATTTCGAGAAGCATCTACCCATAGTCTCTTTATGGCTAGAACTTAGGCTTTCAGTGATGGCGGCTATAGGGCACTTAAGTACTCTCCTGGGTACTATAATGAACAAATGTTTAAGGTAATTTTCTCTTTATTGCTATTAAATCCTTTAATTTTTTTTTTCTTTTTTGCTTCTTCTTCTTCCTCTTTAATCAACTAGGTTTTCCTTATCTTTTGAAAATAATTATATTTAGGAATTGGATTTTGTTATATCTGAGGCTAGAAGATATGAGATCAATCTCATATTGAGCTTGGCTGACAACTATGAGAGCATTGGAGGAAAGAAATAGTATGTGAATTGTGCAAGAAATAATGGACAGGACCTTTCTTCTAAGGATGATTTCTTTAGGCATCCTATTGTTAAGGGTTACTTCAAGGACCATGTCAAGATAATTACTTTTCTTGCTTCTTTTAATTTTAGCTTTTTTAAATTGAAAATGTCTTCTTATTTTGCCATTTTTATTCCTTCATAAATCTTGCCAAAGTAGTTGCTATAGATTTAGTTAAATTTTTATCTAGTAAAAAAAAGCAAAAGCCTGTGTAGTATCATACAACTTGCTCTGTATTTTATTTTGTCAGCGACTTTTTCAAAACATAGAAAGCAAAAGAATTAAAAATGCATAAATACTTTTGTGCTTTTGTGACATCAATGTTTGACTTGATTATTGTATAGAGTTTCCAATACCTACTTTGCTAGTGAGTCATTATATATATATATATATATATATATATATATATATATATGTTGTTTTAATAACTGTTCTTAGTAGATTTAACAGCTTTACTAGACTTCAGTACAAGGATGAACCAACAATTTTTGCATCGGAACTTATGAATGAGCCTAGATGCACTTCGAATCCTTCTAGAAGAACCATTCAGGTTTCTTTATGTCTCTTTATTAATTACCTTGTTCCTTTCTTTATTTTAGAAATTGTTAATTTTTTCTAAAAAAGGTTTTTCTGATTGCTTTCTTTTGAGCTTTGTTGGAACCTTAACCAAATCCCACCAGGCCCCTTGAATTGCACCTGAATTTTGACCTAATTTTAACTAGTTCATTTGACTTTATAGCAATGAGAATTCAAATACTTGGTAGTTTTTTGCTTTTATCCTTCCATTATTGGATTTTTCAACCTTCTTAGGAAAATATGGTTGCAGACAAATGAAATTATCTTCATTTAAATGTTAATTCTTGATTCTTTTCATAGGCTTGGATAACAGAAATGGCTGGGTATTTAAAGTCTATAGATAGAAATCATTTACTAGAAGTCAATTTAGGTGGAAATTATAGACAATAAACACCACAGAGGAAGAATCTAAATCCTAGAATTGAAATTAGAACAAATTTCATTGCCAATAATCAGATTCCAGGCATTGATTTTGTAACTCTTCATTCATATCTTGATCAATGGCAAGCCCAATCTTTCATTAACTATTACCATATATTAGGAAAGTACTAATATTGTTCTAAGCAACGAACTTAATGTCTCCAAGAATTTAGCTATTAATATCAATAAGCTTTTAGCATAGTGATGATCAATGTTATCTAATGCCTTTGGCTTCAAGTACCAACTGTAATCAAATCCCTTTTACCAAACATTTCTCATTGCCATGATTTATTTGTTCAATTGGTAGGTTATCAAACACTAATGATCAATACCAATTTAGTTTCTTGATAAATTGGCTCAGTGCTTATATCCAATATGTACAATTCATTCTACAAAATCCGATCCTGCTTACAGAATTTTAAAAAACTTAGAAAGATCATGGCTTCAGTACATACCAAAGAGACTAATTGTTTAATACGATTTACTACAAAATATATTGATCAGTTAAAAGAGAAGGTCTAGCTATAAGAGGCCTTTTTTGGCAACTTTTAATAAAAGGAATGGATAATTTTTGAGATGGATGTGAGACAATCTTGAGCCAATAATCATCTACTATTAATGTTATTGCTCAATAGTCATATAAACTAGTTCAAATTCGAAAGATTTTTAAAAGAACAGGGAATGTGTAGAGATGGAAAAGTGCAAAGGCTGTTAGAAGGCATCATCAATGACAAGGTGGAAATAGGGGTGGTAGGCAAACTAGAAACCGATGTCTTATAGACTTCTTGAAATATATATGAAAGTGAAAAGTGCAATGTTTTGTATTCTAATAGTACTTAATTAATCTGTTTTCACTTTTGAGGTTTTTTGTTTTTGGTTTTTCTTTCTTAAAGATGATTGTTCTTCATCTTAGAGGGTTTGATAGGTATTATTATATGATCTTTATATCCTATATTTTTGCCACTATCAGCTTAGTTCCTAATAAGACATGGAATTTCTTTACCTGAGAAACGAGAGTTGGCAATTATAGTTCCCGATCGGATCCTTAAGTCCTGCAAGAAAGAGTGCCCGATCAGACCAGGTGTAAACACTTTGAAGCTTAAGTTAGTAGCTTTCTAGAGAGAGTACTTTGAGATAAAGTCTCATAGGTTCAATACCTTGAGCCACTATGCGTTAGGCTATTTATAAGAGTTAAAGAAGGTGTACTTGAGTACCTAGGATGTGATAACCGATGGTTGGAGCAGATGAGCAACGAGATGATAGGGAGTATGTGGAAGGTATGGGCGTTAACTTATATTAGTGGACTTATAGGATATGTTATCCCATTAGTCCGATTGAACATGATGTGTCCCTATCCTTCTCTTATGGCTCGCACTCTGGGCTCATTTACTGATTGGCTTTGGGCCCTGGCAGGTGTAATAGGCTGACTATCTAGGCCTTGAGAGATGTTATTTCTATGGTTATCAGTTCCAAATAGTGTTTTATGCAAATTTATCTTTCTACTAGCTTTTGCTTGATCTTCTAATTAAGTAAAATGCCATGTCATTTTCCTAATTTTCCTCTCTATTCTACTTTATAATATATATAGATTAATATAGAATATGCAATGCTAATTGGGTCAGCAAAATGCAAATGATTTAAACTAAATGTTGATATGGCTTCATTAGTTATTCATATAGGAGTGTACAGTGCTCGAAACATGCATAAGAACACGTGATGAAAATAAAAATAATTTAAAATCTATTTGTATCTAAAATTTTTTTATATATTTAAAATAAATCTGGAACATTTATAAAAATGAGTATTTGTTCTAAAATTTCTTTACTAGCACGATAATTTTATGCATATGTATACCAAAACCAACATTTGCCATAAAATTCTTGATCAATAAACTATGAAAATAAATTGAATTGAAAATATTGTGAAATTTCAATCCAAAATTAAAATAACAATAAATTAATTTTCTATTTCTAAATACTCTTTCTTTTGCCACACTGGAAATAATCAAAGGGATGGTCCGATCAACTAACATTCACATTTAGTGCAAGCATACGCATATGGACATTAACCTGCTTCAAGTTCATGCACATTTTTGCTATGATATACTCATTTTATCCCATTTTAAAAGATAATTTTATATTTTTCATGAAAATTAAAAAAATTATTAAAAATTCTCAATTTCATAAAAAATATAGTAATTGACAAAAATACCCTTTTATATTTTAAAAAATTTTATTTAAAAGTATAGAGTAATAAAAAGAGAAATATTTAATAAGTTGTATAATAAATAAGAGTATACATGTAAACATATCCATCAAATTTAAAAAAAGATTGGAGTGAGACAAATTACATAGAAAAAAATAGCTCTTAAAATGAGACTGAGGGAGTGACATGCATAGCCTAGCTCTAGCTAGTTATCACATGATTATATCACGTACAAATCTATGTGTAAAATAATAATCCATACTTGGCCATGAATGACAATAACAAAGGCCACGCAAGAGAAAAAAAAAGGCCCTATGCGGCCATGTAAGGGAAACAGGAAGGCCATGTGCAGCCATGCAGGAAGAAACTAAAGGGAATGTGCGAGCATGAAGGGAAAACTCAAGTGGGATGTACAGCCATGCAGGGAACTTCTGAGGGATATGCACAACCATTCAAAGGATTTTTAAAGGCATCGTTCGCCCATTCAAGGGAATTTCAAGGGCTTCACATGGTCATTCAAAGAAAGAAAGCTACATGCGATCGTTTATGAGAAAGAGAGATACCACGTACGGCTGTGTAAGGGACCTCGGCAAGCATAACTCAAAAGAAACCCAGATTATGTAGGACAAGAACTTAAATCCCATATCTCAATTCACTACTTATAGTAATGCTTATTAAACCTTTAAATCATCCTAAACTCATCTAAATTCAGAGATTTAACCTTTAATCTCATCAAAGAGGACACATACAAGAAAAGAAAAGAGGGAAAAAATTCCATTAACACGTATATATATAAATAACATCGTAACCCTAATTATCATACCTATAATTGAAGCTTCATAGCCTCAAGCTCCTATATTGATGATTTCTTTCTTCTCTACATTTAATCTGACTCACAAACCCTAATCCTAACCTTTTTTAATTCTCAATCCGTAATCAGCGAGTGAGAGAGAGATAAAGATTTATCTCCCTTCTCTACCCTATACCCCATGTCCACCTTCTTTAGGAAGCTTTTCAAGAGTGAGTGGGGTAAATATCTCACCAAGGAAATTTCCAAAATTACCCTTACACACTAAAACCCCTAATCACTTGTATTTCTTACATTTTGACCCCAAAACTTGTAATTTAAATCAATTGCATCCTTCTTTATAATTTAACTATAATCCATTACATATGTGCATAATTACCAAAAATACCTCTCATGGGATTTAACTTTAATAATTCAAAATACTCTAATTTTCCCTTATTAAACCATAATCTTCAATAATTTTACATATTTTGATTTGGGCCAGGATGGGGGTCTCACAAATCTCTCCCCCTTAAAAGAATTTCGTCCTCAAAATTCAAATTTGTAATCTTTATATTTATTACTACCAATTTCCTAACTCTGCATTAGCTATAAGTAAATATAACCATAAGCATTCTATAACCATAAAAAATTCATCCACCTATAACATTAGTACCTATCTTTAATCTCCAGATACTTTTATGCTCGTTATACTTCCTATCGATTTTCTCTTTCAGCTTGGCCAGAATATAAAGCGATGTTATTCATGTGTTATGAGATGATATGGGATGTTATGGAATGCCTCAATGATTTCATGTATGCAAATGAATAACAATGCATATTCTAATATACTGTACATGTTTTACCCAATCACAATACCATGAAACATGTTTAATTGCCAATGCTGATTAGGAATTTTTTTGATAAATATATAAAGCATCTTAATAACCTTGACATCTTACATCATTATCAATGCAAAAATCAAATTCTCTTATAATCATATAAACTTTTCCTTAAGCACCTTAATAACCAATCTAGATGTACTTATAATCAGACCTATACTATATTTAATTATAGAGCACTAAGGCATTTAAACACTTCTAATATCAGGAGGTGAGATATACTGGTATTTCCTCTAATATCACCTCACAATCTTTGGGCCATAATTCTACCAGTACTCCAATACAAAACAATCATAGGTTAATCATCTATCACAATCATCAAAAACCTGCATCCAAATAACAACAACACATAATATAGCTATTTACTCTAGGACAATTCGTCTAAACTTTTAAGATCACATTGTCAATTACTTTCTGCCCATAAAAGACTAAACCTCAGTATTTTGATACCACTAACTGTAACACCCTAATCCACCAGACATGCATAAACATCAATACTAACATAATCCCTAATAAAGATCAGGTATAAATAATAATAATAATAATAATAATAATAATAATAATAATAATAATAATTATTATTATTATTATAATAATACAGGCCTTAATTACATGTCACTACATAACCAAAACAAACTCTTAAATAAGGAGACATAACATAACCGGCCTTTAATACATTATGAAAACCTCGAAGACAATTACAACCTGCCAAATCTTCTCGTCAAAGTGGGTTAAGCCACTACAACTATCAATCCAAAATGGAGCTTATCCAGAAACCTAGGCGGATACACAAAACTATGCTAAGCGATAATGCTTAGAGGGGAAACAAAACTCTATGGACAATTCTTACCAAAATATCATCAATACATTACAACCATCACAATTAAGGAAAACATACGAGTCTATAATATTAATAATTTACAATGAACAATTCTTAGGAATCTTCAACCTTAATAATAAGTACTATTCTTACAATAATATAAAGCATTACTTGAACTCATCTAGCTCCTGAAGACTTTTCAACTCACAATCCATTCATTTATGGATCCAGACATCGTGATTATTGATAGCAGAACTTCACTCATATGCATTTAATCACATCGGTTACATAAAGTATGCATTCAAGGTTTAATTGAAACATAAGGGAGTGCATAAGTCTTGTAACATCTATAATAGATACCATTAGACATAACTACTTCACATATATCATGCAATCTTAAATATAGAATACATTTATAATTCCCAATCCTACTTATAATCATGTATTCCTTAATGCTATCTTAGCATGGCAACTAAATGTCAAATAAAATCATAGTATATCATGCACTGTCCTTCGGCTTATGTATGAGCTATTGGTATGCACATTCATATGTAAACATTTACTAGTATTTGCTAACCAACTTTGCATGAAATTATAGAGAACAACCTTACATATCATGATTTCCATAAGGAAATATAAATGCACAATCTTGATATTAAAAGTCTTCATAAGGTTATATGCATGTCCATATATATGTGTGCGTATATATATATATATATATATATATATATAAATATACAACTTGATTCATTACATTACATTTTTGTTATACATACTTGCTCACATACTGAGTCTGACTACTGATCATACCCTAATTACATCAATGATAAGATATCGCACTTACATAATTTGTTGATAGTTCTCAATGACATACCTTGTTTTTATTTGCCGTGAGTAGTTTCCATACCATATCATATTTCTTTATTTTAAGCACATTTATATTTTTTATCTTTAATAGCCTGCCTAACTACTAGTTCAAAGGGTGGATAACGAGACCAATGGATACCCAAAGGTATCAAACAATGGATATCCAAAGATATCAAATGATTGATATCCAAAGATATCAAATGATGGATATCCAAAAATATCAAATGATGGACCCAAAAGGGCCGAACTATGGTTCCATAAAGAAACAAACAATGGACCAAACGAGGTTAACTATTGCAGCTGCAACGGTATCCCTTTAGGCATGCCTATTTAATCCATAACTGAACTAAGACCCATAGGCTTTACCACATTTAAGAACATCTTTGTTTCAACATATTCTTATTTATTCATTACAACATTTACTTAAAGCCACAATTCATATAAGAATGTATATTATTCTCGTCATAGATTGGTATTAAGCTTTAGGCTCTAGTAAGGTCACTTAATTTGAAAATTCTTATGTATGTATATATGTATATGGAAAGAGTGAAAAGTTTTAGAGTAATAAAACCTTCTGAGTTAAGGTACGAGATTCACTTGAAAGCTATTTTAGAGGGACTTGCATATGGCAATGCTAATATGAATGGTTTTGCTAGAATGTGTTTAGGTGCATATCGGGCACAAAACTAAAGAAGAGTAAGAGGCAACATAATAACATAAAAATTATATGTTATTAAGTGTGTCATATAAAGTTGACATAAAGTATATAGCCTATCAAAGTAAATGGTTTTAACCAAATTATTATACATTAATGTGTCTTTGCAATAGCATGGAAATACTATGATGTGGCTTAGTGTTTATAAGAGGATAGTTGAAATGTTGCTTTTGTAAGTTAAAGAGATGGGATGTTACATTTTTTGCGTAGTTATGAGATTATAAAAGTTTGGTGATGCTTCAAGTCATAATGGAAGGTAGTGAATAGCTTTGATGTAAAGGAACATGCTTGACTGTTTGCTCATGCCCTATGTTTTATTATGTTAATGCATGCCCGCTAGTAGTGTACTGCCATATAGAAGGGATTAATCTTACATAAACTTGCTTGAGTATAAAATATTATAAGATACAAAGTATAAATAAAGTGATTTATGCATATATGATCACGTTAGGGTATATAACATGTTGTCCATGATCTAATAGACTACAAAAGTAAACTAAGGAGTTAAATAGGAATAAGTGTTGACATTAGGATGAAAATAACCTATTCATCTTATTATATTGGTAATAGATGTTTAAATCCTTTTCAGGTGATTATGTATTTATTTGAATAGCTATGATATGGTATGGAAGCTACTCATGGCAAATAGCAACAAGGTATGCCATTAGGAGCTATCAATGAAATATGTAAATGCAATCTTATCGTTGATGTAATTATGCTATGATAAGTAGTCTAACTCAGTATGTGAACAACTATGTATAACAAAAGTATGTAATGTCATGAATTAAGTTGCATATATGTATATATATAGGTGGACATGCGTATAACCTTATGAAGACTTTTAGTATCAAGACTAAACTTTATATTGCCTTATGGAAATCATTCATAATGTTGATCATGACGAGATAAATCAATGAAAGATTATACTTTATTATTGTTTTCCTAATCATGCAACTACTATGATATGTATGAATGAATGTTAATGCAACTATGTGATCATATGACCGGTATCCATGCATACTAGAGCCTAAAGTTTAATACTGATTTATGATTAGAATATTATGCATTCTTATATAAATTGTGGCTTCAAGCAAATGTTGTAATGAATAAAGAAGAATATGTTGAACAAAGATGTTTTTAAAAGTGGCAAGGCCTATGGGTCTTAGTTCAATTATGGATTAGATAGGCATGCCTAAAGGGATACAGTTACAGCTCCCATAGTTGACCTCGTTTGGATCCATTATTTTATCTTTTATAGAACCATAGTTCGTGTAAAGACCCAATCCTAGTGTTAGTCAGATTATGGTTAATTAATGTGGATTATGATTAAATTAAGGTAATTAATGAGGTTAAGTCCCACAAGGGGTATTTTGGTAATTTCAGCATGTAAGCATATAAGTTGAGTTAAATTATAATTAAAAAAATGATACAATTGAAGTTAAATTAGAAGTCTTGGGGTTAAAGTGTAAGAAATGGAAAAATTAAGAGATTAAAGTGTATAAAGGTATATTGGGAATTTATCTTAATGAGATATTTACCCCACTTATGCATTTAGGGATTCTAGGAGAAAAGGAGATCAGCATTTTAAGGGAGATCTCTCTCTCTCTCTCTCTCTGTGATTTGAGGAAACTAGGGTTTTGGTGTTTGGCTTCGTGAAGGAGAATAGAGGATCTATGAGTGGTAGAGCTGGATCTTGAGGATTGAAGGAGATGAAGCTTGAATATAAGGTACGAAATTTGTTTTTCAGATGTTACTGTATATATTTTTCCTCTTTTGTTGTATGTGTTTTCTTAGTGAGATTAAGGGTATAATCTTGTAAGTTTTGATGAGTAAAATGTGATTTGAGACTTAAATGATCATTTAGTAAGTGGGAAGGTGAGATTTATGATTTAAATTCATGTTCTGTATAATCGGGTTTATGGGTTTCTTGTTACCTTTGGCATGCACAACCAATTAGCTTTTTTTCTCTTGAAGTGCATGGCTAATTAGCTTTTCTTCTCTTAAAGTGCATGACCAATTAGCTTTTCTTCTCTTGAAGTGCACGGTCAATTAGCTTTTCTTCTCTTGAAGTGCATGTCCAATTAGCTTTTTTTCTCTTGAAGTGCATGGCTAATTAGCTTTTCTTCTCTTAAAGTGCATGACCAATTAGCTTTTCTTCTCTTGAAGTGCACGGTCAATTAGCTTTTCTTCTCTTGAAGTGCATGTCCAATTAGCTTTTGTCTCTTGAACTGCACTACCACTTGCCTCTTTTCTTTTTTTTTGTCATGCACAACCAAGCATGACCCTTGTTCTTTCCATGTACGACCAAGCATGGCCCTTGTTCTTTCTATGCATGGCCAAACATAGCCTTTGTTCTTTCCATGCACGACAAAGTGGCCTTATAATCCTTGCATTGCATGGTCAATTAAACTCGTCCTTCTTATTATACACGGATAAGTATGGCCTATTATTTTTATTGCATGGCCAAGTGCCTTGTTCCTCTTCCAGTACATGGCCACATGTACTTCCTATACACATGCTCCTAAACAATAAATCACCCATAATGATGAGTTTAGTGTTATCTTAAAGTCATTAAAATAGCTATATAATTAGGACAAACAAAGCTAGCTGTGAGTAATGTTGACGATAATTGCTATTAAGAGGGGGGTGGTTAGTAGGCTATCTGATTATTGAGGGATTAATAGATTGTGAAGCTTCCCCAATGCTATAGTTTAGTAAGATATGGTTAGAAGAATATGATTACAAGATGAGGTGTTATTGAAATTTACATGACATAAATGACTCTATAAGAGGGAGTAGATTAAATTAAGTTGTAAGTCACCTAAAACCACCAATATGTTGTATATGGTATGGCCACCTAAGTAGAAAATCCCTTTGTATACTTATAGGCATATAACAAGAATGAAAAATTTTACAAGGTGAGGTATGGGGTTTGCTTGAGGGCTACTTAGAGGGATTTGTCTTTGGCAAGGGCTAAAATGAATGGTTTTTTAGAATGCATTTTGGTGTATAACGGGCACACAACTAAAGAAAAGTAAGAGACAATATAATAGCCTAAAAAGTTAAATGCCATCAAATGTGTTATACAAGTTGATAAAAGCTATATAACATATCAAAGTAAATGGCTTTACCTACGCTATTGTTGTAAGGACCCGATCATGACCCTAATTAATTAATGAGGGCTATCGCTAATTAAGGCAAACTTTGGATTACTTTACAATTATCGAGGTTAAGTCTCAAGAGTGGTATTTTGATAATTTTAGCATGTAAGTATATGAGTTAAGTTAAATTATAACTAAAGACAAGGATATAATTGAAGTGAATTAGAAAGTCTTAGGGTTTAGTTGAAAGAAATTGAAATAATGGGTGTTTAATTGTGTATAAGGGTATAGTGGGAATTTCCCTTGGTAAGATATTTATCCCACTATAAACTAGGGTTTTAAGGGAGATGGAGATCGGCATTTGAAGGATCTCTCTCTTTCTCTATCTTTGTCTCTCTCTCTCTCTCTTTATATGGTCACGGTTTGGAGATGGATGCTAGGGTTTGGGAGTTAACATGAAAGGTAATATTTTTCCTTTAAGATACCTTATTTCTTTTCTTTTAATTTGTGATTTCTTTGGTGATGAGAGATTACAAGATCTTGTTGTCATCATGTGTAAGGAAATGATAGAGAAGCATCTAAATCAAGTGAAAGAGAAGAAATGAATCATGTTTAAAGGAGGTGAAGCTTGATTTTGAGGCACGGTATTTATTTGGAAAAGTTACTGTATACATTTCCCATCTCATGTTGCATGTGTTTTCTTTGAGAGATTAAGGGTAAATATTGTATGTGTTGATTATTTTAACATGATTAGTAACTTAAATGATAATATAAGTATGTAGGGAGGTGAGATTTAGGTTTTAATTTTATGTCTGCATAATCGGGATTCTGGGTTTTCCTTCATTTCTTCCCACGCGTGGCCACTCACCATTTTCTTCTTATTCATACATGGTCACACATGTATTTTCTCTTGGGATCACATGGTCATGTGTTGATTTGTCTTTAAGGATGCATGGCCACGTGATGATGTTCTTTCTTCTCACCCACGACCATGCATGTGTTTCTCTTTGGAAACACACGGCCACTCACCTTGTTTCTCCTTGGTGTGTGCGGCCACGTGTGTGTTTTTCTCTTGGAGACACATGACTATGTGTGTGTTTTCTCTTTGGAAACTCGTGGCCACATGATGCTTTCTTTCTTCTCACCCACGGCCACATGATGTTTATCTTCCCCTTGCACACGACCAATTATGCTTTTATCTCCGAAAATACATGGCCAACCCTCCTTTCACTGTATGAAATGCTTGACCAACCATGCTTTATCTATACTCTTTCATTCATTCGAGTATATTCTCACCCTAAGATTTAAGCCATGTAATTAGATATTGAACACAGTATTATGTGGTCCATAAGATCCTAACGAGAGCAAGAATTGAGATAATTGGATTAGTAATCAGTATGAGTGATGGTAAATAGTTACTAAATGGAGATGGATATGTTACTTGATTACTAAGGGAGTAATAGATTATGAAAGTTTGTTCTAATGCTAGAGTCTATAAAGATATGATTTAGAAAGACATGAATATATCATGAATTATTATAAAAATTAAAAGTCATAAAAAGCTATTATAATAGGATGAAGATTGATTTAAGCTGTAATTCATCCAAAGTCACCTACAAATGAATAAAGTATGATTGCTTAATATGAAAGTATATATATATATATATATATATATAAATATATATACCTTGTTATACATAGATTAGATTGAAAGGCTTTAAAACAATAATCCTATAAAGATATGGATTGGAGTCCACTTGAACTCTAATTACAAGAAGTTACAGGTAATGATGCTAAAATAATTAGGTTTCTAAAATATGTTTTAGTGCCTAATAGCCAGAAACTAAGAAGAGTGGGAAGACATATAGTAATCACACGAGTTTATGCTATTTGATATGTCCTTTATAGTATGGTATAAAGTATGTACTAGGCCAAAGCAACTGGTTCTACCCAGATACTATTTTGGTAATCCTTTGCAGCGACACGAGAATATTATGATTTAACCTTTTAATGAGAATAATATAGTTTCCATGTTACAGGTAACCTAGTAACTTTAAATGTACATGCTAATTAATGTATTTTACACACAAGTATAAGGTATGTAATATGCCTACGTTTAAAAGAGAATGAATGTTTTAAGGGATATTAAAAAAAACTATAGAATCTTGATTATACTTCAAGTCTTCATGGGAATTGATGGTGAACCTTGATGTAAAGGATCATATTTGTCTGTTATTCATACCCTGTGATGTAAAATAAAAGTTACAAGTCTTCAAGTACTATTTTATTGTTTAAGATGAGATAATCTTGTACAACTCACTTAAGAAAAATAATGTTATAAACTAGAAAGTAAAAATAAGATGATCATGATATATGTGATAATGTTAAGGTAAATAATCTAGTGCCTATGATATAATAGACAATAAAATTGAGCTAAAGGGGCTAAAGATGAATAAGTGTTGACCTTATGCTATACAAGAACGTAGTTATTCTATCATATGTATCATTAATGCTTGAGTGCTGCAATATTTGATTATGTTATCATGTGATTAATTATGAGAATAGGGAAACTACCCATGGCAAGCAGTAACAAGGTACGTCATCGAGAACTATTTATGAATTATGTAAGTGTATGTGGTAAAATCGATTCGAGCATGCTACGATGAGTAGCTTGATTTACTATGTGAACAAGTATGAGCAATGAAATTATGTATTGCCATGTTTAAATTGCACACATATGTTTGAGTGCATGTGGGTACGCGCAATGCTACTCATGAAAGCTGATGTGTTGTTATTGTTACATAAACATGTAACTATTATGATATGAATGAAAGAAAATTGATGCAAGCATATGATTTCATGGTAACATCTATATGTAATATAGCCTAAATCTCAACAATGATGCATGATAAGAATGATATGCATTCTTTATGAATTGTGGCTTAAAGCCAAATAAAATATTAAGTAACGAAGAATATAATGACTCAAAGATGATTATAATGGGATAAGCTTGTGGGTCTTAGTTCAGTTAGGGATTAGATAGGCATGCCTAGAGGGATACAGTTGTAGCTACCATAGTTGACCCCGTTTGGGTCCTGTCCCTTAATGGAACCATCGTTTGACCCCGTTTGGGTCCATAGTTTGTTCCTTGCTAGAACCATTGCTTGACCCCGTTTGGGTCTATAGTTTGTTCCTTACAGGAAACATTGCTTGACCCCATTTGAGTCCATTGTTTGGTATCTTCGGATATCCATAGTTTGATACCTTCGGGTATCCATTACTCTCATTATCCACCCTTCGAACTAGTATGTAGGCTGGCTATTAAAGATGTAAACAAAGCAAGAAATAAAGTAATGTATCGATTGCCTCACTTATATGTATTGGAATCATGATAGTGATTTATTCTATTACTTCATTGTGAGGCCCCTAAATGACCCTAATTGGAGTTTTCATGATTTGAGTAGGATTTATTTGATTAAGATTAAATTAAAAATGAAAATTTCTATTAGAGAGTATGCCTTAAAGCCCATGTAATTGGGATATTTTCATATGTATGAATTTATATTCTTAATAAAAGGCATCATTGTTTAAATACATGAGTTTGTAAATCTTAAATTAATAAATGAAGTCCTAGATATTATAAACACAGTGCAAAGGCAATCATGAAAGTGTTCATGATATGAGATGTCTATTGCATGCAAATATGTTAATATCTGAATATCCCTAGTCATAGAATTAACAAGATAAGGATATTGTTAATTCAGACAGACTAGCACATGTTATGCTTCTTGAATGGTTCAAGCAGTGGTTCTCATAACTGTGATTATGAAAGATAATCAAAGCTAACATGTGGATGATTGTTAGAAGAACAAGTTCATTGGAGACCTGCATAGAGAATCCTCACATGGATATTAAATCTATGTCAGTGAGGAATCTCTTCATAGCGGTTGTATAAGTATCCTTAGACTTGAGATCACCAAAGTTATCTTAAGTAACAAGTGGTATACTTTGACTCCATAACTGATTACTTCCAACTGGGAGTGAACATAGTTAGGAGATTGGGTATATCATGACCTACTTGAAGATAGTTGAGTGATTGACAAAGGATTCACCATCCCATATTTAATAAGGGAAGTTATCTCACGTGATTCTATAATTACCTTGTTTTGAGAAACTCTGGCTAAGGTAATATGCCAAGATGGATAGAGATCCATGAAGGGCATGTTGGGAACAATGGTTAAATTAATAGAATATATGTAATTAGTTTATATGAGTTGATAGAAATACATACTCAGAATCTAATTGAGATAAGAGTGGGGAAAGGAGTAATTGCACAATAACTGTTTCTATGGAAGGGTATAGTCAAACCACTTGACTTTCCTAACATTTGGGTAGTCATGATGCCTAGCTAGAGGCCAATCATGACTTTTATAATCATGTATCAAGAATATCAATAGGGATTGATAAAATGATTTAAAGGAGTTTAAGTCATGTGAGTTTTGAATAGAATTCACAATTACATATTATACTGCCAACATGGACAGGAACTCAATAGGTCACACACATATAGAGAAAAGGATAAAATGGTAAAATGACAAGGATAATAATATTTGATATTATTATGAGGGTAGAGAAGTGAATAAGATAATAATTAATTAAAGAGTTTAATTAATTATGATCAAGTAAAATTGTTTACAGAACTTTTGAGAAATGTTCTGTAAGTTGGACCAAATTGAAATAATGTATTTTATGATTAATTATTATTGTCTTATAAGTGCTATAGGACTACTATAAGTGTTATAGTACTGATATAATAATTAATAGGTTCATTAGAGGAATTATAAAGGGGGTTAGAGGAATGAAGTTGGCGCCGAAGCCCTCCAGAAGAGGGCCACACGCCAACTCCATAAAGAAGGCCTTAATGGCTTATTTCTTGGACCAAATTAATTTATATATGTTACATAAGTGTTATGGAACTTACATATTTAATTTGGCTGGATTTAGAATCCATTTGGGTAGTTGAATCCGATTAATTGCACAAAGGGCCTATTTTATAGGTTTTGTGCATAGTCTTTTATGAAAAGGTTTAATTAGGATTTAATGTAACGCCCTAATCTAATGCCTTTATCATGTATCATGTTATATCTTTCAATCACATAATAGTAGTTTATTAACCCAAAGTTGTATACATTTATAATATCAAATAGCCTATTTATATAGGTATCCTACGCATCAATTAGATATTTCCCAAAACTTCAGTCACTTAATTATGTATGCATAATGTCTTATTCTATAACATACTCATCATTTTCATGTTAGCATAACTGTCTTAACTTCATATATTATCCTGCATAACATTTATCCATTAATCAAGCATATTTATGACTAAGCATTCTAGCTACTATATGCATGCATGCTTTAGCATTCTTTCACTGAAATTATTACATCACTTACTTTATTATATATATATATATATATATATATATATATATGATAGCCCTTTTTATACATATTAAACGTGCAAAAGAAATTGCACCAAAAAAAAACCCCTACATCAACTTCTATGACCTAGGTGTTGGCCTGTCCTGATGCAGAAATCGTTCCTGAGCAAAAGCTTTCACAGCAGTAACTACACAGATTAAATAACCCGTGCTAAGCTATAAAGCTTAGTGGGGATACTAATTTTGAAAGACAACAACTCACAACGATTGATGGAATCATATAACATACAAAAGTTGATAATAACTAGAATGACATATTTAAAATAAATAAAGGACAGAATAAAATATCATAATCAATAATCAAATCTCATATTTATATTAACATGCTTGAAATTAAAGCATAACATAGGAGGATCAGTATCAAAAGTATCCAACTATCACATATTCAATGAGAAATATAGTTAAATATATTATCTCATGTATCATGCTTTATTTATCTAAAATTTACTGTAACGCAATAACACAACCATTTAGCCTGCTTAAGTTTTAAAGGTGGATAACGGGATTGGTGGATACCCGAAGGTATCAAATCGGAGGATATCTGAAGATATCAAAACTATGGACCAAAACAGGGCCAACTGTACGGTGGACCGGTCAAGGACCCAAACGGGGTCAAGAAACAACCCAAATGGGCTGTGCAAGATCCAGCAGGATCAACTATACTATGGACCTAAAAAGGTCGACTGTGGCAGCTGTAATATCACTATAGGCGCCTATCTATCCACAATTGAACTATAACTGCAGGCAAACTCTATTTAATCTTTCTTTTCATATATCATGCTTACACTTATGGTGTTCATTTTGCACATGTATAATCATATGATAGCTATATTGTTACGATGACATAACTGCATATGCAAGTTCATTTAATGATACAATTACTTTTTACCTACTTTCATTAGATATCTCATGTTAGCATAATCATGATATGTTAATCAAGTGATGCATCATACCTATTCAAGTGCTCATCATTAATACTTTACAATATAGCATATCGTATATATATATGTCATCATGTATACAATACATAATCCCTATTGAATAGGAATATATAACATCATAATAATATACTTCATTATGTTATCATTCAGCCATCACACATGAATATAGTCATATATTGTATTTCTTGTTTTACAGTATAAGTGCACGTTCAAAAATAATGCACTCTATCATTAGAGTATGAATATGTAAGATTAATTGCATAAAACAATCATGTACACAAATTTCATCACAAATAAGTGTGAGATATTTTCATCACAAGTCCTTACCCATGTACACGCGTGAATGTATATGTATACATATAATCTTGTATTAATAGTCATATTACCTGCTCTATCCAATTCATTTTGTAACCACATAAACACATATTTAGTTCAATTAATTGAAAATCATAAGATAAAGTACATTAAAAATCTGCACAGGGCAGCCTTCTGGACTCAAATTTTGAGCCACAAATGAATTTGATAATGGCATTTTTAGACTATATGATCTTCTACAATATTATTCCCCTATGTGTCTAGTTTCCATAGCATCAAAATTCACCTTAATATCTTACCTATATCTCAAGATATTTGAAAAATACTATAGCCTGTTCGTGGAACCAAAACAGTATTAGCTGTCACTTATAAAAATTCATAGCATAAAATCAAGAGGTATTTAGACAAAAATTTCTTCATAAAAAACGTACTCCTAGGTATCTAGTTTACCCATAATTTTACAGAATAAGATTTTGACTTCTCTACTAATACTTATGCCCAAAACACCAACATCTGTACCTTAACAGTCCAAACAGATTCAACGAATTTAATGCTAATTATTTGAAATACTTAGAAATAAAATTAGGCATTACTTCCTTCATATATAATGTGTATTTATGAATCTATTTTGCACAGAAATTAATTTCATGTCATTCTGATCGTTGTACATACACATATCTCAATTATTCCCAAACCTTGTCCAGAATCCGAATTTAAAAGTTCTCCTAAATTCAATAAATCATAAAAAATATCTAGAGGCAGAATTGAAGGTAGGTTCCTTCTTCAATTTTGTAGGAAAATGTCTTATATAACTACAGAAATTTGATTTGTTACAATTAGAGGTCTCTATTACAAATTACACTAAATTTTCAGTCAATAGGTCAGAATTTTCATCTCATCTCTTCATGCACATTTCATATATTGAACTCTCTTTTAATTACTACAAATTCAATTTAATCACAACAAGTTCCAGCAACCATATTCACATGCATAAACCAAATTCACATGCATTAAGGTAGGCCTAATCCCATACCTTAGCCGACCCCTATCACTCCCAAGCTTTCAATCCCTTGCAATGTCTTTCCCTTTATCCTTTCTATCTCCTCCTTCTTTAACTACAACACAATTCATTCCCCATTATTCCATCATTTCCAGCACTTGTTCATCATTTACCACAACCAAGATGAGAAGAAGAAGATGATGAAATTCAATAGAAACCACTTACCTTAGAGTTAAGCACTTAAATGCCTTAATTAACCATCAAGATTTGTCACTTAACTTGCATGAAGATTCAAAGACTTGAAAGAAAATACAAGGAAGTAAATTTCTGGTTTTCTCCTCTCTCAATGCCGACCACACCTTCACCCTCTCTCACTTTTCTCTTTCCATCCACTAAGATTATTCTATTTATAATGCTATGGTAAATGTCCCCTTTAGTCCTTCAAGATTTTGCATGTCACATTAATAACATCCAATTCTTTGCATGTCACAAATTATACCCCACCATTTAATTAATTCTTAATTTAACCTCATCATTTAACCTCTTTCTTACATTAGCCTCTCCATTGTTCTCAAATTCTCAATTGACCCCATTAAAATATCATAATTACCAATTTACCCCAAATTAATAATTATACTCCAATTAAACCCTCAATTCAAATTACATCACACTAATCAATTTATTTTCCATGCCATTAAAATAATAAAAACGTCATTTACCCCTTAACAAATTATTTATACGAATTTCTCATTAAATTCATAATCTTAATCAATTAAAACTCCTCTCAAAACATGAAATTTAATTAGGGTCATGTAAGGGGTCTCACAATTCTCTCCCTCTTAAGGAATTTCGTCCTCCAAATTCATACCTGATTTAAATAATTGAGGATATTGCTTTATCATAGCTGCCTCTGGCTCCCAAGTTACTTCTTGTACACCATGATGTTGCCAGAGTACTTTAACTAGAGGGATCTGCTTGCTCCTCAATTGTCTGATTTCCTTAGCCAGGATTGCCTTCGGTTCCTCATCATAAGTGAAATCCGGCTGCAACTGAATATCTTGAACTTGTAACTTGTGAGATTCATCTGAGCAATATCTTCGAAGCATAGATACATGAAACACGTCATGAAGCTTGGCCAATTCCATAGGAAGAGCCAATCTATAAGCTACTGGTCCGACTCTTTGAAGAATTTCGTACGGACCAATGAATCTCGGACTAAGTTTTCCCTTTTTCCCAAATCTAACCACTTTTCTCCAAGGAGATACCTTTAAAAATACTTTATCACCCACCTGGTAATCGATATCACTTCTTTTAAGGTCAGCATATGACTTTTGCCTGTCACTTGCTTCTTTCAGCCTCTGCTTGATAATTTGAACCCTTTCTTCTGTATCTCTAACAAGGTCAGGACCAATTAACTTACATTCAGTCAACTCAGTCCAGCAGACTGGAGTTCTACATTTCCTACCATAAAAAGCCTCATATGGTGCCATTTGAATACTCTTCTGATAGCTGTTATTATAAGCAAATTCCATTAAGGCTACATATTTATCCCAACTTCCAGAAAACTCCAAAGCACATCCTCTCATCATATCTTTTAGAATCTGAATAACCCTTTCAGATTGCCCATCCATTTGAGGATGAAAAGTTGTACTGTACTTGAGCTGTGTTCCCAAAGCTTACTGTAAACTCAGCCAAAATCTCGATGTAAACCTTGGATCTCGATCCGAAATTATAGACACAGGTATACCATGTAACCGTACAATCTCATTCACATACAATTCTGCAAGCCTATCCATGGAATAATCAGTTCGAACTGGTAAAAAGTGAGCTACTTTTGTTAACTTATCCACTATTACCCAAGCAACATCATATTTTTTTTTAGAAAGAGGCAAACCAGTAACAAAATCCATGGTAATGTCTTCCCACTTCCACTGTGGAATCAGAATGGGATTCAAGAGACCTGGAGGAAATTGATGTTCTGCTTTCACTTGCTGACATGTTAGACATTTAGAAACATAATCAACAATATCCTTCTTCATACCAGGCCACCAATAAAACTGTTTCAACTCTTGATACATCTTGTTCCCACCTGGATGCATAGTAAATGCAGTATTATGTGCTTCATGCAACAATGTTCTTTTCACTTCTTTATCATCAGGGATACACAACCTGTTATGGTAGTATACACCACCATCTTCTTTCACTGAAAAATCAGATTGATTACCTTCACAAACTGTTTCAACAATCTGTTGTAACTTGACATCATCCTTCTGAGCATCAATCATTGTCTGCCTAACCATGGGCCTAACTTTAAGCTGTGCTAGTAAAGCACCATCCAAAGTAAATTTCCATCTACACTATTTTAACATCAACACTGCCATTGACTTACGACTCAAGGCATCAGCAACCATATTTGCTTTTCTTGGGTGGTAATCAACTATACAATCATAATCTTTGAATAATTCCAACCATCTTCTCTGTCTCAAATTAAGTTCTTTCTGAGTAAGTACTTGAGGCTTTTATGATCAGTATAAATCCTACATTTTTCCCCATACAAGTAATGCTGCCAAATTTTTAAAGCGAATACCACAGCTACCAGTTCTAGATCATGAGTCAGGTAGTTCTGTTTATGTGGTTTCAACTGTCTAGATGCATAAGCTACAACTTTACCATCTTGCATCAATACACAACCCAAACCAACCTTAGAAGCGTCAATGTACATTGCATACTCTTTCCCTGACACCGATTGAGTCAACACTGGAGCCTTAGTCAACATCTTCTTCAACCTTTCAAAGCTTGCTTGACAATGATCAGACCATTCAAACTTAATATTCTTTCTTAAAAACTTAGTGAGGGGTGAAGCAATGACAGAAAAACCCTTCACAAAACGATGATAGTAACCTGCCAACCCAAGAAAACTTCTAATTTCATGTACATTCCTGGGTGGTCTCCAATTAACAATAGCTTCAATTTTGTTTGGATCGACTCTAACACCTTCAGCGGATACAACATGACCTAGGAAAGAAACTTCCTTAAGCCAAAAATCACATTTACTCAGTTTGGCATACAACTCATTTTCTTTCAAAGTTTGCAATACAATTCTCAGATGTTCAGCTTCATTTCTTGAGTAAATTAATATGTCATCAATAAACACAACAACAAATCGATCCAAGTAGGGTCTGAATATCCTATTCATAAGATCCATAAATGCAGTAGGTGCATTAGTCAACCCGAATGGCATAACTAAAAATTCATAATGCCCATAACGAGTTCTAAAAGCAGTCTTAGGAACATCCCATCTTTAACTCTGAGCTGATAATATCCTGATCGCAAATCTATCTTTGAGAACACACCAGCACCACTTAACTGATCAAATAAATCCTCTATTCATGGCAAAGGATATTTGTTCTTCACTGTCACTTTGTTCAACTGTCTATAGTTGATACACATTCTCATAGACCCATCCTTCTTCTTAACGAATAAAACTGGAGCACCCCAAGGTGACACACTAGGTCTGATAAAGCCTTTGTTTAACAATTCCTGTAATTGAACCTTCGGCTCTTTTAATTCATATGGAGCCATTCTTTATGGTGCCCTGGAGATTGGGGCCGTACCAGGTAACATATTAATAGACAACTCAACGTCTCTTTCTGAAGGAAGTCTAGGTAATTCCTCAGGAAATACTTCTGGAAATTCTTTCACAATCGGTATTTTATCAAGCTCCACTGTATCCCTTTTTGAGTCAAGGACTAAAGCTAAAAATGCTTCACATCCTTTTCTAAGATATCGCCTAGCTTGCATTGTTGATATAACATTATTTGATAGCTTAGAATAATTGCCTTCTACTACCACTTCCTTTCCTTCATCATCCCTGAGAGTTACTGTTTTCATTTTACAATTTACCACTGCATGATGCTTGGATGACTAATCCATTCCCAGAATTACATCAAACTCATGAAAAGGCAACACAATCAAATCTGCTGGAAACTCTCTTCCTTGAACTACTAGAGGACAGTCTTTGCACACCTTATTAACAATTATACTATGTCCCAAAGGATTAGTTACACATACATCAAAATCTAACTGTTGTGTTTTAAAACTATCTCTACCCGAAACCCCAATACAAACATATGAGTGAGTAGAGCCAGGATCAATGAGTGCATGTATGTTACAATTATAAAGAGAAAAAGTACCAGCTATAACTTATGTAGCATCATGTTCCTCCCGAGCCTTCATGGCATAAGCCCGTCTAGCAACCATTTGAGTAGAAGGTCTATCAACTGTTTCTGACATATTCTGAGACTGAGATCCATGATGAGCTGATCCAAACCTTCCTCTGCCTCTACCTCTTCTAGATAGGGGTGCATTAGAAGCTCCCCTGCTATTTTGTTGCTTAAAACCTTGATCCGATTTCAAAGGACAATTTGCCATGAAATGATCAGCACTGCCACATCTAAAGCACTCTCCAGCCAATTTCCTACAATTACCCCAATGGTGCCTGGAACAATGAGAACACTCAGGTGCTTGACCCCCACTTTGTCTTCCTGAAGTTTCCCTCTCATTTTTAAGCTTGGCAGAAGATTCTTGTTTCTTTCCTTTATTAGCAGAACTAAAAATGGACTCTGCAGGCTGACCTCCTTGAGTTCCCCTAAATCTTTTTCCAGTAGATGATCCTCCCCTAGAACCACTTCTTTTATGCTCCCTCTCTCTTTTAGCTATCTCATACTTTTCAATTTTCATAACAGTTGTAACCAGTTGATTAAAATCTACCACATTTAGAGATGTAAATCCAAACAATTTTTCTTTGATTCTATCATTCAGCCCATCTTCAAAGTGCCTGCATTTGAACACTCCTGTCAACATCTCCTTGGGAACATATTTGCATAATCTGCTAAATTCTTTTTCATATTCAGCCACAGATAAAACTTTTTGTCTCAAACTCAGAAACTGCTTCAATTTCTCCTCCTTGTAAGCCTCAGTAACATATTTCTTTCTGAACTCCCCCTCAAAGAATTCCCATGTAAGTGGGTCAAGTAACTGAGGTTGTCTCAAAATCAACTTCTACCAATCATAAGCCATGCCTTGAAGTAAGGACACAGCACAAGATACCTTATGATTTGCAGGATAGCTAATTTCATCAAATATCCTTTCAAGCCTTTCTAACCAGAACTCAGCTTCTTCAGATTGTTCTAAATTAGTGCCCATAAATTCTTGTGCTCCATGCTTTCTAATTTCGAATATTGGAGCCTTGGGCATAGTCATTCTCTGCAGAATCTGGGCCATATCCTGAGAAATTTTTAACAAAGCTTCACCAGGAACAGAAGTAGGAATTTCATTTCGATGTGATGATGAAGTCACTGGATTAGGAGGATTTGATCTTACTAGCAAATTACTTTCAGTCAATTCTTCTATAGTATTCCTAGAAGAATTCTCCATCTTTAATCTATAAGAAAACAGGAACTTCTGCATTAGGCCAACACAATACTATCTCATATAAAAAGATCATATACTCACATTGCCCAGAAAAGGCTAAACCAGGCTCTGATACCAAATTGTAACACCCTAATCTAATGCCTTTATCATGTATCATGTTATATCTTTCAATCACATAATAGTAGGTTATTAACCCAAAGTTGTATACATTTATAATATCAAATAGCCTATTTATATAGGTATCCTACGCATCAATTAGATATTTCCCATAACTTCAGTCACTTAATTATGTATGCACAATGTCTTATTCTATAACATACTCATCATTTTCATGTTAGCATAACTGTCTTAACTTCATATATTATCCTGCATAACATTTATCCATTAATCAAGCATATTTATGACTAAGCATTCTAGCTACTATATGCATGCATGCTTTAGCATTCTTTCACTGAAATTATTACATCACTTACTTTATATTACATATATATATATGATAGCCCTTTTGATACATATTAAACGTGCAAAAGAAATTGCACCAAAATAAAAAAAAAACCCTACATCAACTTCTATGACCTAGGTGTTGGACTGTCCTGATGCAGAAATCGTTCCTAAGCAAAAGCTTTCACAGCAGTACCTATACGGATTAAATAACCCGTGCTAAGCTATAAAGCTTAGTGGGGATACTAATTTTGAAAGACAACAACTCACAACGATTGACGGAATCATATAACATACAAAAGTTGATAATAACTAGAATGACATATTTAAAATAAATAAAGGACATAATAAAATATCATAATCAATAATCAAATCTCATATTTATATTAACATGCTTGAAATTAAAGCATAACGTAGGAGGATCGGTATCAAAAGTATCCAACTATCACATATGCAATGAGAAATATAGTTAAATATATTTTCTCATGTATCATGCTTTATTTATCTAAAATTTACTGTAACGCAATAACACAACTGTTTAGCCTGCTTAAGTTCTAAAGGAGGATAACGGGATCGGTGGATACCCGAAGGTATCAAATCGGTGGATATCTGAAGATATCAAAACTATGGACCCAAATAGGGCCAACTGTACGGTGGACCGGTCAAGGACCCAAACGAGGTCAAGAAACAACCCAAATGGGCTGTGCAAGATCCAGCAGGATCAACTATGTTGTGGACCTAAAAAGGTTGACTGTAGCAGCTGCAATATCCCTATAGGCGCCTATCTATCCACAATTGAACTATAACTGCAGGCAAACTCTATTTAATCTTTCTTTCCATATATCATGCTAACACTTATGGTTTTCATTTTGCACATGTATAATCATATGATAGCTATATTGTTACGATGACATAACTGCATATGTAAGTTCATTTAATGATACAATTACTTTTTACCTACTATCATTAGATATCTCATGTTAGCATAATCATGATATGTTAATCAAGTGATGCATCATACCTATTCAAGTGCTCATCATTAATACTTTACAATATAGCATATCGTATATATATATGTCATCATGTATACAATACATAATCCCTATTGAATAGGAATATTTAACATCATAATAATATACTTCATTATGTTATCATTCAGGCATCACACATGAATATAGTCATATATCGTATTTCTTGTTTTACAGTATAAGTGCATGTTCAAAAATAATGCACTCTATCATTAGAGTATGAATATGTAAGATTAATTGCATAAAACAATCATGTACACAAATTTCATCACAAATAAGTGTGAGATATTTTCATCACAAGTCCTTACCCATGTACACGAATGAATGTATATGTATACATATAATCTTGTATTAATAGTCTTATTACCTGCTCTATCCAATTCATTTTGTAACCACATAAACACATATTTAGTTCAATTAATTGAAAATCATAAGATAAAGTACATTAAAAATCTGCACAGGGCAGCCTTCTGGACTCAACTTGTGAGCCACAAATGAATTTGATAATGGCATTTTTAGACTATATGATCTTCTACAATATTATTCCCCTATGTGTCTAGTTTCCATAGCATCAAAATTCACCTTAATATCTTACCTATATCTCAAGATATTTGAAAAATACTATAGCCTGTTCGTGGAACCAAAACAGTATTAGCTGTCACTTATAAAAATTCATAGCATAAAATCAAGAGGTATTTAGACAAAAATTTCTTCATCAAAAACGTACTCCTAGGTATCTAGTTTACCCATAATTTTACAGAATAAGATTTTGACTTCTCTACTAATACCTATGCCCAAAACACCAACATCTGTACCTTAACAGTCCAAACAGATTCAACGAATTTAATGCTAATTATTTGAAATACTTAGAAATACAATTAGGCATTACTTCCTTCATATATAATGTGTATTTATGAATCTATTTTGCACAGAAATTAATTTCATGTCATTCTGATCGTTGTACATACACATATCTCAATTATTCCCAAACCTTGTCCAGAATCCGAATTTAAAAGTTCTCCTAAATTCAATAAATCATAAAAAATATCTAGAGGCAGAATTGAAGGTAGGTTCCTTCTTCAATTTTGTAGGCAAATGTCTTATATAACTACAGAAATTTGATTTGTTACAATTAGAGGTCTCTATTACAAATTACACTAAATTTTCAGTCAATAGGTCAGAATTTTCATCTCATCTCTTCATGCACATTTCATATATTGAACTCTCTTTTAATTACTACAAATTCAATTTAATCACAACAAGTTCCAGCAACCATATTCACATGCATAAACCAAATTCACATGCATTAAGGTAGGCCTAATCCCATACCTTAGCCGACCCCTATCACTCCCAAGCTTTCAATCCCTTGCAATGTCTTTCCCTTTATCCTTTCTATCTCCTCCTTCTTTAACTACAACACAATTCATTCCCCATTATTCCATCATTTCCAGCACTTGTTCATCATTTACCACAACCAAGATGAGAAGAAGAAGATGATGAAATTCAATAGAAACCACTTACCTTAGAGTTAAGCACTTAAATGCCTTAATTAACCATCAAGATTTGTCACTTAACTTGCATGAAGATTCAAAGACTTGAAAGAAAATACAAGGAAGTAAATTTCTGGTTTTTCTCCTCTCTCAATGCCGACCACACCTTCACCCTCTCTCACTTTTCTCTTTCCATCCACTAAGATTATTCTATTTATAATGCTATGGTAAATGTCCCCTTTAGTCCTTCAAGATTTTGCATGTCACATTAATAACATCCAATTCTTTGCATGTCACAAATTATACCCCACCATTTAATTAATTCTTAATTTAACCTCATCATTTAACCTCTTTCTTACATTAGCCTCTCCATTGTTCTCAAATTCTCAATTGACCCCATTAAAATGACATAATTACCAATTTACCCCAAATCAATAATTATACTCCAATTAAACCCTCAATTCAAATTACATCACACTAATCAATTTATTTTCCATGCCATTAAAATAATAAAAACGTCATTTATCCCTTAACAAATTATTTATACGAATTTCTCATTAAATTCTTAATCTTAATCAATTAAAACTCCTATCAAAATATGAAATTTAATTAGGGTAATGTAAGGGGTCTCACATTTAATTAAGCCAAAATTATTATAATTAATTTCAGAGGCCTAATTAATAATTCTCCAGCAATTTTAAAGAGCTCAATCTCATTAGAAGTTGGAATTTTAACCTGACTATAAAAGTCCAACTAATGAGGAATTAGGGTTAAGTGATTAAACACATAAGAAAGTCTTATTCTTCTATTCTCTCTCTCCCTTTTGCGCCACTTCCCTTGCTAGCTCTTGGAAATTTTGGCAACTCTTTGTTCTATACCAATTTTTTTGTTCAATTTATCAATCTCTAGTGTGGATTACTCATTGGGGGTGTTCGATTTTGGACACTATGGTTTGCGACAACCTGGTGCGAAGGAAAATCAATTATACAACAAAAATCAAAGCTGATTTTTCTTATTCTTATTAATATGAATATTGTACATTCATGGAAAGATCAGTAATAGTGGTTAAAAATTTTTAAATTCTGCTTATGTACGTAATGCATGTAACCGATAAATTCTAACATGGTATCAAAGCCTCGGTTTTGCCATGAATATACAATTCTATATTTTTCTGCAAAATAAGTTTTATTTTATTTTGTGTCATTTATTTCATGAACTTTAAAATATCAGATTTAATTGTTCATGAATGAGAAATATTGATTTCTGTATATATGTGTGATCAAATAAATTTAACCAAAACAAAAATGATTCTTTTGAAGAATTAGACCTAGGGTTTTGCGTGAAACCCTTACAGAATTAGCGGCTGTTCTAATTTAATTTCTTATGGATCCATTAAAACATCATTTATATGATATTTTATATGTTTAATATGTGATATTAAGTCATAGGATCAAATGAAATTAAAATCAAACAAGTTTTGCATGAAAACTAGTTTAATCGAAAAGTTCGATAAATTGGTGTTCTACGTGTGTTCTTGTGATGTTTTTGGTGTGTTCTTGGTTAGAACGACTTTTAATCTTCTAAATATGATATATATGATATATTAAAGTGTTTTTAATTAATTGGATTAATTAAAATGGGCCTTAAATTAATTTAATTAATTTTAATTCATTAAAACCACTTAATGTGCTTAATTATGTTTACGGACTTGGTTTAAATTAGTGAATGACTTGGTGGGTCCAAGAAGCTGATTTAAATTAAAAATTATAAATATTAATTAAGTTTATTAATGGATTTTAGGGGCTGAAGAGGACTTGCCTCATTCCAAAAGGCCCAAATGGTCCAAAAGACACAAAACTAGTTTGTGTGTGAACACATTTAGGGTTTCCTTTGCTGGGTTTCGGCCTACCCTTGATTATAAGCCAAAAATTGATTATTTTAATTATTTAATATGATTAATTAATTAAATAATCAGTTATTAATTAATTAATAATCAATTGGATTGATTATTAAGGTAAAAACACATGCATGCAAAAAGGTTTCATAAAATGAAAGTTTTCAAAATGGAAAAAGTTTCCTAATTTGATCACATCATTAAAATAACTCAAAAGATTGTTTCAAAAGTTGAAACAAAGTTAGTAATCCATTTCTTTATGCATTATAAAGGTATATAAGGGGTATTATTGGTATGATGGATAGTTATGGACAAAGTCCAATGTGATTGAGCATTATCCATGTTTTGGCCTAATGAGGACTTTCATGTCCCGGCCACTTGTTTTTGGTTTATATTTCTTTTCAAGTTGTAATATGCAATTAGATTACTTAGATTAGAATTAGAAGTAGAGATGGAGACCACTATCAAGGAGCAAGATGGGCCGGATGGAGATCCAACAAGCTTGAAGATAATGTAATTATTTTTCTTATTTAAATCATGCATACTACCTAGGTGTGACCTTTGGATTTCCCTCTTGGCGTGGGGAAATCAATGTAGTGAAGTCCATAACTATACCATATTTGTATGCTTATATTTATGTGATAGATATAGGATGCATACCAATGTATGCCAACCATGTATGATGAGACTTAATTAACTAAAACCCTCAAACAAATACTAAGATATATAAGCCTTCCATTAATTAGCGGAGAAACAGAGTTCTTTATTGTATGGGTTTTTTACCACAATCAAGCTCACATTATATCGAATATGTTCAAATCTAATTAAATGGATCATCTTAGCTAGCCCATTAGCTTGTTAACCACAGTCAAGGCTAATGGTTCTAGAGGCAAGATTAGGGAATGCATATATGATATGCATGCATCAAGAGTTGATAACCTAATGATCTAATAGTTGTGTAGAGACACAATTGGTATATAGATACGTACCTTTCAAGGGTATGGAATTTGGCTTGTTGACCAAAATCAAGGTCAAATTACATATCAAGGATTGGATATTGGCCCACTAAGAAAACCATCGGTTTTCTCGGATTATATAGTAAGGGCTATTATTTCGCAATAAAATAGTGGGAGTAAAATGGATTAATTGAAGACCTTATTAATGCATACATATATATGAACATACTCTCATATATTTTCTTTTCACATCTATGTCATCATCATGAGCATACCAAATATACGATCAATCTTGGATAACAAACTGGTTGACAGCAACTATTCTGACTGGATCAAGTAAGTGAGAATTGTTCTCAGAGCTGAAAAGATCCATTATGTCTTGGATAAAGATCCACCACCACTTCCATCAGATGATGCCATTAATGAGATCAAAGGCACTTATCGAAAATACATGGAGGATAATGAAGCAGTAGCATGTCTGATGCTGGGTGCTATGTCCTTAAAGCTTCAGAGGAACAACCAAAGAATGGTGGGATCTCCAATAAGAAGGTTTCCAAGAAAGAGAATCCCAAAGGAACTTGCTTCCATTGTGAAAAGAATGGTCATTAGAAGCGTAACTGCAAGGCCTATCTAGATTCTTTCAAGGAGAAGAAGCAAGCTGATGCTTCTACTTCAGGTATTCATATGATTGAAATTAATACTTATTCTATTGCTTTAAAACAATCTTGGGTATTAGATATCGGATGTGGATCTCACTTATGTAATGATCTACAGGGGCTTAGAAGCTTTAGAAGAGTTGGAAAGGCAGAGATATGTTTGCAGTCAGCTACTGGATAGAACATCTCTACAACAGTTGTGGGAACATACTATTTGCCTCTTCCTAGTGGATCAGTACTGGAATTAAATAATTGTTATTACATTCCAGATTTGTCCAAAAGTATTATTTCTTTTAGTTGTTCGATGAACGATTATGATATTTCTTTAAAGGACAAATGTTATTACATTTTTAAGAACAATATGTTTTATGCAAAAGCTATCATTGAGAATGGTATATTTGCTCTTGATTTAATTAAAGAAGGACATAATGTGGATACCAAGAGAATGAAATATGATAATCTAAATACCTCATACCTATGGCATTGTCGTTTAGGCCATATAAATGAAAAATGCATGACCAAATTGCACAAGTCAGGTGATTTGGGATCATTTGATTATGAATCATTTGATACATGTGAATCTTGTTTATTGTGAAAAATGACAAAAGCTCCCTTTATTGGTAAAGGAGAACAAGCTAAAATGTTTTTGGACTTAATACTTTCAAATGTATGTGGTCCAATGAATACACATGCCAGAGGAGGTTATTCCTACTTCATTACTTTCATAGATGATTATTCCATGTTTGGATACATCTATCTAATGAAATATAAATTAGAAGCATTTGAAAAGTTTAAAGAATTCAGAAATGAAGTAGAGAAACAACTTGGCAAAAGTATTAAAACACTTAGATCAGATCAAGGTGGAGAATACTTAAGCCAAGAGTTTGAGGATTATGTTAGAGATAATGGAATTTTATCTCAATGGACTCCACCATATACACCATAACACAATGGTGTATCTGAAAGGAGAAATCGAACACTTTTAGATATGGTTCGATCAATGATGAGCCGAGTGGACTTGCCTAAGTCCTTTTGGGGATATGTACTAGAAACTGTTGTTTATGTGTTAAACAAAGTTCCTAGTAAATCGGTTGATATTACTCCATATGAGATGTGGAATAACAAGAAACCCACGCTTTCTCATATGAAAGTATGGGGTTGTCCTGCTTATGTGAAGAGGACAATGTCAGACAAACTGGATGTTAAGTCTGACAATTGTTTATTTGTGGGATATCTAAAAGAAACGTTTGGATATTATTTCTATCTACCCTTAGAACAAAAGGTGTTTGTTTCAAGGCATGCTGCCTTCTTGGAAAGAGAATTTCTCCTACGAGAGGACAGTGGGAGTAAAATTGAACTTAGTGAAGTTCAAGACCCATAAATAAAAGATGATCAACCGATTGAACCCAAAATTGGATTTCATAATGATGAGATTGCAGTTGAACCTGATTACACACAAAATCCTAGAAGATCTACTAGGATGCATTCTATCCCTGTGAGATATGGATTTCACATTAATTCGGATAGAGGCATAACTGTAGTAGAGTACAATGAGCCTACAAGCTATCAAAAAGTTTTGAATAGTTCAGAACGTGATTTATGGCTTAAGGCTATGTAGTCTGAAATGGACTCCATGTTTGAGAATAAAGTATGGACTTTAACTCAACCACCTGAAGGGATAAAACCCATAGGGTGCAAATGGGTCTTCAAAAAGAAGACCGACATGGAAGGTAATATATTTACCTATAAAGCTCACTTAGTAGCAAAAGGTTATCATAAAAAAGAAGGTATTGACTATGATGAAACTTTTTCTCCTGTAGCGATGCTTAAGTCTATAAGAATACTTTTAGCCATTATAACTCATTATGATTATGAGATTTGGCAAATGGATATGAAAACAACTTTCCTTAATGAAAATCTTACTGAGGATGTGTATATGATAAAACCATAATGGTTCACATCAGGAAATGGCAAAAAGGTATGTAAGCTTCAAAGATCCATTTATGGATTGAAGCAAGCCTCTAGGAGCTGGAACATACGATTCAATAAGACAATCAAAGAGTTTGGTTTCTCACAGAATGAAGATGAACCTTGTGTGTATAAAAGGGTTAGTGGGAGTGCAATTGTCTTCCTAGTTCTATATGTGGATGACATATTGATCATGGTAAATGACATTTATCTTCTCTAATCTGTTAAAATATTGTTATCCAAGCAATTCTCAATGAAAGACTTTGGAGAAGCATCCTATATTTTGGGAATAAAGATCTATAGAGATCGATCCAATAGGTTGCTAAGTCTTTTTTAGAGTACATATGTAGATAAAGTATTGAAGAGGTTCAATAAGGATCTCTCTAAGAAAGGATTTATACCCATGGTGCATGGGAAACATCTTTCTAAGTCTATGTGTCCACAGACACTAGAGGATAGAGAGAGCATGAATAGAATACCATATGCATCTACAATTGGTTCTATCATGTATGCTATGTTATGTACACGTCCAGATGTAGCATTTGCTTTTAGTGTCACAAGCAGATTCCAATCCAATTTTGGAGAGGAACACTGGGCAACTGTCAAGAATATCCTTAAGAACTTGAGAAGGACTAAGGATATATTCTTGGTATATGGAGAGGACAGTTTGGAAGTAAATGGGTATACATATGCTAGCTTCCAATCAGACAAAGATGATTGTAAATCACAGTCTGGTTATGTGTTCATAATGGGAGGAGCAGTTAGTTGGAAAAGTTCCAAACAAGAAACAACTACTGATTCCAAGACGAAAGCTGAGTACATTGCTGCTTCGGAAGTAGCCAAAGAAGCAGTCTGGATCAAAAAGTTTATAACTGAACTAGGAGTGGTGCCTAGCATTGTTGATCTGATTCCTTTATATTATGACAACAATGGAGCCATTGCGCAAGCAAAGGAACCACGATCTCATCAGCGATCCAAGTATGTTCTCAGACGCTACCATCTCATAAGGGAAATAGTAGCTAGAAATGATGTGAAAATAGAAAGGGTTCCCACAGATGACAATTTGGCAGATCCCCTCACTAAAGCACTTTCCTAGATTAAGCATGATCACCATGTAAATGGCATGGGTCTGAGACATATGAGTGATTGGCTCTAGTGCAAGTGGGAGATTATTAGAGAGTATGCCCTAAAGCCCATGTAATAGGGATGGTTTTCATATGTATGAATTTATATTCTTAATAAAAGGCATCATTCATTTATTAATGCTATGTTTAAATACATGAGTTTGTAAATATTAAATTAATAAATGAAGTCCTAGATATTATAAACACAGTGCAACGGCAATAATGAAAGTGTTCATGATATGAGATGTCTATTTCATACAAATGCATTAATATTTGAATATCCTTAGTCATAGAATTAACAAGATAATGATATTGTTAATTTAGATAGACTAGCACATGTTATGCTTTTTGAATGGTTCAAGCAGTGGTTCTCATAACTGTGATTATGGAAGATAATCAAAGCTAACATATGGATGCTTGTCAGAAAAAGAAGTTCATTGGAGACCTGCATAGAGAATCCTCACATGGATATTAAATCTATGTCAGTGAGGAATTTCTTTATAGCGGTTGTGCAAGTATCCTTAGACTTGAGATCACCAAAGTTATCTTAAGTAGCAAGTGGTATACATTTACTCCATAACTGATTACTTCCAATTGGGAGTGAACATAGTTAGGAGATTGGGTATATCATGACCTACTTGAAGATAGTTGAGTGATTGACAAAGGATTCACCATCTCAGATTTAATAAGGGACGTTATCTCTCATAATTCTATAATTGCCTTGTTCAGAGAATTTCTGGCCAGAGTAATATGCCAAGATGGATAGAGATCCATGAAGGGAATTTTAGGAACAATGGTTAAATTAATAGAACATACATAATTAGTTTATATGAGTTGACAAAAATCCATACTCAGAATCTAATTGAGATAAGAGTGGTGAAAGGAGTAATTGCACGGTAACTGTTTCTATGGAAGGGTATAGTCAAACCACTTGACTTTCCTGACATTTGGGTAGTCATGATGTATAATGATGTATCAAGAATATCAATAGGGATTGATAAAATAATTTAAAGGAGTTTAAGTCACGTGAGTTTTGAATAGAATTCACAATTGCATATTATACTGCCAACATGGACAGGAACCCAATAGGTCACACACATATAGAGAAAAGGATAAAATGGTAAAATGAAAAGGATAATAATATTTGATATTATTATGAGGGTATAGAAGTGAATAAGATAATAATTAATTAAAGAGTTTAATTAATTATGATCGAGTAAAATTATTCGCAGAACTTTTGAGAAATGTTCTGTAAGTTGGACCTAATTAAAATAATGTATTTCATGATTAATTATTATTGTCTTATAAGTGTTATAGGACTACTATAAGTGTTATAGGACTGATATAATAATTAATAGGTTCATTAGAGGAATTATAAAGGGGGCCAGAGGAATGAAGTTGGCGTAGAAGCCCTCCAGAAGAAGGCCACATGCCAACTCCATACAGAAGGCTATAATGGCCTAATTTTTGGACCAAATTAATTTATATATATTACATAAGTGTTATGGAACCTACATATTTAATTTGGTTGGATTTGGAATCCATTCAGGTAGTTAAATCCGATTAATTGCACAAAGGGCCTAGTTTTTGGGTTTTGTGCATAGTCTTTTATTATTGGGAGTTGCGGCCGAGACCATTTATCTTTGCCATGGCCACCTTTTTATGTTAATTTTGGCCTTTAGTCGAGGTTGGGACCAATTGTCTCAACCTTGGCCCTTTCCTTTTGTAGTCAAACATGATTTTTAGCCTCATCAAACACCAACACTTACCCTAACATTTTGAAACACATCTAAAGCATGTTAAAACATGTAATTTAATTTATAATATGGATTAATATGTGAGTTTAGAACATTTTAAAATATAAATAAGAAAGATATATGTGTAATAGCAACACATGGTATTAATTTAATGATTTATAAAAACAAAGTTATGAAGATATGTTGTCACTGTTTATATTGGAACTCTAACTGAAGTACATGAATATGTGAAAGTATGAGGTTATAAAATGATCATTGATTCTATATGTATGATAATAGTATCTTGATGTGTTGCCTAAAGAATAGCATGTTCAGGTATAAGTTCATGATAAGAGGTATGTTCAATCACTGACACTTGAATTTCTACATGTGTGCATAAATGCATGTTTATATAGTAGAGAATTGTGTACTATAATATGAACATATGCATTGTTAGTGTAAGCCCTAGCCCCAATGCATTGTAATAAAGCACTTTGAATTAATAAAAATGAGGCATTTGTTTTATCCTTTGTATTCCTGTGCATATCAATTGATAAAACTATCCGAGAGTGTTGTTTCGATTTAAGTTATCATGTGTGAGGCACATGGTTGTAAGACCTTGAAACAAATGAGACATCATTCTAAATATCCCTAGTCAGTCATTGTTATGGGAATAACAATGAATTAAGACTAGTATGCTCTCTCTGATATTATGAGTTCTGTCTTACGGATCATTAGGACAAGAGTGTCAATCAGAGATCATAGATACATGTTAAAGAACACGGTATCTGGATGCGATCTGCTCATGAGAACACTACATGGTACAAGTCATAAGTGTTTCTCATATGCAAGTTTTGTATCGGAGTTCTTAGACCTGAAATCTCTATGAAACTCTTTATGAATTACTGTGTACTTTGACATACACCTAACGTGCTCGTAACAGAGTGACAAGTACAGGTATGATTGGGTATGCATTAATTCATGTTAGAGAGCATGAGAGAAGTGAAGGGATTACCCCTTGATCAGTGATCAGTGAACTGAGAAGTGTATGGCCATACCGAGATGAAATAATAAGTAATCATTATTTATCTGAGAGTTCAGTCTCACTGGAATATCAAGAAAAGAATTAATATATATAAGGATGACTAGTTCCATGACTTATATTAATTATGATATTTATGGGTAAGGGACTATACAAAATTGCATTAGGTCACTAAATGCCATATACATTTTCATTTAATTTGGAATGCTATAATATCTTGCTAGAAAATATATATAGCCTTTGAATTAATTTATTAATTCATTGCCAACATTAAATGGACCTATAGGATCGCACACAAAGCATTGGGCTTAAAATACTTAAATTAAGTATCGGGCATTAATTTGGGCTTTTAATTAAAGTCAAATTAATGTATGTAATGGGTTATAAAATTGCTATTGGGATTTGGTCCATGAGAGAGAGAAATTCAGCCCACAAGGTTTAATTTCAATGAATTAATTATGTTACATTAATTAAGTTAATTGAGTATTAAAGCCTAAAGGAATTTAAATTAAATTAAATCACTTATATAATTGATGAAGTGGTCGAAATTCCAAGAGGGAAATCAAGGAATTTTGGCATATGTTTATTATTTATATTAAGTGTTTTCATTTAATTAAATGTCTTATGTTTTATTTCAAATTTGAATTTAAATTCAAAGGAGTTTAATTTAAAATATATTACTTATATTTAGGAAGTGGAAGAGTTTGAATTAATTATCTTAGGATAGTTGAATTCAGATAAAAGACTTGCCAAAGGATAAGCATATATATTAAAAGAAATAAAACCCTAGAAATAAGAGAAGTTGGCGTGAAAAAAAACCTAGCCACCTTGCTTTTGGCGTGAAATCATTCTCTCCCAAAAAAATTCTCTCTTGGCCGAAATACACAAGGAGAAGGATTCTTCCTTGCTTTCTTGTGTTCTTAGGCATTAATAGCACCTAAAAGAAGTACAAGATCAAGTCTTGTAGCTTCAAACAATTGCCATTATACAATACTTAAAAGAGAGCTAGCAATCTCTATTTTAAGCCATCCTTGCAAGTGTGTGTGTGAGAATAGAGGGAGTGGTGTTAAAGGCTATTTCTTGGCATTGGTGATCGAGACCTAAGGCGGATAAAGTCACCTTAGTTGCTAGGCATCATCAAATTCAATTTTCAAAAGGCATCATAAGTTGTAAGTTATACAACCTTAAAATTGCATGTTTCGTTTCTTGCTTTGGAATTGTATGGTATGTATGATAAAAAAAAATTTGTTTTTCCGCTATGCTATCATCACATTCATACCATGTCATATTCCATCATGCATGTACAAGGTGTATGATATAAGTACAAGCAGATATTTTCAATGAACATGAAAAACTATATTGCCTGCTACTAGAGTTTAATTGTGGATACATAGGCACCTATAGTGAATTACAGCTGCCACAGTCGACCTTTTTAAGTCCATAGTATAGTTGATCCTACTGGATCTTACACAGCCCATTTGGTTATTTCTTGACCCGTTTGGTTCCTTGATTGGTCCACCGTACAGTTGGCCCTGATTGGGTCCATAGTTTTGATATCTTTAGATATCCATCGTTTGATACCCTCGGGTATCCACCGATCCCGTTTTCCACTCTTAGAACTTAAGCAGGCTAAAGTAAAGCATTATTGTTTCACAGTTAATCACAGTATGAATTATGCTTCTAATATATGGTTTATCATGTTTAACAGTGGTTCCTTAAGCATATAATGGTATCTATTTACATTATGTATAAATCTTCTTATGAATTGTATGATTTCAAGTATGCTGAATTAACTGAAGGGTTATCTTGTTTTGTAAGATATTGTGCTTTATCTTATACTTTTTCCTAACATGTAAATATTATTATTATTCAATGGTTTTTGTATATTTAATATTTCTGATGACCACTGTGAGTGGTTGTCTTTCATGTCTAGAATCCCTACTAAGCTATATAGCTTAGCATGGGTTATTTTGATCCGTGTAGGTTTTTGGCAATCTAGGCTTTTGCACAGGAACATTTTCTGCATCAGGACAGCCAACACCAGTCTATAGAAGTTGATGTAGGAAATTTTGATAAATTTTGTTTAGTACCTTACATCTTTAATATGTACAAGGTTTGTAATATATATATACATGTATGTTATATGGAGGTTAAGTTTGTATTAAGCTCATAGTGAGAATACTAGTATGTGCATGCATCTAGAAGTTATAATTACTTTATTTAAACGTGCCGAAATACTGAATGCTATGCATGATGGTAAAATGTCTAAGATAGCAGGATATATTATTATTAAGATTATGGGCTGCATATGGAGTCAATATGCTTATTCAAAATGAAATGTACATGAAAGATGTGAGTAGCCTAATTAGAATACCAGTTATACGATTAAACGGATCAGATGACATGAATGCATATAGATTTTAAACGAGTTAATTACTTTACATAACATGATTTTAGTAGATTGCATTGTATATAGTAAAGATGTAGATTGGCGTGTTTCAATTTGGTATCAGAGCATGGTTTAGCCTTTTCTAGCTAATGTGAGTATAGGATCTTTTAATATGTGATAGTGTTGTGTTGGCTTAATGCAGAAGTTCCTATTTTCTTATAGATTCAAGATGGAGAATTCCTTTAGGGATACTATAGAAGAATCGATTCAAAGTAATTTGTTGGTTAGATCAAATCCTCCTAATCTAGTGACTTCATCATCACATTAAAATGAAATTCCTACCATAGTTCTTGGAGAGGCCTTGTTAAAAATTTCTCAGGATATGGCCCAGATTATGCAAAGAATGACTATGCCAAAGCTCCAATATCTAAAATTAGAAAGCATGGGGCACAATAATTTATGGGCACTAATTTAGAATAATATAAAGAAGCTAAATTCTGGTTAGAAAGGTTGGAGAGGATATTTGATGAAATTAACTGCCCTGCAAATCACAAGGTATGTCGTGCTATGTCCTTATTTCAAGGCATGGCTTATGATTGGTGGAAGTTGATTTTGAGACAACCTCAGTTACCTAACCCACTTACCTGGGAATTCTTTGAGGGGGAATTCAAAAAGAAATATGTTATTAAGGCTTACAAGGAGGAGAATTGAAGAGTTATGAGCAGTTTCTGAGTTGAACAAAAAGCTCTATTTGTGGCTGCATATGAAAAAAAAATTAGCCGGTTATGCAAATATGTTCCAAAGGAGATGTTAAACAGGAGTCTTTAAATGCATACACTTTGATGATGGGCTGAATGATAGAATCAAAGAAAAATTGTTTGGATTTACATCTCTAAATGTAATAGATTTTAATCAACTGGTTACTACTGCTATGAAAATTAAAAGGTATGAGATAGCTAAAAGAAAGAGGGAGCATAAAAGAAGTGGTTCCAGGGGAGGATCATCTTTTGGCAAAAATTTAGAGGAACTCAAGGAGGTCAGCCTGTAAAGTCTATTTTTAGTTCTGCTAATAAAGGAAAGAAACAAGAATCTTCTGCCAAGTTTAAAAATGAGAAGGAAGCTTCAGGAAGATAGAGTGGGGGTTAAACACCTGAGTGTTCACATTTTTCTCAGCACCATTGGGGTAATTGTAGGAAACTGGCTGGAGAATGCTTTAGATGTGGCAGTGCTGACCATTTTATGGCAAATTGTCCTTTGGAATTGGATCAAGGTTTTAAGCAATAGAATAGCAGGGGAGCTTATAATACACCCCCATCTGGAAGAGGTAGAGGTAGAGGCAGAGGAAGGGGTGGATCAGCTCATCATGGATCTCAATCCCTGAATATGTTAGAAATAGTTAATAGACCTTCTACTCAAATGGTTGTTAGATGGGCTTATGCAATGAAGGCTCGGGAGGAACAGAATGCTTCAGAAGTTATAGCTAGTACTTTTTCTCTTCATAATAGTAACATACATGCAATCATTGATCCTGGCTCTACTCACTCATATGTTTGTATTTAGGTTTCGGATAGAGATAGGTTTAAAACACAACAATTAGATTTTGATGTATGTGTAAATAGTCCATTGGAACATAGTGTAATTGTTAATAAGGTGTGTAAAGACTGTCCTATAGTAGTTCAAGGGAGAGAGTTTCCAGTAGATCTGATTATGTTGCCTTTTCATGAGTTTGATGTAATTCTAGGAATGGATTGGTTAACCAAGCATCATGCAGTGGTAAATTGTTAAATGAAAACAATAACTTTCAGGGATAATGAAGGAAAGGAAGTGGTAGTAGAAGGTAATTGTTCTAAGCTACCAACTAATGTTATATCAGCAATGCAAGCTAAGTGTTGTCTTAGAAAGGGATGTGAAGCAGTTTTAGCTTTAGTCCTTGACTCAAAAAGGGATATAGTGAAGCTTGAGAATATACCGATTGTGAAAGAATTTCCAGAAGTATTTCCTGAGGAATTACCTGGTCTTCCTCCAGAAAAAGATGTTGAGTTATCTATTGATCTATTATCTGGTACAACACCAATCTCTAGGGCACCATACAGAATGGCTTTATTTGAATTAAAAGAGTTAAAGGTTCAATTACATGAATTGTTAGACAAAGGCTTCATCAGATGTAGTGTGTCACCTTAGGGTGCTCCGATTTTATTTGTTAAGAAGAAGGATGGGTTTATGAGCATGTGTATTGATTATAGACAATTGAACAAAGTGACAGTGAAGAACAAATATCCTTTGCCATGAATTAAGGATTTATTTGATTAGTTAAGTGGTGCTGGTGTATTTTCAAAGATAGATTTGCAATCAGGATATTATCAGCTCAGAGTTAAAGACGGTGATGTTCCTAAAACTGCATTTAGAACTCGTTATGGGCATTATGAATTCTTAGTTATGCTATTTGGTTTGACTAATGCACCTGCTGCATTCATGGATCTTATGAATAGGGTATTCAGACCGTACTTGGATTAATTTTTTATAGTGTTTATTGATGACATATTAATTTACTCCAGAAATGAAGCTAAACATGTTGAACATCTGAGAATTGTATTGCAAACTTTGAAAGAAAATCAATTGTATGCCAAATTGAGTAAATGTTACTTCTGGCTTAAGGAAGTTTTCTTCCTAGGTCATGTTATATCTACTAAAGGTGTTAGGGTTGATCCAAATAAAATTGAAGCTATTATTAACTGGAGACCACCAAGGAATGTACATGAAATTAGAAGTTTTCTCGGGTTGGCAGGTTACTATCGTCATTTTGTGAAGGGTTTTTCTGTCATTGCTTCACCCCTCAATAAGCTGTTAAGGAAGAATATTAAGTTTGAATGGTCTGATCGTTGTTAACCAAGCTTTGAAAGGTTGAAGAAGATGTTGACTGAAGCTCCAATGTTAACTCAACCTATGTCAGGGAAAGAGTATGCAATGTACAGTGATGCTTATAAGGTTTGTTTGGGTTGCGTATTAATGCAAGATGGTAAAGTTGTACCTTATGCATCTAGATAGTTGAAACCACATGAACAAAAATACCCGACTCATGATCTTAAATTTGCAGCTATGGTATTTGCTTTAAAGATTTGGTGACATTACTTATATGAAGAAAAATACAGGATTTATACTGATCATAAAAGCCTCAAGTATTTGCTTACTCAGAAAGAACTTAATTGAGGCAGAGAAGATGGTTGAAACTATTCAAAGATTATGATTGTATAGTTGACTACCACTCAGGAAAAGTAAATGTGGTTGCTGATGCCTTGAGTCATAAGATAATGGCAGTATTGATGTTAAAATAGTAAAGGTGGAAATTTACTATGGATGGTGCATTACTAGAACAGCTTAAAGCTAGGCCCATGGTTAGGCAGACAGTTATAGATACTCAGAAGGGTGATGAAAAGTTACAATAGATTGTCAATGCAGTTTGTGAAGGGGATTAATCAGATTTTTTAGTGAAAGAAGATGGTGGTGTATACTATCATAACAGGTTGTGTATTCCTGATGACAAAGAAGTGAAAAGAATATTGTTGCATGAAGCACATAATACTACATTTACTATGCATCCAGGTGGGAACAAGATGTATCAAGAGTTGAAACAGTTTTACTAGTGGCCTGGCATGAAAAAGGATATTGTTGATTATGTTTCTAAATGTCTAACATGTCATCATGTGAAAGAAGAACATCAGTTTCCTTTAGGTCTCTTAAATCCCATTCCGATTCCACAGTGGAACTGGGAAGACATTACTATGGATTTTGTTATTGGTTTGCCTCTTTCTCAAAGAAAATATGATATTGTTTTGGTAATAGTGGATAAGTTAACAAAAGTAGCTCACTTTTTACCGGTTCGAACATATTATTCCATGGATAGGCTAAAAGAAGCTAGTGACAAACAGAAATCATATGCTTACTTGTAAAGAAAAGATATTGAGTACCAAGTGGGTGACAAAGTGTTTTTGAAGGTATCTCCCTGGAGAAAAGTGCTTAGATTAGGGAAAAAGGAAAACTCAGTCCGAGATTCATTGGTCCATTTGAAATTCTTCAAAGAGTCAGACCAGTGGTTCATAGGTTGGCTCTTCCAACGGAATTAGCCAAGCTTCATAATGTGTTTCATGTGTCAATGCTTTGAAGATATCGCTTTAATTAATCTCATAAGTTATAAGTTTAAGATATTCAATTATAGTTGGATTTCACGTATGATGAGGAACCAAAGGAAATCCTGGTTAGGAAAATCAGGCAATTGAGAAACAAGTAGATCCCTCTGGTTAAAGTACTTTGACAATATCATGGTGTATAAGAAGTAACTTGGGAGCCAGAGGCAGCCATGAGAATGCAATATCCTCAATTGTTTAAATCAGGTATGAATTTCGAGGACGAACTTCCTTAAGGGGGAGAGATTTGTGAGGCCCCTACATGACCCTAATTGAAACTTTCATGATTTGAGTAGGATTTATTTGATTAAGATTAAATTAAAAATAAATATTTCACATAAGTATGGGACAAGTGATTAATTATTGTACTATTATATTATTTGCATGAAAATAAAAGTTAATGTCATAGTTTAAAATTTCTCAAGGATATAATTGAAGTATAAAGTATTAATTTGGGGTAAATTTGTAATTACGGCATCTTTAGGGTCACATATGAATAAATGAATAATTAAGAGGTCAATTTATCAAATGGATTAAATAGAGAGATTGATTTTAAAGATAGAATAAAATGAGGGGTCAAATTATAGCATGTATAAAGGTATGTGATATTTGTGTGACATGTAAAGTTTAGAAGGAATAAAAGGGAAGTTTGCCACTTATATAAATGGAAAAAAGTTAGTGGGAAAGAGAAAAGAAAATATTTTCTGCTAGTATTTCAACTTAGATGGCACCATCTCCCTCTTCATTCCCTTTCATCTTTGTTCTCTTCTCTTAAATGATCAAAGCTTTTCCTCAATTTTATTTTCAAGAATTTGGATGCATGTGAATTAGTATGAGATAATCTTTGAACTCAATTGCTATGGTAAGAAGAAATTGAAAATTCTCTTCTTCTTCTCCTTCTTTTTCAATGGAAATATTGTACACTTTGATGAAAAGGAGAATTCTTGATTTTAATGCAAAGATATGTGCCTTGTTGTAGAGGAAGATTGTAGTAAGAAGAATAAGGCCAAAGGAGTTTAGAAGGAGTAGGGATTTCTATTGGTTTCGGCCAAGGTATGGGATAGGTTTATCTTACTTTCATGTGATTATTGATTGAATGACTAAGATGCATATGTGTAATGGATTGAATAAATGGATGAGTTATGAAGTTAGGATGTGTTACAACAAGGGTTACATGAAGAATTGATGAAACTAATGACTGTAATTTTGTCATTAAATGAGTTAGAGACCTTAAATTGAAATCATGTTAATTTCTATAGATACAAAAGAGTTATATGTATAAATGTGTAGTTGAAACCTAGAACTAATTTAGCTTCTAAATTATCCCTATATTGATTGAATGTTAGGTGCATTATTAATTCTGATTTTGAACAACTTGGGGTAAAATCTCAATAACTGTTTGTACAATGATCATAATGACATGAAGTTAATTCCTACTAAAAATATACTTCAAAATATACAATATCTATGAAGAAAGAAAAGTCTAATAATGCCTATGAGATTGCCTAATTTTCACTTGAAATCGGAAATTCTGTGTTGCCTACCCTAATGAACAGTCTTTAGTAAATTCCATTTATCTTGAGTTGTAGAAATGATATTTAAAATATTTTTGATTTTTTAAAAACTAGAAACATAGAGTAACAATGTTGTAGAAGACCATTTTTGCTGAAAAAGCCATTTGAAAGGTCTAAAATTATGTAAAAATTGAAGTAGAAAAACTATTTTGTAAAAAGTTTCTTAAGGCATTATTGGGAGTCGCGGTCGCAACTATTTGTCTTAGCCATGGTCACCGTCTAATGTCAATTTTTGCCTTTATTCATGGCTAGGACCAATTGTCTCAGCCGTGGCCCTTTCCTTTTTTAGTCAAACATGATTTTTAGCCTCGTCAAATACCAACACTTACCCTAAAATTTTGAAACACATCAAAAACATGTTAAAACATGTAATTTAATTTATAATATGGCATTAATATATGAGTTTATAACACTTTAAAATATAAATAAGAAATTTATATGTGTAATAGCAACACATGATATTAATATAATGATTTATAAAAACAAACTTATGAAGATATGTTGTCACTATTTATATTGGAAATCTAATTGAAGTACATGAATATGTGAAAGTATAAGGTTATAAAATGATCATTGATTCTTGTATGATAACATGATTGTATCATGATGTGTTGCCTAAAGAATAGCATGTTCAGGTATAAGTTCATGATGAGAGGTATGTTCAATCACTGACACTTGAATTTGTACATGTGTACATAAATGCATGTTTATACAGTAGAGAATTGTGTACTATAATATGCATGTATAGAGTGTATGATATAAGTACAAGCATGATATTTTAAATGAACATGAAAAACTGTATTGCCTGCTACTAGAGTTTAATTATGGATTGATAGGCACCTATAGGGAATTACAGCTGCCATAGTCGATCTCTTTGGGTCCACAATATAGTTGATCCAGCTGGATCTTGCACAGCCCATTTGGTTTGTTTCTTGACCCGTTTGGGTCCTTGATCAGTTACCATACAGTTGGCCTTGATTGGGTCCATAGTTTTGATATCTTCGGATATCCACCATTTGATAGCCTCGGGTATCCGCCCATCCCATTATCAACTCTTAGAACTTAAGTAGGCTAATGTAAAGCATTATTGTTTCAAAGTTAATCACAGTATGAATTTTGCATTTGATAAATGGTTTATCATGTTTAACAGTGGTTCCTTAAGCATATAATGGTATCTATTTACATTATGTACAAATCTTCTTATGAATTGTATGATTTCAAGTATGCTGAATTAACTGAAGGGTTATCTTGTTATGTAAGATATTGTGCTTTATCTTATACTTTTTCCTAACATGTAAATATTATTATTATTCAATTGTTTTTGTATATTCTATATTTCTGACGACCACTGTGATTGATTGTCCTTCATGTCTAGAATCCTTACTAAGCTATATAGCTTAGCACGGGTTATTTTGATCCGTATTAGTTTTTGGTAGTCAAGGCTTTTACATAGGAACATTTTCTGCATCAGGATAGGTCAACACCAGTCTATAGAAGTTGATGTAGGAAATTTTGATAAATTTTGTTTAGTTCCTTACATGTTTAATATGTATAAGGTTTGTAATATATATATATACATGTATGTTATATGGAGGTTAAGTTTGTAATAAGCTTATAGTGAGAATACTAGTATGTGTAAGCATCTAGAAGCTATAATTACTTCATTTAAACATACCGAAATGCTGAATGCTATGCATGATAGTAAAATGACTAAAATAGCAAGATCTAGTATTATTAAGATAATGGGCTACATATGGAGTTAATATGTTTATTCAAAATGAAATGTACATGAAAGATGTGAGTAGCCTAATGAGAATACCAGTTATACGATTAAACGAATCAGATGACATGAATGCATATAGATGTTAAACGAGTTAATTACTCAACATAACATGATTTTAGTAGATTGCATTGTATATAGTAAAGATGTAGATTGGGGTGTTTCAAGTTAACTTACTCACAATGAGAGTTGGAATTTATTGATGGAAAAATAAAATGAATTTACTTAAAGTGTTGAATTCACTTAGATATAAGGAATTCTATTTGAGGGATTAAAGAATTGGCACTGAGCTTTACAATTTTTGTTTATCTTTATAATGACATGAGAGTGCTTATTGACTCTAAATAAAAACATCTTTAAGGACAATGAGAGTTACTTTGAATAATCTCGGCTAAATTATTTAGTCATTTTATTTATACATTTACTTGTACTTGTTCTTAAATGAATTGCTTATTTTATTTCTAATGTATCTTCATACTATCATTTAAGTCATCTTTAATCATTTTTTATTTAATCTATGCAAAGTAGTTTAGATATTTAACTAAATACATAGTCTTTATTTTATTCGTTACCAATCCATTTACACTTTTGTGGTTTCAATACAAAATTTAACTTGTTTCCTTTTGAACGATACCCTACTCATTCTATATACAGTCTAGTGAGATTAAGGATACAAAGAGTCCCCCATCATTAACCACCTATGTAAAATCAATTACAATATATGTAACCTATTACTACTTTCTAATTTTTTCAATTGTCTCCTACTTTTCTGCTTCTCAAAGTCAGTGAGCAATAATCTTTTTTTCCTTGGTGGTTGAAATGGCAGTGTTGATGGTATGGAAAATTCATATGACATCTTTTTCACTTCGAATTGGAAATATTTTCTTTGGATCATCATGGTCAGGCATGATGGGTGTCAGATCCTTATCTTTACTACTTTGATTATCATCTCCATATGAACCAACAATATATATTGATGCATGTCCAGGTAGTATTATAGAAATCAATAGATCACACATAATTCAGTATTGCTTAAAAAATAGCAAATATCAAGTACTCACATTGTACATGATTTTGCCATTATCATCATAGAATATCCCTTGTCCTTTTTCTCGTCTTATCTGATGTTAGCTTTGATAGAATTTTTTCATTTTATGTTTTAATATTGCATTACGTATTATGGAACCATGTGATTCTTTTGTCATATCTGTTCCTTCATTTAATTGCACATTATTGCCTTGCTCTAGCTGAGTTGTTGTATCTTGCAAGTTGTTTGTGTCATTGGCTGTGTTTTTAGGCACATCAGCAGTGTTATTTGACTTTTCATATGAATCTTTATCTTATAAGTTAAGTTCAAAAAGATCCTAGCTCAAAAGAGAAAAATACAAATGACAAAAGAAAAAAAAGTAGGCATGCTAAATGTATTATAAAGTTAGTGATTTTACCTCGTACACTTTTTGTTGTTATGGCCTTCTTGTCCACATCTACTACAAGTTTGTTTATTTCATTTTTTAATAGCCTCTCGATTACTGGTCCACTTTGGGTTTGTGATTGTTATGTTGATACTTTTTTGCTTGCTTATCCCTTTTTGCCCTCCATTTTATCCTTCTTTCTTGACTTTTTGGGTTTGCCATGCATCTACATTCTCGAACTTCCTGCCCCTTACTAGTTGCATCTTATTTACATAAGTTGCTGAATATTTTTCCTCATGATAGTAAAGGTAACTATGCTTAACCGAATCCTTACCCTTGTGATAAAATGTTGTAATTGCATATGCGCATGGAATACCAGTTAAATCCCATACCCTACAAGTGCACATTCTCTTATCCATCAATACATTGTGCTTATGATCTCCCTTACTGACTTTATATGCAACTTCTCCATTCCACTCAATGCTACAACTGGATGCAATATCAGCCCAATCCTAAAAAATTTCCATACACTATGGGTTATAATCATTAATCCAGCTACTCAATTTCTTTTCATTAACAACAAATAATTTCATTAGCTTAACTATAATTTCATCTACCATTCTGATAATTGGTTTGAACCTAGCAGTCAAAATCCAAGAATTAAAATTTTTAGAAATATTATTGTCCACTATGGCAGATTTGCACCTACTTCTAAAATAAGCCCTAAACCGAGGTTGTAAGGGATAACTTGCGACATCATTGGTAGCCTTTTTGGACAGATCTCTAATATTCTTTAAGTTGTTCAAAAAATCCTCCTCATATATACTCTAAGAACAAATCTAAAACCTTTTTACTAAATTCTTCTCCCCTGCACTTCTTGCAGCAATTGGCATAAATGTGCCTTGCACACCACCTGTGCTCAGCAAGTGGTAGTACATCTAACACGGCTGGTATAAGCGTGAAACAAAAAACACCGGCATGGAAATATATTAAAACTTAAATAAGAGCAATACAATATCAAAAATAATTCAAACAATTATGGAAATACACTAACCTTTTTCAAATCACTCAATATTGTCAATTGTGCTCCAGCTCTTAAGTCAAGCTCCTTAAATAACCTTATTAGAAACCAATTCCAATTATGCTTATTTTATTTACTAGTTATAGCCATGGCAATAGGAAACATCTGGTTTATTCCATTAATGACTATAGCAGTTAATAACATCCTTTTAACTTTTGTTTTCAAAAAGCCTCAATCAAGGCCTATGATAGGCCAATATCAAGCCTTCCATCCTTTGTTGCATGTGTCAAAACATATGAAAATTCTTTTAAAAACTCTTTTTCCTACTTCTAAACCATCCCTTAATAACTCAACTCCAACAGTGCTTCTAAGATTTATGGTTTGTAATTCATTTGCATAAGTTTCAAACACTAAGAAATCATCCTTTTAGTTCCTTTGAACTTCATTAAAAATTAGTTTTCTGGCTCTTTTCCTTTTGTCACATGTGACATGGATCCTATATTACTTCTCCATTTCTACCTATATTTTTCTTATTATTATTTTTCAATTTTCCTGGATTGTTTCCCTCATTTGACTTGTTGTCCACTTTGCTGTCACTCTTATATTTTTGAAAACTCTATAGCACTTATGTTGCAAACACAAAGTATTTACCTTCAACCCCAATTTTCCACTCTCTTTGGATGCATGAAACATAAAAAGGCATCCTTCTCTCTTACAATTCACTCTTACTCTACTAGGCTCATTCTTTATTATCTTGTAATCTTTACTAGTTGTTATAGAATATTTTTTCAATGATTCTCTCATAGAATTTGCATCCCTAAATTTCATTCCTTTATAAAAATATGTCCTCCTCTCTTTTGGATCATATCTAACCCTCTTCTTTACTATCTCAATCTTACTACTCTTTCACTTATAATATCCCTTAGATCTGATTTAATTTCTTTTTTGTGTCATTATACTGCCCCTCTACATCAGTATCTTCCTCAACACTACTACTGCTGCTAAAGCTATCAACATTAGCTCCATCAACATCTGAAATAGAAATGTTGCTATTTGTATCCCTACCTTCATAATTTGCATCCCTAACTACATAAGCCCTATCTTTACTAATTTCAAGCTTAACTATAAAAGGCATACTAACAGTAGCCCCAACATGCCTATCCCTAATAGGCCTATTAACATCAACATTGGCCCTATCACCAATTTCTCTACTACAACCCAATTTAGCTAATAATTCATTTGGGTATTTAATTAAGTCATATTTTGTAATAGGAAAAAATATCATTTGTAAAATAATCTAGAGTAGACAAAATCGTATGCATACTAGCATCCCCTACAAATGCAAATAGGCAATTAAACATTTCATTACATAGTTCAATACATAGCAGGTACTTCAAATCCTTCAAGCCCAACCTTTTAGTGAATTTAGCCCATATGTCTTATATCTTATTAAATCTAGATCAAACATTTTCATTAACTTAATTTTTCTCTGTATGTAGCCAAGCTATTCCCCAAACCCCCATCTCCCATTCTAGTTAAACCATAAATTTACAGTTGTTCTCAACCTAACCCTGCATTTAATTAAAGTAAAATAGTAAGAAATGAATCGAAAAGGGCATTTCAATGAAACTACAGTCACATGCCTATATTTGTAGATACTATGAAGAGAATAAAGTCACATGCATTCGGGATAGCAAGCTACAAATTTCAAAGGCATATTAAATATATAGATGGAAGAAAGTTGAATCTATTTGTATAAATAGAAAAGCCTTTAACCCTTTCATCCATAAACAAATAATGTATATAATTATTTGAACTACTTATACCACACAACTTGTAAATTCAAAATCACTAACCTGAAGGAGTCTTCAGCCTCTCTAGAGTTATCAATCGACATTTATAATGCATCTCTACTTCAATTTTTTTACTTAAAATAAATTCCTTTAAATTATGTACGAAATTTCTCTAATTTAAGGATTTAAGGTTTGATGCTTCTTCTCACTTGCAACTCAACGATTGGGTTTTTTTTTGTCATTTAGGGTTAATAATTTAATTTTTAAAAGTTAAGGAAAAGTGAATCTTCAAATCAATAGATCAATCTTAGTAGAAAGGAGAAGGAGAGAAGAATGATAGAGAGAGAAAGAAGAAGGCTAAATAATGAAATAAGGGAAAGAAGAAAGAAAGAAAAGTATATTTTTTTACCATCACATGCACAACACGTGCTGCCACATATGAAATGATGTGTCTAAGGACACATGGAAAATAATGACACCTCATACATTAACTGATGAAAGTTGGGTCAAATTTAATAGGGTTGGATGGCGGGGGCAATTTTCTCCAAAATTTATTACACAATGGTCACAAATCTCCTAACCGGAACATATCATAAGTAGCCAAAAAGAGACAGTTTCTTCTTCATATTTTTCTTTGTATAAAATTAATTTTACTAGTTAGTGAATAAATGTTACTATTCATAAATCTTTCAAAAGGTTATTAGACCCTAATTTTGGTGTGAATAATAAAGAGGTGTTTAATACTTTGATACTAGTGGTTTAAGACAATCTAATGCAAAGGACGATCAAATAACTAATAAAATTTAAAGGTAAAAGTTTTTGAATTTATCATATGTCTTTTTACAATTCTTTTTATGTGACTTGTAAATTGAGCGTTTAAATTTTGCCCTGTATATAATGTATGAACTCAACTTTAAATTCAATAATATAAACCCGTTTGGTAACTATAAGGGCAAATGTGAAGCCATTTTGATAATGTAAGAACAAATGTGAGCCAATTTGGTAATGACATGGACATTTTTGAATCAAAATAATTAAAGGAGAAATGTATACTATTTTGCATCATTGAGGGAAATTTTGGCTCTTTTTTCTTCATATGTTTGTATATCCATATTTATATGTATGTATGTGTCTAAAGTATACAATGCTTATGAAAGGAAAAACACATTTTTGGGTCCCTTAATTTTAATTTTTTTAACATTAGTTTTTTGTAATTTTAAAAGCTAACATTAGATTCTTATCACCTTTTATATGTATAAAATGATTATATATTTCTTTACATTTTTATGTCTTGGTGGGTGCCATAGTCACGTTAAGTAGACCTCATATTAGATTGAAAAATACATACTTTTTAATTGTTTTAGTTCTATCTAAATTCAATATAATATGAATATTCTAAAAATTAGAAAATTCAATAACAACTTTTAAAAATATACATACCTAATGTGAAAAAATATTGAATTGTAAGAGAGCTAGAATGGGTTTTCCTTATATAAAATGATATAGCTATTCTAAGTCATATATATTTTTTCTTTTTCTTTTTCTTTTTTGTCCTTTTAGCTCTATTTAGACATGTCAAATAGGTTGGATCGAGAATAATGGATCAGGTTATGAGCAGGTTGGATCATTACCAAAACAGAATGAGTATGAGTTAGGTTGCATATAGGTTAGATGGGTTATACATCAATCCATAAATTGACTCAAATGGGTTAGGTCACGAGTAGACCCTTTTATCTATTTACTTTTTTTTAGGATAAATAACTTAAAGAATAAAAGATTTACGTGATAGAGCAATGGGAATGGCTAACTCTAACCGAGGACAATCACTTTGGTTTTATTGCTAAGTTGTTCTATTTGTCTATTTAAAAAAAATATTTTTATCATAATTATCTTCCTTAAAACACCTTGAACATATACTTGCATAAAACATTATATATAATGCTAATGTATCCTAATCACATTGGTTATCTTTGCATAATTCTCTAAAATAGAAAAATAAAACCCAAATTAAAATCCTCTAAACAAGATACAAATGAATGGTTTAACATAAACAAACCTCCCAATCAATGGGAGAGAAAGTTGTAAGCCTCACCTGCCAGCTTCTACTTTCCCTTCCCCATTAAAGCCAATTAAGCTTCTCTAGCTTAGTTGGTTGGGTTCAATGTTGTGTGGGTTCTTCAATTAAACAAATCATAAGATTTTATGTTTAATCAACTCAATTTCATTAATCAATCTTTTTTTATCATATTCACCCTCCTTCCCCATTCCATGCTCATTAGTTTAACCATGAGTTAAATCTAATATAATTGAAATTTTTATGGGTAAATTGATAGGCCAAATTAAGTGCAGATCATATAAATCGAATCAAAATTTAAGAAATGTAACTCTATTTAATGCATGAAATCCCTTATATATCTAGATACCAATACATTTATTTCTTTTTCAGAAATATTTTATATATGTATTTTTTATCATTTATAAATTATTTCTTAATGTAACCATCTTGTTTGCCATGCTCTAAATATGCCATGATATCAACCAAAAAACCAAAAAGGAATGATAACTTAGGATAATTTATGATCTATTTAATAATAATATTATAGATATATTTTTTTCAAAAGTAATTAATTGATTTCATTTTCAAGGCCCCATTTTTGCATTCATCTTTTTTTGTTTGTTTTCTTCAAAACGAAACTATAGCATTTTAATGAATTTGTAGTTGAAAAAAGATAAAATTCACTCATCTTTCAAACATAAACTATTTTCTCTCCACATAGGCAAAAAGAAAAAGAGAGAAGGAAAAATGAATCCTTTTCCTCTGTGTATTTTTATAGCAATTTTTATCAAATTAGAGGTAGGAAATGTTGATTTCATAGGAACAAAAGGAAACCATTTTTTTTAATGGAAACCCTTACTATACAAATGGGTTCAATGCATACCAACTAACATATGTAACTTATGATCTTTCTCAAAGATTTAAAGTTTCAAACGTATTTCGAGAAGCATCTACCCATAGTCTCTTTATGGCTAGAACTTAGGCTTTCAGTGATGGTGGCTATAGGGCACTTAAGTACTCTCCTGGGTACTATAATGAACAAATGTTTAAGGTAATTTTCTCTTTATTGCTATTAAATCCTTTAATTTTTTTTTTCTTTTTTGCTTCTTCTTCTTCCTCTTTAATCAACTAGGTTTTCCTTATCTTTTGAAAATAATTATATTTAGGAATTGGATTTTGTTATATCTGAGGCTAGAAGATATGAGATCAATCTCATATTGAGCTTGGCTGACAACTATGAGAGCATTGGAGGAAAGAAATAGTATGTGAATTGTGCAAGAAATAATGGACAGGACCTTTCTTCTAAGGATGATTTCTTTAGGCATCCTATTGTTAAGGGTTACTTCAAGGACCATGTCAAGATAATTACTTTTCTTGCTTCTTTTAATTTTAGCTTTTTTAAATTGAAAATGTCTTCTTATTTTGCCATTTTTATTCCTTCATAAATCTTGCCAAAGTAGTTGCTATAGATTTAGTTAAATTTTTATCTAGTAAAAAAAAGCAAAAGCCTGTGTAGTATCATACAACTTGCTCTGTATTTTATTTTGTCAGCGACTTTTTCAAAACATAGAAAGCAAAAGAATTAAAAATGCATAAATACTTTTGTGCTTTTGTGACATCAATGTTTGACTTGATTATTGTATAGAGTTTCCAATACCTACTTTGCTAGTGAGTCATTATATATATATATATATATATATATATGTTGTTTTAATAACTGTTCTTAGTAGATTTAACAGCTTTACTAGACTTCAGTACAAGGATGAACCAACAATTTTTGCATCGGAACTTATGAATGAGCCTAGATGCACTTCGAATCCTTCTAGAAGAACCATTCAGGTTTCTTTATGTCTCTTTATTAATTACCTTGTTCCTTTCTTTATTTTAGAAATTGTTAATTTTTTCTAAAAAAGGTTTTTCTGATTGCTTTCTTTTGAGCTTTGTTGGAACCTTAACCAAATCCCACCAGGCCCCTTGAATTGCACCTGAATTTTGACCTAATTTTAACTAGTTCATTTGACTTTATAGCAATGAGAATTCAAATACTTGGTAGTTTTTTGCTTTTATCCTTCCATTATTGGATTTTTCAACCTTCTTAGGAAAATATGGTTGCAGACAAATGAAATTATCTTCATTTAAATGTTAATTCTTGATTCTTTTCATAGGCTTGGATAACAGAAATGGCTGGGTATTTAAAGTCTAAAGATAGAAATCATTTACTAGAAGTCAATTTAGGTGGAAATTATAGACAATAAACACCACAGAGGAAGAATCTAAATCCTAGAATTGAAATTAGAACAAATTTCATTGCCAATAATCAGATTCCAGGCATTGATTTTGTAACTCTTCATTCATATCTTGATCAATGGCAAGCCCAATCTTTCATTAACTATTACCATATATTAGGAAAGTACTAATATTGTTCTAAGCAACGAACTTAATGTCTCCAAGAATTTAGCTATTAATATCAATAAGCTTTTAGCATAGTGATGATCAATGTTATCTAATGCCTTTGGCTTCAAGTACCAACTGTAATCAAATCCCTTTTACCAAACATTTCTCATTGCCATGATTTATTTGTTCAATTGGTAGGTTATCAAACACTAATGATCAATACCAATTTAGTTTCTTGATAAATTGGCTCAGTGCTTATATCCAATATGTACAATTCATTCTACAAAATCCGATCCTGCTTACAGAATTTTAAAAAACTTAGAAAGATCATGGCTTCAGCACATACCAAAGAGACTAATTGTTTAATACGATTTACTACAAAATATATTGATCAGCTAAAAGAGAAGGTCTAGCTATAAGAGGCCTTTTTTGGCAACTTTTAATAAAAGGAATGGATAATTTTTGAGATGGATGTGAGACAATCTTGAGCCAATAATCATCTACTATTAATGTTATTGCTCAATAGTCATATAAACTAGTTCAAATTCGAAAGATTTTTAAAAGAACAGGGAATGTGTAGAGATGGAAAAGTGCAAAGGCTGTTAGAAGGCATCATCAATGACAAGGTGGAAATAGGGGTGGTAGGCAAACTAGAAACCGATGTCTTATAGACTTCTTGAAATATATATGAAAGTGAAAAGTGCAATGTTTTGTATTCTAATAGTACTTAATTAATCTGTTTTCACTTTTGAGGTTTTTTGTTTTTGGTTTTTCTTTCTTAAAGATGATTGTTCTTCATCTTAGAGGGTTTGATAGGTATTATTATATGATCTTTATATCCTATATTTTTGCCACTATCAGCTTAGTTCCTAATAAGACATGGAATTTCTTTACCTGAGAAACGAGAGTTGGCAATTATAGTTCCCGATCGGATCCTTAAGTCCTGCAAGAAAGAGTGCCCGATCAGACCAGGTGTAAGCACTTTGAAGCTTAAGTTAGTAGCTTTCTAGAGAGAGTAATTTGAGATAAAGTCTCATAGGTTCAATACCTTGAGCCACTATGCGTTAGGCTATTTATAAGAGTTAAAGAAGGTGTACTTGAGTACCTAGGATGTGATAACCGATGGTTGGAGCAGATGAGCAACGAGATGATAGGGAGTATGTGGAAGGTATGGGCGTTAACTTATATTAGTGGACTTATAGGATGTGTTATCCCATTAGTCCGATTGAACATGATGTGTCCCTATCCTTCTCTTATGGCTCGCACTCTAGGCTCATTTACTGATTGGCTTTGGGCCCTGGCAGGTGTAATAGGCTGACTATCTAGGCCTTGAGAGATGTTATTTCTATGGTTATCAGTTCCAAATAGTGTTTTATGCAAATTTATCTTTCTACTAGCTTTTGCTTGATCTTCTAATTAAGTAAAATGCCATGTCATTTTCCTAATTTTCCTCTCTATTCTACTTTATAATATATATAGATTAATATAGAATATGCAATGCTAATTGGGTCAGCAAAATGCAAATGATTTAAACTAAATGTTGATATGGCTTCATTAGTTATTCATATAGGAGTGTACAGTGCTCGAAACATGCATAAGAACACGTGATGAAAATAAAAATAATTTAAAATCTATTTGTATCTAAAATTTTTTTATATATTTAAAATAAATCTGGAACATTTATAAAAATGAGTATTTGTTCTAAAATTTCTTTACTAGCACGATAATTTTATGCATATGTATACCAAAACCAACATTTGCCATAAAATTCTTGATCAATAAACTATGAAAATAAATTGAATTGAAAATATTGTGAAATTTCAACCCAAAATTAAAATAACAATAAATTAATTTTCTATTTCTGAATACTCTTTCTTTTGCCACACTGGAAATAATCAAAGGGATGGTCCGATCAACTAACATTCACATTTAGTGCAAGCATACGCATATGGACATTAACCTGCTTCAAGTTCATGCACATTTTTGCTATGATATACTCATTTTATCCCATTTTAAAAGATAATTTTATATTTTTCATGAAAATTAAAAAAATTATTAAAAATTCTCAATTTCATAAAAAATATAGTAATTGACAAAAATACCCTTTTATATTTTAAAAAATTTTATTTAAAAGTATAGAGTAATAAAAAGAGAAATATTTAATAAGTTGTATAATAAATAAGAGTATACATGTAAACATATCCATCAAATTTAAAAAAAGATTGGAGTGAGACAAATTACATAGAAAAAAATAGCTCTTAAAATGAGACTGAGGGAGTGACATGCATAGCCTAGCTCTAGCTAGTTATCACATGATTATATCACGTACAAATCTATGTGTAAAATAATAATCCATACTTGGCCATGAATGACAATAACAAAGGCCACGCAAGAGAAAAAAAAAAGGCCTTATGCGGCCATGTAAGGGAAACAGGAAGGCCATGTGCAGCCATGCAGGAAGAAACTAAAGGGAATGTGCGAGCATGAAGGGAAAACTCAAGTGGGATGTGCAGCCATGCAGGGAACTTCTGAGGGATATGCACAACCATTCAAAGGATTTTTAAAGGCATCGTTCGCCCATTCAAGGGAATTTCAAGGGCTTCACATGGTCATTCAAAGAAAGAAAGCTACATGCGATCGTTTATGGGAAAGAGAGATACCACGTGCGGCTGTGTAAGGGACCTCGGCAAGCATAACTCAAAAGAAACCCAGATTATGTAGGACAAGAACTTAAATCCCATATCTCAATTCACTACTTATAGTAATGCTTATTAAACCTTTAAATCATCCTAAACTCATCTAAATTCAGAGATTTAACCTTTAATCTCATCAAAGAGGACACATACAAGAAAAGAAAAGAGGGAAAAAATTCCATTAACACGTATATATATAAATAACATCGTAACCCTAATTATCATACCTATAATTGAAGCTTCATAGCCTCAAGCTCCTATATTGATGATTTCTTTCTTCTCTACATTTAATCTGACTCACAAACCCTAATCCTAACCTTTTTTAATTCTCAATCCGTAATCAGCGAGTGAGAGAGAGATAAAGATTTATCTCCCTTCTCTACCCTATACTCCATCTCCACCTTCTTTAGGAAGCTTTTCAAGAGTGAGTGGGGTAAATATCTCACCAAGGAAATTTCCAAAATTACCCTTACACACTAAAACCCCTAATCACTTGTATTTCTTACATTTTGACCCCAAAATTTCTAATTTAAATCAATTGCATCCTTCTTTATAATTTAACTATAATCCATTACATATGTGCATAATTACCAAAAATACCTCTCATGGGATTTAACTTTAATAATTCAAAATACTCTAATTTTCCCTTATTAAACCATAATCTTCAATAATTTTACATATTTTGATTTGGGCCAGGATGGGGGTCTCACAAATCTCTCCCCCTTAAAAGAATTTCGTCCTCAAAATTCAAATTTGTAATCTTTATATTTATTACTACCAATTTCCTAACTCTGCATTAGCTATAAGTAAATATAACCATAAGCATTCTATAACCATAAAAAATTCATCCACCTATAACATTAGTACCTATCTTTAATCTCCAGATACTTTTATGCTCGTTATACTTCCTATCGATTTTCTCTTTCAGCTTGGCCAGAATATAAAGCGATGTTATTCATGTGTTATGAGATGATATGGGATGTTATGGAATGCCTCAATGATTTCATTTATGCAAATGAATAACAATGCATATTCTAATATACTGTACATGTTTTACCCAATCACAATACCATGAAACATGTTTAATTGCCAATGCTGATTAGGAATTTTTTTGATAAATATATAAAGCATCTTAATAACCTTGACATCTTACATCATTATCAATGCAAAAATCAAATTCTCTTATAATCATATAAACTTTTCCTTAAGCACCTTAATAACCAATCTAGATGTACTTATAATCAGACCTATACTATATTTAATTATAGAGCACTAAGGCATTTAAACACTTCTAATATCAGGAGGTGAGATATACTGGTATTTCCTCTAATATCACCTCACAATCTTTGGGCCATAATTCTACCAGTACTCCAATACAAAACAATCATAGGTTAATCATCTATCACAATCATCAAAAACCTGCATCCAAATAACAACAACACATAATATAGCTATTTACTCTAGGACAATTCGTCTAAACTTTTAAGATCACATTGTCAATTACTTTCTGCCCATAAAAGACTAAACCTCAGTATTTTGATACCACTAACTGTAACACCCTAATCCACCAGACATGCATAAACATCAATACTAACATAATCCCTAATAAAGATCAGGTATAAATAATAATAATAATAATAATAATAATAATAATAATTATTATTATTATTATAATAATACAGGCCTTAATTACATGTCACTACATAACCAAAACAAACTCTTAAATAAGGAGACATAACATAACCGGCCTTTAATACATTATGAAAACCTCGAAGACAATTACAACCTGCCAAATCTTCTCGTCAAAGTGGGTTAAGCCACTACAACTATCAATCCAAAATGGAGCTTATCCAGAAACCTAGGCGGATACACAAAACTATGCTAAGCGATAATGCTTAGAGGGGAAACAAAACTCTATGGACAATTCTTACCAAAATATCATCAATACATTACAACCATCACAATTAAGGAAAACATACGAGTCTACAATATTAATAATTTACAATGAACAATTCTTAGGAATCTTCAACCTTAATAATAAGTACTATTCTTACAATAATATAAAGCATTACTTGAACTCATCTAGCTCCTGAAGACTTTTCAACTCACAATCCATTCATTTATGGATCCAGACATCGTGATTATTGATAGCAGAACTTCACTCATATGCATTTAATCACATCGGTTACATAAAGTATGCATTCAAGGTTTAATTGAAACATAAGGGAGTGCATAAGTCTTGTAACATCTATAATAGATACCATTAGACATAACCACTTCACATATATCATGCAATCTTAAATATAGAATACATTTATAATTCCCAATCCTACTTATAATCATGTATTCCTTAATGCTATCTTAGCATGGCAACTAAATGTCAAATAAAATCATAGTATATCATGCACTGTCCTTCGGCTTATGTATGAGCTATTGGTATGCACATTCATATGTAAACATTTACTAGTATTTGCTAACCAACTTTGCATGAAATTATAGAGAACAACCTTACATATCATGATTTCCATAAAGAAATATAAATGCACAATCTTGATATTAAAAGTCTTCATAAGGTTATATGCATGTCCATATATATGTGTGTGTGTATATATATATATATATATATATACAACTTGATTCATTACATTACATTTTTGTTATACATACTTGCTCACATACTGAGTCTGACTACTGATCATACCCTAATTACATCAATGATAAGATATCGCACTTACATAATTTGTTGATAGTTCTCAATGACATACCTTGTTTTTATTTGCCGTGAGTAGTTTCCATACCATATCATATTTCTTTATTTTAAGCACATTTATATTTTTTATCTTTAATAGCCTGCCTAACTACTAGTTCAAAGGGTGGATAACGAGACCAATGGATACCCAAAGGTATCAAACAATGGATATCCAAAGATATCAAATGATTGATATCCAAAGATATCAAATGATGGATATCCAAAAATATCAAATGATGGACCCAAAAGGGCCGAACTATGGTTCCATAAAGAAACAAACAATGGACCAAACGAGGTTAACTATTGCAGCTGCAACGGTATCCCTTTAGGCATGCCTATTTAATCCATAACTGAACTAAGACCCATAGGCTTTACCACATTTAAGAACATCTTTGTTTCAACATATTCTTATTTATTCATTACAACATTTACTTAAAGCCACAATTCATATAAGAATGTATATTATTCTCGTCATAGATTGGTATTAAGCTTTAGGCTCTAGTAAGGTCACTTAATTTGAAAATTCTTATGTATGTATATATGTATATGGAAAGAGTGAAAAGTTTTAGAGTAATAAAACCTTCTGAGTTAAGGTACGAGATTCACTTGAAAGCTATTTTAGAGGGACTTGCATATGGCAATGCTAATATGAATGGTTTTGCTAGAATGTGTTTAGGTGCATATCGGGCACAAAACTAAAGAAGAGTAAGAGGCAACATAATAACATAAAAATTATATGTTATTAAGTGTGTCATATAAAGTTGACATAAAGTATATAGCCTATCAAAGTAAATGGTTTTAACCAAATTATTATACATTAATGTGTCTTTGCAATAACATGGAAATACTATGATGTGGCTTAGTGTTTATAAGAGGATAGTTGAAATGTTGCTTTTGTAAGTTAAAGAGATGGGATGTTACATTTTTTGCTTAGTTATGAGATTATAAAAGTTTGGTGATGCTTCAAGTCATAATGGAAGGTAGTGAATAGCTTTGATGTAAAGGAACATGCTTGATTGTTTGCTCATGCCCTATGTTTTATTATGTTAATGCATGCCCGCTAGTAGTGTACTGCCATATAGAAGGGATTAATCTTACATAAACTTGCTTGAGTATAAAATATTATAAGATACAAAGTATAAATAAAGTGATTTATGCATATATGATCACGTTAGGGTATATAACATGTTGTCCATGATCTAATAGACTACAAAAGTAAACTAAGGAGTTAAATAGGAATAAGTGTTGACATTAGGATGAAAATAACCTATTCATCTTATTATATTGGTAATAGATGTTTAAATCCTTTTTAGGTGATTATGTATTTATTTGAATAGCTATGATATGGTATGGAAGCTACTCATGGCAAACAACAACAAGGTATGCCATTAGGAGCTATCAATGAAATATGTAAATGCAATCTTATCGTTGATGTAATTATGCTATGATAAGTAGTCTAACTCAGTATGTGAACAACTATGTATAACAAAAGTATGTAATGTCATGAATTAAGTTGCATATATGTATATATATAGGTGGACATGCGTATAACCTTATGAAGACTTTTAGTATCAAGACTAAACTTTATATTGCCTTATGGAAATCATTCATAATGTTGATCATGACGAGATAAATCAATGAAAGATTATACTTTATTATTGTTTTCCTAATCATGCAACTACTATGATATGTATGAATGAATGTTAATGCAACTATGTGATCATATGACCGGTATCCATGCATACTAGAGCCTAAAGTTTAATACTGATTTATGATTAGAATATTATGCATTCTTATATAAATTGTGGCTTCAAGCAAATGTTGTAATGAATAAAGAAGAATATGTTGAACAAAGATGTTTTTAAAAGTGGCAAGGCCTATGGGTCTTAGTTCAATTATGGATTAGATAGGCATGCCTAAAGGGATACAGTTACAGCTCCCATAGTTGACCTCGTTTGGATCCATTATTTTATCTTTTATAGAACCATAGTTCGTGTAAGGACCCAATCCTAGTGTTAGTCAGATTATGGTTAATTAATGTGGATTATGATTAAATTAAGGTAATTAATGAGGTTAAGTCCCATAAGGGGTATTTTGGTAATTTCAGCATGTAAGCATATAAGTTGAGTTAAATTATAATAAAAAAAAATGATACAATTGAAGTTAAATTAGAAGTCTTGGGGTTAAAGTGTAAGAAATGGAAAAATTAAGAGATTAAAGTGTATAAAGGTATATTGGGAATTTATCTTAATGAGATATTTACCCCACTTATGCATTTAGGGATTCTAGGAGAAAAGGAGATCAGCATTTTAAGGGAGATCTCTCTCTCTCTGTGATTTGAGGAAACTAGGGTTTTGGTGTTTGGCTTCGTGAAGGAGAATAGAGGATCTATGAGTGGTAGAGCTGGATCTTGAGGATTGAAGGAGATGAAGCTTGAATATAAGGTACGAAATTTGTTTTTCAGATGTTACTGTATATATTTTTCCTCTTTTGTTGTATGTGTTTTCTTAGTGAGATTAAGGGTATAATCTTGTAAGTTTTGATGAGTAAAATGTGATTTGAGACTTAAATGATCATTTAGTAAGTGGGAAGGTGAGATTTATGATTTAAATTCATGTTCTGTATAATCGGGTTTATGGGTTTCTTGTTACCTTTGGCATACACAACCAATTAGCTTTTTTTCTCTTGAAGTGCATGGCTAATTAGCTTTTCTTCTCTTAAAGTGCATGACCAATTAGCTTTTCTTCTCTTGAAGTGCATGGTCAATTAGCTTTTCTTTTCTTGAAGTGCATGTCCAATTAGCTTTTTTTCTCTTGAAGTGCATGGCTAATTAGCTTTTCTTCTCTTAAAGTGCATGACCAATTAGCTTTTCTTCTCTTGAAGTGCACGGTCAATTAGCTTTTCTTCTCTTGAAGTGCATGTCCAATTAGCTTTTGTCTCTTGAACTGCACTACCACTTGCCTCTTTTCTTTTTTTTATCATGCACAACCAAGCATGACCCTTGTTCTTTCCATGTACGACCAAGCATGGCCCTTGTTCTTTCTATGCATGGCCAAACATAGCCTTTGTTCTTTCCATGCACGACAAAGTGGCCTTATAATCCTTGCATTGCATGGTCAATTAAACTCGTCCTTCTTATTATACACGGATAAGTATGGCCTATTATTTTTATTGCATGGCCAAGTGCCTTGTTCCTCTTCCAGTACATGGCCACATGTACTTCCTGTACACATGCTCCTAAACAATAAATCACCCATAATGATGAGTTTAGTGTTATCTTAAAGTCATTAAAATAGCCATATAATTAGGACAAACAAAGCTAGCTGTGAGTAATGTTGACGATAATTGCTATTAAGAGGGGGGTGGTTAGTAGGCTATCTGATTATTGAGGGATTAATAGATTGTGAAGCTTCCCCAATGCTATAGTTTAGTAAGATATGGTTAGAAGAATATGATTACAAGATGAGGTGTTATTGAAATTTACATGACATAAATGACTCTATAAGAGGGAGTAGATTAAATTAAGTTGTAAGTCACCTAAAACCACCAATATGTTGTATATGGTATGGCCACCTAAGTAGAAAATCCCTTTGTATAATTATAGGCATATAACAAGAATGAAAAATTTTACAAGGTGAGGTATGGGGTTTGCTTGAGAGCTACTTAGAGGGATTTGTCTTTGGCAAGGGCTAAAATGAATGGTTTTTTAGAATGCATTTTGGTGTATAACGGGCACACAACTAAATAAAAGTAAGAGACAATATAATAACCTAAAAAGTTAAATGCCATCAAATGTGTTATACAAGTTGATAAAAGCTATATAACATATCAAAGTAAATGGCTTTACCTACGCTATTGTTGTAAGGACCCGATCATGACCCTAATTAATTAATGAGGGCTATCGCTAATTAAGGCAAACTTTGCAATTATCGAGGTTAAGTCTCAAGAGTGGTATTTTGATAATTTTAGCATGTAAGTATATGAGTTAAGTTAAATTATAACTAAAGACAAGGATATAATTGAAGTGAATTAGAAAGTCTTAGGGTTTAGTTGAAAGAAATTGAAATAATGGGTGTTTAATTGTGTATAAGGGTATAGTGGGAATTTCCCTTGGTAAGATATTTATCCCACTATAAACTAGGGTTTTAAGGGAGATGGAGATCGGCATTTGAAGGATCTCTCTCTTTCTCTATCTTTGTCTCTCTCTCTCTCTCTTTATATGGTCACGGTTTGGAGATGGATGCTAGGGTTTGGGAGTTAACATGAAAGGTAATATTTTTCCTTTAAGATACCTTATTTCTTTTCTTTTAATTTGTGATTTCTTTGGTGATGAGAGATTACAAGATCTTGTTGTCATCATGTGTAAGGAAATGATAGAGAAGCATCTAAATCAAGTGAAAGAGAAGAAATGAATCATGTTTAAAGGAGGTGAAGCTTGATTTTGAGGCACGGTATTTATTTGGAAAAGTTACTGTATACATTTCCCATCTCATGTTGCATGTGTTTTCTTTGAGAGATTAAGGGTAAATATTGTATGTGTTGATTATTTTAACATGATTAGTAACTTAAATGATAATATAAGTATGTAGGGAGGTGAGATTTAGGTTTTAATTTTATGTTTGCATAATCGGGATTCTGGGTTTTCCTTCATTTCTTCCCATGCGTGGCCACTCACCATTTTCTTCTTATTCATACGTGGTCACACATGTATTTTCTCTTGGGATCACATGGTCATGTGTTGATTTGTCTTTAAGGATGCATGGCCACATGATGATGTTCTTTCTTCTCACCCACGACCATGCATGTGTTTCTCTTTGGAAACACACGGCCACTCACCTTGTTTCTCCTTGGTGTGTGCGGCCACGTGTGTGTTTTCTCTTGGAGACACATGACTATGTGTGTGTTTTCTCTTTGGAAACTCGTGGCCACATGATGCTTTCTTTCTTCTCACCCACGGCCACATGATGTTTATCTTCCCCTTGCACACGACCAATTATGCTTTTATCTCCGAAAATACATGGCCAACCCTCCTTTCATTGTATGAAATGCTTGACCAACCATGCTTTATCTATACTCTTTCATTCATTCGAGTATATCTCACCCTAAGATTTAAGCCATGTAATTAGATATTGAACACAGTATTATGTGGTCCATAAGATCCTAACGAGAGCAAGAATTGAGATAATTGGATTAGTAATCAGTATGAGTGATGGTAAATAGTTACTAAATGGAGATGGATATGTTACTTAATTACTAAGGCAGTAATAGATTATGAAAGTTTGTTCTAATGTTAGAGTCTATAAAGATATGATTTAGAAAGACATGAATATATCATGAATTATTATAAAAATTAAAAGTCATAAAAAGCTATTATAATAGGATGAAGATTGATTTAAGCTGTAATTCATCCAAAGTCACCTACAAATGAATAAAGTATGATTGCTTAATATGAAAGTATATATATATATATATATATATATATAAATATATATACCTTGTTATACATAGATTAGATTGAAAGGCTTTAAAACAATAATCCTATAAAGATATGGATTGGAGTCCACTTGAACTCTAATTACAAGAAGTTACAGGTAATGATGCTAAAATAATTAGGTTTCTAAAATATGTTTTAGTGCCTAATAGCCAGAAACTAAGAAGAGTGGGAAGACATATAGTAATCACACGAGTTTATGCTATTTGATATGTCCTTTATAGTATGGTATAAAGTATGTACTAGGCCAAAGCAACTGGTTCTACCCAGATACTATTTTGGTAATCCTTTGCAGCGACACGAGAATATTATGATTTAACCTTTTAATGAGAATAATATAGTTTCCATGTTACAGGTAACCTAGTAACTTTAAATGTACATGCTAATTAATGTATTTTACACACAAGTATAAGGTATGTAATATGCCTAAGTTTAAAAGAGAATGAATGTTTTAAGGGATATTAAAAAAAACTATAGAATCTTGATTATACTTCAAGTCTTCATGGGAATTGATGGTGAACCTTGATGTAAAGGATCATATTTGTCTGTTATTCATACCCTGTGATGTAAAATAAAAGTTACAAGTCTTCAAGTACTATTCTATTGTTTAAGATGAGATAATCTTGTACAACTCACTTAAGAAAATAATGTTATAAACTAGAAAGTAAAAATAAGATGATCATGATATATGTGATAATGTTAAGGTAAATAATCTAGTGCCTATGATATAATAGACAATAAAATTGAGCTAAAGGGGCTAAAGATGAATAAGTGTTGACCTTATGCTATACAAGAACGTAGTTATTCTATCATATGTATCATTAATGCTTGAGTGCTGCAATATTTGATTATGTTATCATGTGATTAATTATGAGAATAGGGAAACTACCCATGGCAAGCAGTAACAAGGTACGTCATCGAGAACTATTTATGAATTATGTAAGTGTATGTGTTACGATGACATAACTGCATATGCAAGTTCATTTAATAATACAATTACTTTTTACCTACTATCATTAGATATCTCATGTTAGCATAATCATGATATGTTAATCAAGTGATGCATCATACCTATTCAAGCGCTCATCATTAATACTTTACAATATAGCATATCGTATATATATATGTCATCATGTATACAATACATAATCCCTATTGAATAGGAATATATAACATCATAATAATATACTTCATTATGTTATCATTCAGGCATCACACATGAATATAGTCATATATTGTATTTCTTGTTTTACAATATAAGTGCACGTTCAAAAATAATGCACTCTATCATTAGAGTATGAATATGTAAGATTAATTGCATAAAACAATCATGTACACAAATTTCATCACAAATAAGTGTGAGATATTTTCATCACAAGTCCTTACCCATGTACACGCGTGAATGTATATGTATACATATAATCTTGTATTAATAGTCATATTACCTGCTCTATCCAATTCATTTTGTAACCACATAAACACATATTTAGTTCAATTAATTGAAAATCATAAGATAAAGTACATTAAAAATCTGCACAGGGCAGCCTTCTGGACTCAAATTGTGAGCCACAAATGAATTTGATAATGGCATTTTTAGACTATATGATCTTCTATAATATTATTCCCCTATGTGTCTAGTTTCCATAGCATCAAAATTCACCTTAATATCTTACCTATATCTCAAGATATTTGAAAAATACTATAGCCTGTTCGTGGAACCAAAACAGTATTAGCTGTCACTTATAAAAATTCATAGCATAAAATCAAGAGGTATTTAGACAAAAATTTCTTCATCAAAAACGTACTCCTAGGTATCTAGTTTACCCATAATTTTACAGAATAAGATTTTGACTTCTCTACTAATACTTATTCCCAAAACACCAACATCTGTACCTTAACAGTCCAAACAGATTCAACGAATTTAATGCTAATTATTTGAAATACTTAGAAATACAATTAGGCATTACTTCCTTCATATATAATGTGTATTTATGAATCTAGTTTGCACAGAAATTAATTTCATGTCATTCTAATCGTTGTACATACACATATCTCAATTATTCCCAAACCTTGTCCAGAATCCGAATTTAAAAGTTCTCCTAAATTCAATAAATCATAAAAAATATCTAGAGGCAGAATTGAAGGTAGGTTCCTTCTTCAATTTTGTAGGCAAATGTCTTATATAACTACAGAAATTTGATTTGTTACAATTAGAGGTCTCTATTACAAATTACACTAAATTTTCAGTCAATAGGTCAGAATTTTCATCTCATCTCTTCATGCACATTTCATATATTGAACTCTCTTTTAATTACTACAAATTCAATTTAATCACAACAAGTTCCAGCAACCATATTCACATGCATAAACCAAATTCACATGCATTAAGGTAGGCCTAATCCCATACCTTAGCCGACCCCTATCACTCCCAAGCTTTCAATCCCTTGCAATGTCTTTCCCTTTATCCTTTCTATCTCCTCCTTCTTTAACTACAACACAATTCATTCCCCATTATTCCATCATTTCCAGCACTTGTTCATCATTTACCACAACCAAGATGAGAAGAAGAAGATGATGAAATTCAATAGAAACCACTTACCTTAGAGTTAAGCACTTAAATGCCTTAATTAACCACCAAGATTTGTCACTTAACTTGCATGAAGATTCAAAGACTTGAAAGAAAATACAAGGAAGTAAATTTCTGGTTTTTCTCCTCTCTCAATGCCGACCACACCTTCACCCTCTCTCACTTTTCTCTTTCCATCCACTAAGATTATTCTATTTATAATGCTATGGTAAATGTCCCCTTTAGTCCTTCAAGATTTTGCATGTCACATTAATAACATCCAATTCTTTGCATGTCACAAATTATACCCCACCATTTAATTAATTCTTAATTTAACCTCATCATTTAACCTCTTTCTTACATTAGCCTCTCCATTGTTCTCAAATTCTCAATTGACCCCATTAAAATGTCATAATTACCAATTTACCCCAAATTAATAATTATACTCTAATTAAACCCTCAATTCAAATTACATCACACTAATCAATTTATTTTCCATGCCATTAAAATAATAAAAACGTCATTTACCCCTTAACAAATTATTTATACGAATTTCTCATTAAATTCATAATCTTAATCAATTAAAACTCTTCTCAAAACATGAAATTTAATTAGGGTCATGTAAGGGGTCTCACAATTCTCTCCCTCTTAAGGAATTTCGTCCTCGAAATTCATACCTGATTTAAATAATTGAGGATATTGCTTTATCATAGCTGCCTCTGGCTCCCAAGTTACTTCTTGTACACCATGATGTTGCCAGAGTACTTTAACTAGAGGGATCTGCTTGCTCCTCAATTGTCTGATTTCCTTAGCCAGGATTGCCTTCGGTTCCTCATCATAAGTGAAATCCGGCTGCAACTGAATATCTTGAACTTGTAACTTGTGAGATTCATCTGAGCAATATCTTCGAAGCATAGATACATGAAACACGTCATGAAGCTTGGCCAATTCCATAGGAAGAGCCAATCTATAAGCTACTGGTCCGACTCTTTGAAGAATTTCGTACGGACCAATGAATCTCGGACTAAGTTTTCCCTTTTTCCCAAATCTAACCACTTTTCTCCAAGGAGATACCTTTAAAAATACTTTATCACCCACCTGGTAATCGATATCACTTCTTTTAAGGTCAGCATATGACTTTTGCCTGTCACTTGCTTCTTTCAGCCTCTGCTTGATAATTTGAACCCTTTCTTCTGTATCTCTAACAAGGTCAGGACCAATTAACTTACATTCAGTCAACTCAGTCCAGCAGACTGGAGTTCTACATTTCCTACCATACAAAGCCTCATATGGTGCCATTTGAATACTCTTCTGATAGCTGTTATTATAAGCAAATTCCATTAAGGCTACATATTTATCCCAACTTCCAGAAAACTCCAAAGCACATCCTCTCATCATATCTTTTAGAATCTGAATAACCCTTTCAGATTGCCCATCCATTTGAGGATGAAAAGTTGTACTGTACTTGAGCTGTGTTCCCAAAGCTTACTGTAAACTCAGCCAAAATCTCGATGTAAACCTTGGATCTCGATCCGAAATTATAGACACAGGTATACCATGTAACCGTACAATCTCATTCACATACAATTCTGCAAGCCTATCCATGGAATAATCAGTTCGAACTGGTAAAAAGTGAGCTACTTTTGTTAACTTATCCACTATTACCCAAGCAACATCATATTTTTTTTTAGAAAGAGGCAAACCAGTAACAAAATCCATGGTAATGTCTTCCCACTTCCACTGTGGAATCAGAATGGGATTCAAGAGACCTGGAGGAAATTGATGTTCTGCTTTCACTTGCTGACATGTTAGACATTTAGAAACATAATCAACAATATCCTTCTTCATACCAGGCCACCAATAAAACTGTTTCAACTCTTGATACATCTTGTTCCCACCTGGATGCATAGTAAATGGAGTATTATGTGCTTCATGCAACAATGTTCTTTTCACTTCTTTATCATCAGGGATACACAACCTGTTATGGTAGTATACACCACCATCTTCTTTCACTGAAAAATCAGATTGATTACCTTCACAAACTGTTTCAACAATCTGTTGTAACTTGACATCATCCTTCTGAGCATCAATCATTGTCTGCCTAACCATGGGCCTAACTTTAAGCTGTGCTAGTAAAGCACCATCCAAAGTAAATTTCCATCTACACTGTTTTAACATCAACACTGCCATTGACTTACGACTCAAGGCATCAGCAACCATATTTGCTTTTCTTGGGTGGTAATCAACTATACAATCATAATCTTTGAATAATTCCAACCATCTTCTCTGTCTCAAATTAAGTTCTTTCTGAGTAAGTACTTGAGGCTTTTATGATCAGTATAAATCCTACATTTTTCCCCATACAAGTAATGCTGCCAAATTTTTAAAGCGAATACCACAGCTGCCAGTTCTAGATCATGAGTCGGGTAGTTCTGTTTATGTGGTTTCAACTGTCTAGATGCATAAGCTACAACTTTACCATCTTGCATCAATACACAACCCAAACCAACCTTAGAAGCGTCAATGTACATTGCATACTCTTTCCCTGACACCGGTTGAGTCAACACTGGAGCCTCAGTCAACATCTTCTTCAACCTTTCAAAGCTTGCTTGACAATGATCAGACCATTCAAACTTAATATTCTTTCTTAACAACTTAGTGAGGGGTGAAGCAATGACAGAAAAACCCTTCACAAAACGATGATAGTAACCTGCCAACCCAAGAAAACTTCTAATTTCATGTACATTCCTGGGTGGTCTCCAATTAACAATAGCTTCAATTTTGTTTGGATCGACTCTAACACCTTCAGCGGATACAACATGACCTAGGAAAGAAACTTCCTTAAGCCAAAAATCACATTTACTCAGTTTGGCATACAACTCATTTTCTTTCAAAGTTTGCAATACAATTCTCAGATGTTCAGCATGTTCAGCTTCATTTCTTGAGTAAATTAATATGTCATCAATAAACACAACAACAAATCGATCCAAGTAGGGTCTGAATATCCTATTCATAAGATCCATAAATGCAGTAGGTGCATTAGTCAACCCGAATGGCATAACTAAAAATTCATAATGCCCATAACGAGTTCTAAAAGCAGTCTTAGGAACATCCCCATCTTTAACTCTGAGCTGATAATATCCTGATCGCAAATCTATCTTTGAGAACACACCAGCACCACTTAACTGATCAAATAAATCCTCTATTCGTGGCAAAGGATATTTGTTCTTCACTGTCACTTTGTTCAACTGTCTATAGTCGATACACATTCTCATAGACCCATCCTTCTTCTTAACGAATAAAACTGGAGCACCCCAAGGTGACACACTAGGTCTGATAAAGCCTTTGTCTAACAATTCCTGTAATTGAACCTTCAGCTCTTTTAATTCATATGGAGCCATTCTTTATGGTGCCCTGGAGATTGGGGCCGTACCAGGTAACATATTAATAGACAACTCAACGTCTCTTTCTGAAGGAAGTCCAGGTAATTCCTCAGGAAATACTTCTGGAAATTCTTTCACAATCGGTATTTTATCAAGCTCCACTGTATCCCTTTTTGAGTCAAGGACTAAAGCTAAAAATGCTTCACATCCTTTTCTAAGATATTGCCTAGCTTGCATTGTTGATATAACATTATTTGATAGCTTAGAATAATTGCCTTCTACTACCACTTCCTTTCCTTCATCATCCCTGAGAGTTACTGTTTTCATTTCACAATTTACCACTGCATGATGCTTGGATAACCAATCCATTCCCAGAATTACATCAAACTCATGAAAAGGCAACACAATCAAATCTGCTGGAAACTCTCTCCCTTGAACTACTATAGGACAGTCTTTGCACACCTTATTAACAATTATACTATGTCCCAAAGGATTAGTTACACATACATCAAAATCTAACTGTTGTGTTTTAAAACTATCTCTACCCGAAACCCCAATACAAACATATGAGTGAGTAGAGCCAGGATCAATGAGTGCATGTATGTTACAATTATAAAGAGAAAAAGTACCAGCTATAACTTATGTAGCATCATGTTCCTCTCGAGCCTTCATGGCATAAGCCCGTCTAGCAACCATTTGAGTAGAAGGTCTATCAACTGTTTCTGACATATTCTGAGACTGAGATCCATGATGAGCTGATCCAAACCTTCCTCTGCCTCTACCTCTTCTAGATAGGGGTGCATTAGAAGCTCCCCTGCTATTCTGTTGCTTAAAACCTTGATCCGATTTCAAAGGAAAATTTGCCATGAAATGATCAGCACTGCCACATCTAAAGCACTCTCCAGCCAATTTCCTACAATTACCCCAATGGTGCCTGGAATAATGAGAACACTCAGGTGCTTGACCCCCACTTTGTCTTCCTGAAGTTTCCCTCTCATTTTTAAGCTTGGCAGAAGATTCTTGTTTCTTTCCTTTATTAGCAGAACTAAAAATGGACTCTGCAGGCTGACCTCCTTGAGTTCCCCTAAATCTTTTTCCAGTAGATGATCCTCCCCTAGAACCACTTCTTTTATGCTCCCTCTCTCTTTTAGCTATCTCATACTTTTCAATTTTCATAGCAGTTGTAACCAGTTGATTAAAATCTACCACATTTAGAGATGTAAATCCAAACAATTTTTCTTTGATTCTATCATTCAGCCCATCTTCAAAGTGCCTGCATTTGAACACTCCTGTCAACATCTCCTTGGGAACATATTTGCATAATCGGCTAAATTCTTTTTCATATTCAGCCACTGATAAAACTTTTTGTCTCAAACTCAGAAACTGCTTCAATTTCTCCTCCTTGTAAGCCTCAGTAACATATTTCTTTCTGAACTCCCCCTCAAAGAATTCCCATGTAAGTGGGTCAAGTAACTGAGGTTGTCTCAAAATCAACTTCTACCAATCATAAGCCATGCCTTAAAGTAAGGACACAGCACAAGATACCTTATGATTTGCAGGATAGCTAATTTCATCAAATATCCTTTCAAGCCTTTCTAACCAGAACTCAGCTTCTTCAGATTGTTCTAAATTAGTGCCCATAAATTCTTGTGCTCCATGCTTTCTAATTTCGGATATTGGAGCCTTGGGCATAGTCATTCTCTGCAGAATCTGGGCCATATCCTGAGAAATTTTTAACAAAGCTTCACCAGGAACTGAAGTAGGAATTTCATTTCGATGTGATGATGAAGTCACTGGATTAGGAGGATTTGATCTTACTAGCAAATTACTTTCAGTCGATTCTTCTATAGTATTCCTAGAAGAATTCTCCATCTTTAATCTATAAGAAAACAGGAACTTCTGCATTAGGCCAACACAATACTATCTCATATAAAAAGATCATATACTCACATTGCCCAGAAAAGGCTAAACCAGGCTCTGATACCAAATTGTAACACCCTAATCTAATGCCTTTATCATGTATCATGTTATATCTTTCAATCACATAATAGTAGGTTATTAACCCAAAGTTGTATACATTTATAATATCAAATAGCCTATTTATATAGGTATCCTACGCATCAATTAGATATTTCCCATAACTTCAGTCACTTAATTATGTATGCACAATGTCTTATTCTATAACATACTCATCATTTTCATGTTAGCATAACTGTCTTAACTTCATATATTATCCTGCATAACATTTATCCATTAATCAAGCATATTTATGACTAAGCATTCTAGCTACTATATGCATGCATGCTTTAGCATTCTTTCACTGAAATTATTACATCACTTACTTTATATTACATATATATATATGATAGCCCTTTTGATACATATTAAACGTGCAAAAGAAATTGCACCAAAATAAAAAAAAAACCCTACATCAACTTCTATGACCTAGGTGTTGGCCTGTCCTGATGCAGAAAGCGTTCCTGAGCAAAAGCTTTCACAGCAGTACCTATACGGATTAAATCACCCGTGCTAAGCTATAAAGCTTAGTGGGGATACTAATTTTGAAAGACAATAACTCACAACGATTGACGGAATCATATAACATACAAAAGTTGATAATAACTAGAATGACATATTTAAAATAAATAAAGGACATAATAAAATATCATAATCAATAATCAAATCTCATATTTATATTAACATGCTTGAAATTAAAGCATAACGTAGGAGGATCGGTATCAAAAGTATCCAACTATCACATATGCAATGAGAAATATAGTTAAATATATTTTCTCATGTATCATGCTTTATTTATCTAAAATTTACTGTAACGCAATAACACAACCGTTTAGCCTGCTTAAGTTCTAAAGGTGGATAACGGGATCGGTGGATACCCGAAGGTATCAAATCGGTGGATATTTGAAGATATCAAAACTATGGACCCAAATAGGGCCAACTGTACGGTGGACCGGTCAAGGACCCAAACAAGGTCAAGAAACAACCCAAATGGGCTGTGCAAGATCCAGCAGGATCAACTATGCTGTGGACCTAAAAAGGTTGACTGTAGCAGCTGCAATATCCCTATAGGCGCCTATCTATCCACAATTGAACTATAACTGCAGGCAAACTCTATTTAATCTTTCTTTCCATATATCATGCTAACACTTATGGTGTTCATTTTGCACATGTATAATCATATAATAGCTATATTGTTACGATGACATAACTGCATATGTAAGTTCATTTAATGATACAATTACTTTTTACCTACTATCATTAGATATCTCATGTTAGCATAATCATGATATGTTAATCAAGTGATGCATCATACCTATTCAAGTGCTCATCATTAATACTTTACAATATAGCATATCGTATATATATATGTCATCATGTATACAATACATAATCCCTATTGAATAGGAATATATAACATCATAATAATATACTTCATTATGTTATCATTCAGGCATCACACATGAATATAGTCACATATCGTATTTCTTGTTTTACAGTATAAGTGCATGTTCAAAAATAATGCACTCTATCATTAGAGTATGAATATGTAAGATTAATTGCATAAAACAATGATGTACACAAATTTCATCACAAATAAGTGTGAGATATTTTCATCACAAGTCCTTACCCATGTACACGCATGAATGTATATGTATACATGTAATCTTGTATTAATAGTCTTATTACCTGCTCTATCCAATTCATTTTGTAACCACATAAACACATATTTAGTTCAATTAATTGAAAATCATAAGATAAAGTACATTAAAAATCTGCACAGGGCAGCCTTCTGGACTCAACTTGTGAGCCACAAATGAATTTGATAATGGCATTTTTAGACTATATGATCTTCTACAATATTATTCCCCTATGTGTCTAGTTTCCATAGCATCAAAATTCATCTTAATATCTTACCTATATCTCAAGATATTTGAAAAATACTATAGCCTGTTCGTGGAACCAAAACAGTATTAGCTGTCACTTATAAAAATTCATAGCATAAAATCAAGAGGTATTTAGACAAAAATTTCTTCATCAAAAACGTACTCCTAGGTATCTAGTTTACCCATAATTTTACAGAATAAGATTTTGACTTCTCTACTAATACTTATGCCCAAAACACCAACATCTGTACCTTAACAGTCCAAACAGATTCAACGAATTTAATGCTAATTATTTGAAATACTTAGAAATAAAATTAGGCATTACTTCCTTCATATATAATGTGTATTTACGAATCTATTTTGCACAGAAATTAATTTCATGTCATTCTGATCGTTGTACATACACATATCTCAATTATTCCCAAACCTTGTCCAGAATCCGAATTTAAAAGTTCTCCTAAATTCAATAAATCATAAAAAATATCTAGAGGCAGAATTGAAGGTAGGTTGCTTCTTCAATTTTGTAGGAAAATGTCTTATATAACTACAGAAATTTGATTTGTTACAATTAGAGGTCTCTATTACAAATTACACTAAATTTTCAGTCAATAGGTCAGAATTTTCATCTCATCTCTTCATGCACATTTCATATATTGAACTCTCTTTTAATTACTACAAATTCAATTTAATCACAACAAGTTCCAGCAACCATATTCACATGCATAAACCAAATTCACATGCATTAAGGTAGGCCTAATCCCATACCTTAGCCGACCCCTATCACTCCCAAGCTTTCAATCCCTTGCAATGTCTTTCCCTTTATCCTTTCTATCTCCTCCTTCTTTAACTACAACACAATTCATTCCCCATTATTCCATCATTTGCAGCACTTGTTCATCATTTACCACAACCAAGATGAGAAGAAGAAGATGATGAAATTCAATAGAAACCACTTACCTTAGAGTTAAGCACTTAAATGCCTTAATTAACCACCAAGATTTGTCACTTAACTTGCATGAAGATTCAAAGACTTGAAAGAAAATACAAGGAAGTAAATTTCTGGTTTTTCTCCTCTCTCAATGCCGACCAGACCTTCACCCTCTCTCACTTTTCTCTTTCCATCCACTAAGATTATTCTATTTATAATGCTATGGTAAATGTCCCCTTTAGTCCTTCAAGATTTTGCATGTCACATTAATAACATCCAATTCTTTGCATGTCACAAATTATACCCCACCATTTAATTAATTCTTAATTTAACCTCATCATTTAACCTCTTTCTTACATTAGCCTCTCCATTGTTCTCAAATTCTCAATTGACCCCATTAAAATGTCATAATTACCAATTTACCCCAAATCAATAATTATACTCCAATTAAACCCTCAATTCAAATTACATCACACTAATCAATTTATTTTCCATGCCATTAAAATAATAAAAACGTCATTTATCCCTTAACAAATTATTTATACGAATTTCTCATTAAATTCTTAATCTTAATCAATTAAAACTCCTCTCAAAACATGAAATTTAATTAGGGTAATGTAAGGGGTCTCACATTTAATTAAGCCAAAATTATTATAATTAATTCCAGAGGCCTAATTAATAATTCTCCAGCAATTTTAAAGAGCTCAATCTCATTAGAAGTTGGAATTTTAACCTGACTATAAAAGTCCAACTAATGAGGAATTAGGGTTAAGTGATTAAACACATAAGAAAGTCTTATTCTTCTATTCTCACTCTCCCTTTTACGCCACTTCCCTTGCTAGCTCTTGGAAATTTTGGCAACTCTTTGTTCTATACCAATTTTTTGGTTCAATTTATCATTCTCTAGTGTGGATTACTCATTGGGGGTGTTCGATTTTGGACACTATGGTTTGCGACAACCTGGTGCGAAGGAAAATCAATTATACAACAAAAATCAAAGCTGATTTTTCTTATTCTTATTAATATGAATATTGTACATTCATGGAAAGATCAGTAATATTGGTTAAAAATTTTTAAATTCCGCTTATGTACGTAATGCATGTAATCGATAAATTCTAACATGGTATCAAAGCCTCGGTTTTGCCATGAATATACAATTCTATATTTTTCTGCAAAATAAGTTTTATTTTATTTTGTGTCATTTATTTCATGAACTTTAAAATATCAGATTTAATTGTTCATGAATGAGAAATATTGATTTCTGTATATATGTGTGATCAAATAAATTGAACCAAAACAAAAATGATTCTTTTGAAGAATTAGACCTAGGGTTTTGCGTGAAACCCTTACAGAATTAGCGGCTGTTCTAATTTAATTTCTTATGGATCCATTAAAACATCATTTATATGATATTTTATATGTTTAATATGTGATATTAAGTCATAGGATCAAATGAAATTAAAATCAAACAAGTTTTGCATGAAAACTAGTTTAATCGAAAAGTTCGATAAATTGGTGTTCTACGTGTGTTCTTGTGATGTTTTTGGTGTGTTCTTGGTTAAAAAGACTTTTAATCTTCTAAATATGATATATATGATATATTAAAGTGTTTTTAATTAATTGGATTAATTAAAATGGGCCTTAAATTAATTTAATTAATTTTAATTCATTAAAACCACTTAATGTGCTTAATTATGTTTACGGACTTGGTTTAAATTAGTGAATGACTTGGTGGGTCCAAGAAGCTGATTTAAATTAAAAATTATAAATATTAATTAAGTTTATTAATGGATTTTAAGGGCTGAAGTGAACTTGCCTCATTCCAAAAGGCCCAAATGGTCCAAAAGACACAAAACTAGTTTGTGTGTGAACACATTTAGGGTTTCCTTTGCTGGGTTTCGGCCTACCCTTGATTATAAGCCAAAAATTGATTATTTTAATTATTTAATATGATTAATTAATTAAATAATCAGTTATTAATTAATTAATAATCAATTGGATTGATTATTAAGGTAAAAACACATGCATGCAAAAAGGTTTCATAAAATGAAAGTTTTCAAAATGGAAAAAGTTTCCTAATTTGATCACATCATTAAAATAACTCAAAAGATTGTTTCAAAAGTTGAAACAAAGTTAGTAATCCATTTCTTTATGCATTATAAAGGTATATAAGGGGTATTATTGGTATGATGGATAGTTATGGACAAAGTCCAATGTGATTGAGCATTATCCATGTTTTGGCCTAATGAGGACTTTCATGTCCCGGCCACTTGTTTTTGGTTTATATTTCTTTTCAAGTTGTAATATGCAATTAGATTACTTAGATTAGAATTAGAAGTAGAGATGGAGACCACTATCAAGGAGCAAGATGGGCCGGATGGAGATCCAACAAGCTTGAAGATAATGTAATTATTTTTCTTATTTAAATCATGCATACTACCTAGGTGTGACCTTTGGATTTCCCTCTTGGCGTGGGGAAATCAATGTAGTGAAGTCCATAACTATACCATATTTGTATGCTTATATTTATGTGATAGATATAGGATGCATACCAATGTATGCCAACCATGTATGATGAGACTTAATTAACTAAAACCCTCAAACAAATACTAAGATATATAAGCCTTCCATTAATTAGCGGAGAAACAGAGTTCTTTATTGTATGGGTTTTTTACCACAATCAAGCTCACATTATATCGAATATGTTCAAATCTAATTAAATGGATCATCTTAGCTAGCCCATTAGCTTGTTAACCACAGTCAAGGCTAATGGTTCTAGAGGCAAGATTAGGGAATGCATATATGATATGCATGCATCAAGAGTTGATAACCTAATGATCTAATAGTTGTGTAGAGACACAATTGGTATATAGATACGTACCTTTCAAGGGTATGGAATTTGGCTTGTTGACCAAAATCAAGGTCAAATTACATATCAAGGATTGGATATTGGCCCACTAAGAAAACCATCGGGTTTTCTCGGATTATATAGTAAGGGCTATTATTTCGCAATAAAATAGTGGGAGTAAAATGGATTAATTGAAGACCTTATTAATGCATACATATATATGAACATACTCTCATATATTTTCTTTTCACATCTATGTCATCATCATGAGCATACCAAATATACGATCAATCTTGGATAACAAACTGGTTGACAGCAACTATTCTGACTGGATCAAGTAAGTGAGAATTGTTCTCAGAGCTGAAAAGATCCATTATTTCTTGGATAAAGATCCACCACCACTTCCATCAGATGATGCCATTAATGAGATCAAAGGCACTTATCGAAAATACATGGAGGATAGTGAAGCAGTAGCATGTCTGATGCTGGGTGCTATGTCCTTAAGCTTCAGAGGAACAGCCAAAGAATGGTGGGATCTCCAATAAGAAGGTTTCCAAGAAAGAGAATCCTAAAGGAACTTGCTTCCATTGTGAAAAGAATGGTCATTAGAAGCGTAACTGCAAGGCCTATCTAAATTCTTTCAAGGAGAAGAAGCAAGCTGATGCTTCTACTTCAGGTATTCATATGATTGAAATTAATACTTATTCTATTGCTTTAAAACAATCTTGGGTATTAGATATCGGATGTGGATCTCACTTATGTAATGATCTACAGGGGCTTAGAAGCTTTAGAAGAGTTGGAAAGGCAGAGATATGTTTGCAGTCAGCTACTGGATAGAACATCTCTACAACAGTTGTGGGAACATACTATTTGCCTCTTCCTAGTGGATCAGTACTGGAATTAAATAATTGTTATTACATTCCAGATTTGTCCAAAAGTATTATTTCTTTCAGTTGTTCGATGAACGATTATGATATTTCTTTAAAGGACAAATGTTATTACATTTTTAAGAACAATATGTTTTATGCAAAAGCTATCATTGAGAATGGTATATTTGCTCTTGATTTAATTAAAGAAGGACATAATGTGGATACCAAGAGAATGAAATATGATAAACTAAATACCTCATACCTATGGCATTGTCGTTTAGGCCATATAAATGAAAAATGCATGACCAAATTGCACAAGTCAGGTGATTTGGGATCATTTGATTATGAATCATTTGATACATGTGAATCTTGTTTATTGTGAAAAATGACAAAAGCTCCCTTTATTGGTAAAGGAGAACAAGCTAAAATGTTTTTGGACTTAATACTTTCAAATGTATGTGGTCCAATGAATACACATGCCAGAGGAGGTTATTCCTACTTCATTACTTTCATAGATGATTATTCCAGGTTTGGATACATCTATCTAATGAAATATAAATTAGAAGCATTTGAAAAGTTTAAAGAATTCAGAAATGAAGTAGAGAAACAACTTGGCAAAAGTATTAAAACACTTAGATCAGATCAAGGTGGAGAATACTTAAGCCAAGAGTTTGAGGATTATGTTAGAGATAATGGAATTTTATCTCAATGGACTCCACCATATACACCATAACACAATGGTGTATCTGAAAGGAGAAATCGAACACTTTTAGATATGGTTCGATCAATGATGAGCCGAGCGGACTTGCCTAAGTCCTTTTGGGGATATGTACTAGAAACTGTTGTTTATGTGTTAAACAAAGTTCCTAGTAAATCGGTTGATATTACTCCATATGAGATGTGGAATAACAAGAAACCCACGCTTTCTCATATGAAAGTATGGGGTTGTCCTGCTTATGTGAAGAGGACAATGTCAGACAAACTGGATGTTAAGTCTGACAATTGTTTATTTGTGGGATATCTAAAAGAAACGTTTGGATATTATTTCTATCTACCCTTAGAACAAAAGGTGTTTGTTTCAAGGCATGCTGCCTTCTTGGAAAGAGAATTTCTCCTACGAGAGGACAGTGGGAGTAAAATTGAACTTAGTGAAGTTCAAGACCCATAAATAGAAGATGATCAACCGATTGAACCCAAAATAGGATTTCATAATGATGAGATTGCAGTTGAACCTGATTACACACAAAATCCTAGAAGATCTACTAGGATGCATTCTATCCCTGTGAGATATGGATTTCACATTAATTCGGATAGAGGCATAACTGTAGTAGAGTACAATGATCCTACAAGCTATCAAAAAGTTTTGAATAGTTCAGAACGTGATTTATGGCTTAAGGCTATGTAGTCTGAAATGGACTCCATGTTTGAGAATAAAGTATGGACTTTAACTCAACCACCTGAAGGGATAAAACCCATAGGGTGCAAATGGGTCTTCAAAAAGAAGACCAACATGGAAGGTAATATATTTACCTATAAAGCTCACTTAGTAGCAAAAGGTTATCATAAAAAAGAAGGTATTGACTATGATGAAACTTTTTCTCCTGTAGCGATGCTTAAGTCTATAAGAATACTTTTAGCCATTATAACTCATTATGATTATGAGATTTGGCAAATGGATATGAAAACAACTTTCCTTAATGGAAATCTTACTGAGGATGTGTATATGATAAAACCAGAATGGTTCACATCAGGAAATGGCAAAAAGGTATGTAAGCTTCAAAGATCCATTTATGGATTGAAGCAAGCCTCTAGGAGCTGGAACATACGATTCAATAAGACAATCAAAGAGTTTGGTTTCTCATAGAATGAAGATGAACCTTGTGTGTATAAAAGGGTCAGTGGGAGTGCAATTGTCTTCCTAGTTCTATATGTGGATGACATATTGATCATGGTAAATGACATTTATCTTCTCTAATCTGTTAAAATATTGTTATCCAAGCAATTCTCAATGAAAGACTTTGGAGAAGCATCCTATATTTTGGGAATAAAGATCTATAGAGATCGATCCAATAGGTTGCTAAGTCTTTTTTAGAGTACATATGTAGATAAAGTATTGAAGAGGTTCAAAAAGGATCTCTCTAAGAAAGGGTTTATACCCATGGTGCATGGGAAACATCTTTCTAAGTCTATGTGTCCACAGACACTAGAGGATAGAGAGAGCATGAATAGAATACCATATGCATCTACAATTGGTTCTATCATGTATGCTATGTTATGTACACGTCCAGATGTAGCATTTGCTTTTAGTGTCACAAGCAGATTCCAATCCAATTTTGGAGAGGAACACTGGGCAACTGTCAAGAATATCCTTAAGAACTTGAGAAGGACTAAGGATATATTCTTGGTATATGGAGAGGACAGTTTGGAAGTAAATGGGTATACATATGCTAGCTTCCAATCAGACAAAGATGATTGTAAATCACAGTCTGGTTATGTGTTCATAATGGGAGGAGTAGTTAGTTGGAAAAGTTCCAAACAAGAAACAACTACTGATTTCAAGACGAAAGCTGAGTACATTGCTGCTTCGGAAGTAGCCAAAGAAGCAGTCTGGATCAAAAAGTTTATAACTGAACTAGGAGTGGTGCCTAGCATTGTTGATCTGATTCCTTTATATTATGACAACAATGGAGCCATTGCGCAAGCAAAAGAACCACGATCTCATCAGCGATCCAAGTATGTTCTCAGACGCTACCATCTCATAAGGGAAATAGTAGCTAGAAATGATGTGAAAATAGAAAGGGTTCCCACAGATGACAATTTGGCAGATCCCCTCACTAAAGCACTTTCCTAGATTAAGCATGATCACCATGTAAATGGCATGGGTCTGAGACATATGAGTGATTGGCTCTAGTGCAAGTGGGAGATTATTAGAGAGTATGCCCTAAAGCCCATGTAATAGGGATGGTTTTCATATGTATGAATTTATATTCTTAATAAAAGGCATCATTCATTTATTAATGCTATGTTTAAATACATGAGTTTGTAAATATTAAATTAATAAATGAAGGCCTAGATATTATAAACACAGTGCAACGGCAATAATGAAAGTGTTCATGATATGAGATGTCTATTGCATACAAATGCATTAATATTTGAATATCCTTAGTCATAGAATTAACAAGATAATGATATTGTTAATTTAGATAGACTAGCACATGTTATGCTTCTTGAATGGTTCAAGCAGTGGTTCTCATAACTGTGATTATGGAAGATAATCAAAGCTAACATGTGGATGCTTGTCAGAAAAAGAAGTTCATTGGAGACCTGCATAGAGAATCCTCACATGGATATTAAATCTATGTCAGTGAGGAATTTCTTTATAGCGGTTGTGCAAGTATCCTTAGACTTGAGATCACCAAAGTTATCTTAAGTAGCAAGTGGTATACATTTACTCCATAACTGATTACTTCCAATTGGGAGTGAACATAGTTAGGAGATTGGGTATATCATGACCTACTTGAAGATAGTTGAGTGATTGACAAAGGATTCACCATCCCAGATTTAATAAGGGACGTTATCTCGCATAATTCTATAATTGCCTTGTTCAGAGAATTTCTGGCCAGAGTAATATGCCAAGATGGATAGAGATCCATGAAGGGAATTTTAGGAACAATGGTTAAATTAATAGAACATACATAATTAGTTTATATGAGTTGAGAAAAATCCATACTCAGAATCTAATTGAGATAAGAGTGGTGAAAGGAGTAATTGCACGGTAACTGTTTCTATGGAAGGGTATAGTCAAACCACTTGACTTTCCTGACATTTGGGTAGTCATGATGTATAATGATGTATCAAGAATATCAATAGGGATTGATAAAATAATTTAAAGGAGTTTAAGTCACGTGAGTTTTGAATAGAATTCACAATTGCATATTATACTGCCAACATGGACAGGAACCCAATAGGTCACACACATATAGAGAAAATGATAAAATGGTAAAATGAAAAGGATAATAATATTTGATATTATTATGAGGGTATAGAAGTGAATAAGATAATAATTAATTAAAGAGTTTAATTAATTATGATCGAGTAAAATTGTTCGCAGAACTTTTGAGAAATGTTCTGTAAGTTGGACCTAATTAAAATAATGTATTTCATGATTAATTATTATTGTCTTATAAGTGTTATAGGACTACTATAAGTGTTATAGGACTGATATAATAATTAATAGGTTCATTAGAGGAATTATAAAGGGGGCCAGAGGAATGAAGTTGGCGTAGAAGCCCTCCAGAAGAGGGCCACATGCCAACTCCATACAGAAGGCTATAATGGCCTAATTTTTGGACCAAATTAATTTATATATATTACATAAGTGTTATGGAACCTACATATTTAATTTGGTTGGATTTGGAATCCATTCAGGTAGTTAAATCCGATTAATTGCACAAAGGGCCTAGTTTGTGGGTTTTGAGCATAGTCTTTTATTATTGGGAGTTACGGCCGAGACCATTTATCTTTGCCATGGCCACCTTTTGATGTTAATTTTGGCCTTTAGTCGAGGTTGGGACCAATTGTCTCAACCTTGGCCCTTTCCTTTTGTAGTCAAACATGATTTTTAGCCTCATCAAACACCAACACTTACCCTAACATTTTGAAACACATCTAAAGCATGTTAAAACATGTAATTTAATTTATAATATGGATTAATATGTGAGTTTAGAACATTTTAAAATATAAATAAGAAAGATATATGTGTAATAGCAACACATGGTATTAATTTAATGATTTATAAAAACAAAGTTATGAAGATATGTTGTCACTATTTATATTGGAACTCTAACTGAAGTACATGAATATGTGAAAGTATGAGGTTATAAAATGATCATTGATTCTATATGTATGATAATTGTATCTTGATGTGTTGCCTAAAGAATAGCATGTTCAGGTATAAGTTCATGATAAGAGGTATGTTCAATCACTGACACTTGAATTTCTACATGTGTGCATATATGCATGTTTATATAGTAGAGAATTGTGTACTATAATATGAACATATGCATTGTTAGTGTAAGCCCTAGCCCCAATGCATTGTAATAAAACACTTTGAATTAATAAAAATGAGGCATTTGTTTTATCCTTTGTATTCCTGTGCATATCAATTGATAAAACTATCCGAGAGTGTTGTTTCGATTTAAGTTATCATGTGTGAGGCACATGGTTGTAAGACCTTGAAACAAATGAGACATCATTCTAAATATCCCTAGTCAGTCATTGTTATGGGAATAACAATGAATTAAGACTAGTATGCTCTCTCTGATATTATGAGTTCTGTCTTACGGATCATTAGGACAAGAGTGTCAATCAGAGATCATAGATACATGTTAAAGAACATGGTATCTGGATGCGATCTGCTCATGAGAACACTACATGGTACAAGTCATAAGTGTTTCTCATATGCAAGTTTTGTATCGGAGTTCTTAGACCTGAAATCTCTATGAAACTCTTTATGAATTACTGTGTACTTTGACATACACCTAACGTGCTCGTAACAGAGTGACAAGTACGGGTATGATTGGGTATGCATTAATTCATGTTAGAGAGTATGAGAGAAGTGAAGGGATTACCCCTTGATCAGTGATCAGTGAACTGAGAAGTGTATGGCCATACCGAGATGAAATAATAAGTAATCATTATTTATCTGAGAGTTCAGTCTCACTGGAATATCAAGAAAGGAATTAATATATATAAGGATGACTAGTTCCATGACTTATATTAATTCTGATATTTATGGGTAAGGGACTATACAAAATTGCATTAGGTCACTAAATGCCAAATACATTTTCATTTAATTTGGAATGCTATAATATCTTGCTAGAAAATATATATAGCCTTTGAATTAATTTATTAATTCATTGCCAACATTAAATGGACCTATAGGATCGTACACAAAGCATTGGGCTTAAAATACTTAAATTAAGTATCGGGCATTAATTTGGGCTTTTAATTAAAGTCAAATTAATGTATGTAATGGGTTATAAAATTGCTATTGGGATTTGGTCCATGAGAGAGAGAAATTCAGCCCACAAGGTTTAATTTCAATTAATTAATTATGTTACATTAATTAAGTTAATTGAGTATTAAAGCCTAAAGGAATTTAAATTAAATTAAATCACTTATATAATTGATGAAGTGGTCGAAATTCCAAGAGGGAAATCAAGGAATTTTGGCATATGTTTATTATTTATATTAAGTATTTTCATTTAATTAAATGTCTTATGTTTTATTTCAAATTTGAATTTAAATTCAAAGGAGTTTAATTTAAAATATATTACTTATATTTAGGAAGTGGAAGAGTTTGAATTATTTATCTTAGGATAGTTGAATTCAGATAAAAGACTTGCCAAAGGATAAGCATATATATTAAAAGAAATAAAACCCTAGAAATAAGAGAAGTTGGCGTGAAAAAAAACCTAGCCACCTTGCTTTTGGCGTGAAATCATTCTCTCCCAAAAAAATTCTCTCTTGGCCGAAATACACAAGGAGAAGGATTCTTCCTTGCTTTCTTGTGTTCTTAGGCATTAATAGCACCTAAAAGAAGTACAAGATCAAGTCTTGTAGCTTCAAACAATTGCCATTATACAATACTTAAAAGAGAGCTAGCAATCTCTATTTTAAGCCATCCTTGCAAGTGTGTGTGTGTGAGAATAGAGGGAGTGGTGTTAAAGGCTGTTTCTTGGCATTGGTGATTGAGACCTAAGGTGGATAAAGTCACCTTAGTTGCTGGGCATCATCAAATTCAATTTTCAAAAGGCATCATAAGTTGTAAGTTATACAACCTTAAAATTGCATGTTTCGTTTCTTGCTTTGGAATTGTATGGTATGTATGATAAAAAAATTTGTTTTTCCGTTATGCTATCATCACATTCATACCATGTCATATTCCATCATGCATGTACAGGGTGTATGATATAAGTACAAGCAGATATTTTCAATGAACATGAAAAACTATATTGCCTGCTACTAGAGATTAATTGTGGATACATAGGCACCTATAGTGAATTACAGCTGCCACAGTCGACCTTTTTAGGTCCATAGTATAGTTGATCCTACTGGATCTTACACAGCCCATTTGGTTATTTCTTGACCCGTTTGGTTCCTTGATTGGTCCACCGTACAGTTGGCCCTGATTGGGTCCATAGTTTTGATATCTTTAGATATCCATCGTTTGATACCCTCGGGTATCCACCGATCCCGTTATCCACTCTTAGAACTTAAGCAGGCTAAAGTAAAGCATTATTGTTTCACAGTTAATCACAGTATGAATTATGCTTCTGATATATGGTTTATCATGTTTAACAGTGGTTCCTTAAGCATATAATGGTATCTATTTACATTATGTATAAATCTTCTTATGAATTGTATGATTTCAAGTATGCTGAATTAACTAAAGGGTTATCTTGTTTTGTAAGATATTGTGCTTTATCTTATACTTTTTCCTAACATGTAAATATTATTATTATTCAATGGTTTTTGTATATTTAATATTTTTGACGACCACTGTGAGTGGTTGTCTTTCATGTCTAGAATCCCTACTAATCTATATAGCTTAGCATGGGTTATTTTGATCCGTGTAGGTTTTTGGCAATCTAGGCTTTTGCACAGGAACATTTTCTGCATCAGGACAGCCAACACCAGTCTATAGAAGTTGATGTAGGAAATTTTGATAAATTTTGTTTAGTACCTTACATCTTTAATATGTACAAGGTTTGTAATATATATATACATGTATGTTATATGGAGGTTAAGTTTGTATTAAGCTCATAGTGAGAATACTAGTATGTGCATGCATCTAGAAGTTATAATTACTTTATTTAAACGTGCCGAAATACTGAATGCTATGCATGATGGTAAAATGTCTAAGATAGCAGGATATATTATTATTAAGATTATGGGCTGCATATGGAGTCAATATGCTTATTCAAAATGAAATGTACATGAAAGATGTGAGTAGCCTAATTAGAATACCAGTTATACGATTAAACGGATCAGATGACATGAATGCATATAGATTTTAAACGAGTTAATTACTTTACATAACATGATTTTAGTAGATTGCATTGTATATAGTAAAGATGTAGATTGGCGTGTTTCAATTTGGTATCAGAGCATGGTTTAGCCTTTTCTAGCTAATGTGAGTATAGGATCTTTTAATATGTGATAGTGTTGTGTTGGCTTAATGCAGAAGTTCCTATTTTCTTATAGATTCAAGATGGAGAATTCCTTTAGGGATACTATAGAAGAATCGATTCAAAGTAATTTGTTGGTTAGATCAAATCCACCTAATCTAGTGACTTCATCATCACATTAAAATGAAATTCCTACCATAGTTCTTGGAGAGGCCTTGTTAAAAATTTCTCAGGATATGGCCCAGATTATGCAAAGAATGACTATGCCAAAGCTCCAATATCTAAAATTAGAAAGCATGGGGCATAATAATTTATGGGCACTAATTTAGAACAATATAAAGAAGCTAAATTCTGGTTAGAAAGGTTGGAGAGGATATTTGATGAAATTAACTGCCCTGCAAATCACAAGGTATGTCGTGCTATGTCCTTATTTCAAGGCATGGCTTATGATTGGTGGAAGTTGATTTTGAGACAACCTCAGTTACCTAACCCACTTACCTGGGAATTCTTTGAGGGGGAATTCAAAAAGAAATATGTTATTAAGGCTTACAAGGAGGAGAAATTGAAGCAGTTTCTGAGTTTGAGATAAAAAGCTCTATTTGTGGCTGCATATGAAAAAAAAATTAGCCGGTTATGCAAATATGTTCCAAAGTATATGTTAAACAGGAGTCTTTAAATGCATACACTTTGATGATGGGCTGAATGATAGAATCAAAGAAAAATTGTTTGGATTTACATCTCTAAATGTAATAGATTTTAATCAACTGGTTACTACTGCTATGAAAATTAAAAGGTATGAGATAGCTAAAAGAAAGAGGGAGCATAAAAGAAGTGGTTCCAGGGGAGGATCATCTTTTGGCAAAAAATTTAGAGGAACTCAAGGAGGTCAGCCTGTAAAGTCTATTTTTAGTTCTGCTAATAAAGGAAAGAAACAAGAATCTTCTGCCAAGTTTAAAAATGAGAAGGAAGCTTCAGGAAGACAGAGTGGGGGTTAAACACCTGAGTGTTCACATTTTTCTCGGCACCATTGGGGTAATTGTAGGAAACTGGCTGGAGAATGCTTTAGATGTGGCAGTGCTGACCATTTTATGGCAAATTGTCCTTTGGAATTGGATCAAGGTTTTAAGCAATAGAATAGCAGGGGAGCTTATAATACACCCCCATCTGGAAGAGGTAGAGGTAGAGGTAGAGGAAGGGGTGGATCAGCTCATCATGGATCTCAATCCCTGAATATGTTAGAAATAGTTAATAGACCTTCTACTCAAATGGTTGTTAGATGGGCTTATGCAATGAAGGCTCGGGAGGAACAGAATGCTTCAGAAGTTATAGCTAGTACTTTTTCTCTTCATAATAGTAACATACATGCAATCATTGATCCTGGCTCTACTCACTCATATGTTTGTATTTGGGTTTCGGATAGAGATAGGTTTAAAACACAACAATTAGATTTTGATGTATGTGTAAATAGTCCATTGGAACATAGTGTAATTGTTAATAAGGTGTGTAAAGATTGTCCTATAGTAGTTCAAGGGAGAGAGTTTCCAGTAGATTTGATTGTGTTGCCTTTTCATGAGTTTGATGTAATTCTGGGAATGGATTGGTTAACCAAGCATCATGTAGTGGTAAATTGTTAAATGAAAACAATAACTTTCAGGGATAATGAAGGAAAGGAAGTGGTAGTAGAAGGTAATTGTTCTAAGCTACCAACTAATGTTATATCAGCAATGCAAGCTAAGTGTTGTCTTAGAAAGGGATGTGAAGCAGTTTTAGCTTTAGTCCTTGACTCAAAAAGGGATATAGTGAAGCTTGAGAATATACCGATTGTGAAAGAATTTCCAGAAGTATTTCCTGAGGAATTACCTGGTCTTCCTCCAGAAAAAGATGTTGAGTTATCTATTGATCTATTATCTGGTACAACACCAATCTCTAGGGCACCATACAGAATGGCTTTATTTGAATTAAAAGAGTTAAAGGTTCAATTACATGAATTGTTAGACAAAGGCTTCATCAGATGTAGTGTGTCACCTTGGGGTGCTCCGATTTTATTTGTTAAGAAGAAGGATGGGTTTATGAGCATGTGTATTGATTATAGACAATTGAACAAAGTGACAGTGAAGAACAAATATCCTTTGCCATGAATTAAGGATTTATTTGATTAGTTAAGTGGTGCTGGTGTATTTTCAAAGATAGATTTGCAATCAAGATATTATCAGCTCAGAGTTAAAGACGGTGATGTTCCTAAGACTGCATTTAGAACTCGTTATGGGCATTATGAATTCTTAGTTATGCTATTTGGTTTGACTAATGCACCTGCTGCATTCATGGATCTTATGAATAGGGTATTCAGACCGTACTTGGATTAATTTTTTATAGTGTTTATTGATGACATATTAATTTACTCCAGAAATGAAGCTAAACATGTTGAACATCTGAGAATTGTATTGCAAACTTTGAAAGAAAATCAATTGTTTGCCAAATTGAGTAAATGTTACTTCTGGCTTAAGGAAGTTTTCTTCCTAGGTCATGTTATATCTACTAAAGGTGTTAGAGTTGATCCAAATAAAATTGAAGCTATTATTAACTGGAGACCACCAAGGAATGTACATGAAATTAGAAGTTTTCTCGGGTTGGCAGGTTACTATCGCCATTTTGTGAAGGGTTTTTCTGTCATTGCTTCACCCCTCACTAAGCTGTTAAGGAAGAATATTAAGTTTGAATGGTCTGATCGTTGTTAACCAAGCTTTGAAAGGTTGAAGAAGATGTTGACTGAAGCTCCAATGTTAACTCAACCTGTGTCAGGGAAAGAGTATGCAATGTATAGTGATGCTTATAAGGTTTGTTTGGGTTGCGTATTAATGCAAGATGGTAAAGTTGTACCTTATGCATCTAGATAGTTGAAACCACATGAACAAAAATACCCGACTCATGATCTTAAATTTGTAGCTATGGTATTTGCTTTAAAGATTTGGTGACATTACTTATATGACGAAAAATACAGGATTTATACTGATCATAAAAGCCTCAAGTATTTGCTTACTCAGAAAGAACTTAATTGAGGCAGAGAAGATGGTTGGAACTATTCAAAGATTATGATTGTATAGTTGACTACCACTCAGGAAAAGTAAATGTGGTTGCTGATGCCTTGAGTCATAAGATAATGGCAGTATTGATGTTAAAATAGTAAAGGTGGAAATTTACTATGGATGGTGCATTACTAGCACAGCTTAAAGCTAGGCCCATGGTTAGGCAGACAGTTATAGATACTCAGAAGGGTGATGAAAAGTTACAATAGATTGTCAATGCAGTTTGTGAAGGGGATTAATCAGATTTTTTAGTGAAAGAAGATGGTGGTGTATACTATCATAACAGGTTGTGTATTCCTGATGACAAAGAAGTGAAAAGTGTTGGATTTTTTATGGTTACATGCATCATATACATGAGCGGAATTTTAAAATTTTTAACCATATGATCTGATCTTGCCATGAATACACAATATAACTATATGAGAATAAGAAAAATCACCTTTGATTTTTGTTGAACAGTTGATTTTACTTCGCACCGGGTTATTGCAAACCACAGTGTCCAAAATCGAACACCTCCAATGAGTAATCCACACTAGAGAGGGGTAAATTGAACCAACAAATTGGTGTTCAACTAGGGCTGGCCGAAATTCCCAAGAGCTAGCTTGGGAAGTGGCGCAAAAGTGGAGAGAGAATTAAGAGAAAAAGACTTTCCTTTTGTTTTAATCACTTAACCCTAATTCTCATTAGTTGGCCTTTTATAGTTAGGTTAAAATTCCAACTCCTTAATGAGATTGGGCTCTTTAAAATTGCTGGAGAATTATTAATTGGGCTTCTGGAATTAATTATAATCATTTGGGCTTAATTAAATCCAAATTAAATCTTTTCATAAAAGACCATGCACAAAATCCACAAACTAGGCCCTTTGTGCATCTAATTGGATTTAAATACCCAAATGGATTCCAAATCCAACCAAATTAAATATGTGAGTTCCATAACACTTATGTAACATATATAAATTAATTTGGTCCAAGAAAAAACCCTCTAAGCCCTTCTGTATGGAGTTGGCGTGTAGCCCTCTTCTGGAGGGCTTCCTCCAACTTCTTCATTCCTTTGGCCCTCTATAATTTCTCCAATGGTCCTATTAATTATTATATCAGTCCTATAACACTTATAGTAGTCTTATAACACTTATAAGATAATAATAATTAATCATGAAATACATTATTTCATTTAGGTCCAATTTACAGAACATTTCCCAAAAGTTCCGCGGACAATTTTATTTGATCATAATTAATTAAACTCTTTAATTAATTATTATCATATTCTCCTCTCTACCTTTATAATAATATCAAATATTATTATCCTTGTCATTTTACCATTTTACCCTTTTCTCTATATGTGTGTGACCTATTGGGTTCCTGTCCATGTTGGCAGTATAATATGTAATTGTGAGTTCTATTCAAAACTCACATGATTTAAACTCCTTTAAATCATTTTATCAATCTCTATTGATATTTTGATACATCATTATACAACTCATTATTGGCCTCTAGCTAGGCATCATGACTACCCAAATGCCAGGAAAGTCATGTGGTTTGACTGTACCCTTCCATAAAAACAGTTACCGTGCAATTACTCCTTTCACCACTCTTATCTCAATTAGATTCTGAGTATGGATTTCTGTCAACTCATATAAATCTAATTATGTATGTTCTATTAATTTAACCATTGTTCCTAAAATGCCCTTCATGGATCTCCATCCATCTCGGCATATTACTCTGGCCAGAGATTCACTGAACAAGGTAATTATAGAATCATGTGAGATAACTTCCCTTGTTAAATCTGGGATGGTGAATCCTTTGTCAATCACTCAACTATCTTCAAGTAGGTCATGATATACCCAATCTCCTAACTATGTTCACTCCCAGTTGGAAGTAATCAGTTATGGAGTCAAAGTATACCACTTGCTACTTAAGATAACTTTGGTGATCTCAAGTCCAAGGATACTTGCACAACTGCTATGAAGAGATTCCTCACTGACATAGATTTAATATCCATATGAGGATTCTCTTTGCAGGTCTCCAATGAACTTGTTCCTCTAACAAGCATCCACATGTTAGCATTGATTATCATCCATAATCACAATTATGAGAACCATTGCTTGAACCATTCAAGAAGCATAACATGTGCTAGTCTGTCCGAATTAACAATGTCCTATCTTGTTAATTCTATGACTAGGGATATTTAGATATTAACACATTTGCATGCGATAGACATCTCACATCATGAACACTTTCATGATTGCCTTTGCACTGTGTTTATAATATCTAGGACTTCATTTATTAATTTAAGATTTACAAACTCATGTATTCAAACACAGCATTAATAAATGAATGATGCCTTTTATTAAGAATATAAATTTCATACATATGAAAAACATCCCTATTACATGGGCTCTAGGGCATACTCTCTAACAATCTCCCACTTGCACTAGAGCCAATCACTCATATGTCTCAGACCCATGCTATTTATATGGTGATCATGCTTTATCTGGGAAAGTGCTTTAGTGAGGGGATCCGCCACATTGTCATCTGTGGGAACCCTTTCTATTTTCACATCATTTCTAGCTACTATTTCCCTTATGAGATGGTAGCGTCTGAGAACATGCTTGGATCGCTGATGAGACCGTGGTTCCTTTGCTTGCGCAATGGCTCTATTGTTGTCACAATATAAAGGAATCGGATCAACAATGCTAGGCACCACTCCTAGTTCGGTTATGAACTTTTTGATCCAGACTGCTTCTTTGGCTGCTTCTGAAGCAGCAATGTACTCAGCTTCTGTCGTGGAATCAGCAGTTGTTTCTTGTTTGGAACTTTTCCAACTAACTGCTCCTCCTCCCATTATGAACACATAACCAGATTGTGATTTACAATCATCTTTGTCAGATTGGAAGCTGGCATCTGTATACCCGTTTACTTCCAAACTGCCCTCTCCATATACCAAGAATACATCCTTAGTCCTTCTCAAGTACTTAAGAATATTCTTGACAGCTGCCCAATGATCCTCTCCAAAATTAGATTGGAATCTGCTTGTGACACTCAAAGCAAATGCTACATCTGGACGTGTACATAACATAGCATACATGATAGAACCAATTGCAGATGCATATGGTATTCTATTCATGCTCTCTCTATCCTCCAGTGTCTGTGGACACATAGACTTAGAAAGGTGTTTCCCATGCACTATGGGTATAAACCCTTTCTTAGAGAGATCCATATTGAACCTCTTCAATACTTTATCTATATATGTACTTTGAGAAAGACCTAGCAACCTATTGGATCTATCTCTATAGATCCTTATTCCCAGAATATAGGATGCTTCTCCAAGGTCTTTCATGGAGAATTGCTTGGATAACCATATTTTAACAGATTGGAGAAGAGAAATGTCATTTCCCATGATCAATATGTCATCTACATATAGAACTAGGAAGACAATTGCACTCCCACTGACCCTTTTATACACACAAGGTTCATCTTCATTCTGTGAGAAACCAAACTCTTTGACTGTCTCATTGAATCGTATGTTCCAACTCCTAGAGGCTTGCTTCAATCCATAAATGGATCTTTGAAGCTTGCATACCTTTTCGCCATTTCCTGATGTGAATCCTTCTGGTTGTGTCATATACACATCCTCGGTAAGATTTCCATTAAGGAAAGCTGTCTTCACATCCATCTGCCAAATCTCATAATCATAATGAGCTGCAATGGCTAAAAGTATTCTTATAGACTTAAGCATCGCTACAGGAGAAAAAGTTTCGTCATAGTCAATACCTTCTTTTTGACGATAACCTTTTGCTACTAAGCGAGCTTTATAGGTAACTATATTACCTTCCATGTCAGTCTTCTTTTTGAAGACCCATTTGCACCCTATGGGTTTTATCCCTTCAGGTGGTTGAGTTAAAGTCCATACTTTATTCTCATACATGGAGTCCATTTCGGACTGCATAGCCTTAAGCCATAAATCACGTTCTGAACTGTTCAAAACTTCTTGATAGCTTGTAGGCTCATTGTCCTCTACTACAGTTATGCCTCTATCCGAATCAATGTTAAATCCATATCTCACAGGGATAGAACGCATCCTAGTAGATCTTCTAGGATTTTGTGTATAATCAGGTTCAACTGTGATTTCATCATTATGAAATTCAGTTTCAGGTTCAATCGATTGATCATCTTCTATTGTGGGTCTTAAACTTCACCAAGCTCAATTTTACTCCCACTGTCCTCTCGTAGGAGAAATTCTCTTTCTAAGAAGACAGCATGCCTTGAAACAAACACCTTTTGTTCTAAGGGATGATAGAAATAATATCCAAACGTTTCTTTTGGATATCCCACAAATAAACATTTGTCAGACTTAACATCCAGTTTGTCTGACATTGTCCTCTTCACATAAGCAGGACAACCCCATACTTTCATATGATAAAGCGTGGGTTTCTTGTTATTCCACATCTCATATGGAGTAACATCAACCGATTTACTAGGAACTCTATTTAACACATAAACAGCAGTTTCTAGTGCATACCCCCAAAAGGACTTAGGCAAGTCCGCTCGGCTCATCATCGATCGAACCATATCTAATAGTGTTCGATTCCTCCTTTCGGATACACCATTGTGTTGTGGTGTATATGGAGGAGTCCATTGAGATAAAATCCCATTATCTCTAAGATAATCCTGAAACTCTTGACTTAAGTATTCTCCACCTCGATCTGATCTAAGTGTTTTAATACTTTTGCCAAGTTGTTTCTCTACTTCATTTCTGAATTCTTTGAACTTTTCAAATGCTTCAGACTTATATTTCATTAGATAGATATATCCAAACCTGGAATAATCATCTATGAAAGTAATGAAGTAGGAGTAACCTCCTCTAGCATGTGTAGTCATTGGACCACATACATCCGAATGTATTAAGTCCAAAACCATTTTAGCTCGTTCTCCTTTACCAATAAAGGGAGCTTTTGTCATTTTTCCCAATAAACAAGATTCGCATGTATCAAATGATTCATAATCAAATGATCCCAAATCACCTGACTTGTGCAATTTGGTCATGCGTTTTTCATTTATGTGGCCTAAACGACAATGCCATAAGTATGAGGTATTTAGATTATCATGTTTCATTCTCTTGGTATCCACATTATGTACTTCTTTAATTAAATCAAGAACAAATATACCATTCTCAATGATAGCTTTTGCATAAAATATATTGTTCTTAAAAATGTAACAACATTTGTCCTTTAAAGAAATATCATAATCATTCATTAAACAACTGAAAGAAATAATACTCTTGGACAAAGCTAGAACATAATAACAATTATTTAATTCCAGTACTAATCCACTAGGAAGAGGCAAATAGTAAGTCTCCACAACTGTTGTAGAGATGTTTTGTCCAGTAGCTGACTGCAAACATATCTCTGCCTTTCCAACTCTTCTAAAGCTTCTAAGCCCCTGTAGATCATTACATAAATGAGATCCACATCCGGTATCTAATACCCAAGATTGTTTTGAAGCAATAGAATAAGTATTAATTTCAATCATATGAATACCTAAAGTAGAAGCATCAGCTTGCTTCTTCTCCTTGAGAGAATCTAGATAGGCCTTGCAGTTACGCTTCCAATGACCATCCTTTCCACAATGGAAGCAAGTTCCTTTGGGATTCTCTTTCTTGGCAACCTTCTTCTTAGAGATCCCACCATTCTTTGGCTGCGCCTTGGTTATCTTCTTCTTCTTTTGCTTCTTGCCTTTAGCAGAAGTGACAACCATGACACTTTTTGGATCCTTCTTAAATGATCCATCAGCTGTCTTGAGCATATTGATTAACTCAGGAATGGATACTTGGATCTTGTTCATGTTGAAGTTAAGCACGAAAGGTGCATAACTTGGAGCCAACGAGTACAAGATTAAATCTATGTATAGATCATTATCCATAACATAGCCAAGTCTACTCAAATGCTCAATATACCCATACATCTTCAATGCATGAGCAGCAGCTGAAGTGCCTTCCACCATTTTGCAACTAAATAGAGCTCGAGCAATCTCATATTGCTCAGTTCTAGCCTGAGAAGAATAAAGCTCCTCTAGATGCAAAACGATGGTTCTAGCATCCATCATTTCATGTTGCTTCTGAAGCTCCGAGGACATAGCACCCAGCATCAGACATGCTGCTGTTTCACTATCCTCCATGTATTTTCGATAAATGCCTTTGATCTCATCAATGGCATCATCTGATGGACGTGGTGGTGGATCTTTATCCAAGACATAGTGGATCTTTTCAGCTCTGAGAACAATTCTCACTTGCCTGATCCAGTCAGAATAGTTGTTGCCAACCAGCTTGTTATCCAAGATTGATCGTATGTTAATGTTTGATGTGCTCATGATGATGACCTAGATGTGAAAAAGAAAAGATATGAAAGTATGTTCATATATATATATATGCATTAATAAGGTCTTTAATTAATCCATTTACTCCCACTATTTTATTGCGAATTAATAGCCCTCACTATATAATCCGAGAAAGCCCGATGGTTTTCTTATTGGGCCAATATCCAATCCTTGATATGTAATTTGACCTTGACTATGGTCAACAAGCCAAATTCCATACCCTTGAAAGGTAGGTATCTTTATACCAATTGTGTCTCTACACAACTATTGGATCATTAGGTTATCAACTCTTGATGCATGCATATCATATATGCATTCCCTAATCTTGCCTCTAGAACCATTAGCCTTGACTGTGGTCAACAAACTAATGGGCTAGCTAAGATGACCCATTTAATTAGATTTGAACATATTCGATATAATGTGAGCTTGACTGTGGTCAACAACCCACACTATAAAGAACTCTGGTTCTCCTCAAATTAATGGAAGGCTTATATACCTTAGTATTTGTTTGAGGATTTTAGTTAATTAAGTCTCATCATACATGGTTGGCATACATTGGTATGCATCCTATATCTATCACATAAATATAAGCATACAAATATGGTATAGTTATGGACTTCACTACATTGATTTCCCCGAGCCAAGAGAGAAATCAAAAGGTCACACCTAGGTAGTATGCATGATTCAAACAAGAAAAATAATTACATTATCTTCAAGCTTGTTGGATCTCCATCCGGCCCATCTTGCTCCTTGAAAATGGTCTCCATCTCTATTTCTAATTCTAATCTAAGTAATCTAATTACATATTACAATTTGAAATCAAATACAAACCAAAAACAAGTGGCCGGGACATGAAAGTCCTCATTGGGCCAAAACATGCATTATGCTCAATCACATTGGGCTTTGTCCATAACTAACCATCATGCCAATCATTCACCCTTATATGCCTTTCTAATGCATAAAGAAATGGATTACTAACTTTGTTTCAACCTTTGAAACTATATTTTGAGTTATTTTAATGATGTGATCAAATTAGGAAACTTTTTCCATTTTGGAAACTTTCATTTTAGGAAACCTTTTTGCATGAATTTTTTCTTGCCTTAATAATCAATCAAATTGATTATTAATTAATTATAAATTGATTATTTAATTAATTAATCATATTAAATAATTAAAAGAATCAATTTTGGGCTTAAATAAGTGTAGGCCGAAACCCACAGAAGAAAAACCCTAAGTGTGTTCACACACAAACCAGTTTTGTGTCATTTGGACCATTTGGGCCTTTTGGAATGAGCCAAGCCCACTCCAGCCCTTAAAACCGATTAATAAACTTAATTAATGTTTATAATAGTTAATTTAAATCAGCTCCTTGGGCCTACCAAGTCATTTACTAATTTAAACCAAGTCCGTAAACATAATTAAGCCCATTAAGTGGTTTTAATGAATTAAAATTAATCAAATTAATTTAAGGCCCATTTTAATTAATCCAATTAATTAAAAACACTTTAATATATCATATATATCATATTTAGAAGATCAAAAGTCGTTCTAACCAAGAACACATCAAGAACACACGAAGAACACCAATTTATCGAACTTTTCGACAAAACTAGTTTTCATGCAAAACTTGTTCGATTTTAATTCCGTTTGATCCTACGGCTTAATATCACATATTAAACACATAAAATATCATCTAAATGATTTTTAAATGGATCCATAAGAAATTAAATTAGAACAGCCCCTACATTACCTAGGGTTTCACGCCAAACCCTAATGGGTTTCACGCCAAACCCAAATCAAAATGCTTCAAAAAATTCGTTTTTGTTTCCACCAAATTTATTTGATCACACATACAACCAGAAATCAATATTTCTCATTCATGAACAATCAAATCTAATATTTTAAAGTTCATGAAATAAATAACTCAAAACAAAACAAAACTTATTCCGCAGAAAAATATAGAATTGTATATCCATGGCAAAACCGTGGCTCTGATACCATGTTGGATTTTTTATGGTTACATGCATCATATACATGAGCGGAATTTTAAAATTTTTAACCATATGATCTGATCTTGCCATGAATACACAATATAACTATATGAGAATAAGAAAAATCACCTTTGATTTTTGTTGAACAGTTGATTTTACTTCGCACCGGGTTGTCGCAAACCACAGTGTCCAAAATCGAACACCTCCAATGAGTAATCCACACTAGAGAGGGGTAAATTGAACCAACAAATTGGTGTTCAACTAGGGCTGGCCGAAATTCCCAAGAGCTAGCTTGGGAAGTGGCGCAAAAGTGGAGAGAGAATTAAGAGAAAAAGACTTTCCTTTTGTTTTAATCACTTAACCCTAATTCTCATTAGTTGGCCTTTTATAGTTAGGTTAAAATTCCAACTCCTTAATGAGATTGGGCTCTTTAAAATTGCTGGAGAATTATTAATTGGGCTTCTGGAATTAATTATAATCATTTGGGCTTAATTAAATCCAAATTAAATCTTTTCATAAAAGACCATGCACAAAATCCACAAACTAGGCCCTTTGTGCATCTAATTGGATTTAAATACCCAAATGGATTCCAAATCCAACCAAATTAAATATGTGAGTTCCATAACACTTATGTAACATATATAAATTAATTTGGTCCAAGAAAAAGCCCTCTAAGCCCTTCTGTATGGAGTTGGCGTGTAGCCCACTTCTGGAGGGCTTCCTCCAACTTCTTCATTCCTTTGGCCCTCTATAATTTCTCCAATGGTCCTATTAATTATTATATCAGTCCTATAACACTTATAGTAGTCTTATAACACTTATAAGATAATAATAATTAATCATGAAATACATTATTTCATTTAGGTCCAATTTACAGAACATTTCTCAAAAGTTCCGCGGACAATTTTATTTGATCATAATTAATTAAACTCTTTAATTAATTATTATCATATTCTCCTCTCTACCTTTATAATAATATCAAATATTATTATACTTGTCATTTTACCATTTTACCCTTTTCTCTATATATGTGTGACCTATTGGGTTCCTGTCCATGTTGGCAGTATAATATGTAATTGTGAGTTCTATTCAAAACTCACATGATTTAAACTCCTTTAAATCATTTTATCAATCTCTATTGATATTTTGATACATCATTATACAAGTCATGATTGGCCTCTAGCTAGGCATCATGACTACCCAAATGTCAGGAAAGTCATGTGGTTTGACTGTACCCTTCCATAAAAACAGTTACCGTGCAATTACTCCTTTCACCACTCTTATCTCAATTAGATTCTGAGTATGGATTTCTGTCAACTCATATAAATCTAATTATGTATGTTCTATTAATTTAACCATTGTTCCTAAAATGCCCTTCATGGATCTCCATCCATCTCGGCATATTACTCTGGCCAGAGATTCACTGAACAAGGTAATTATAGAATCATGTGAGATAACTTCCCTTGTTAAATCTGGGATGGTGAATCCTTTGTCAATCACTCAACTATCTTCAAGTAGGTCATGATATACCCAATCTCCTAACTATGTTCACTCCCAGTTGGAAGTAATCAGTTATGGAGTCAAAGTATACCACTTGCTACTTAAGATAACTTTGGTGATCTCAAGTCTAAGGATACTTGCACAACTGCTATGAAGAGATTCCTCACTGACATAGATTTAATATCCATATGAGGATTCTCTTTGCAGGTCTCCAATGAACTTGTTCCTCTAACAAGCATCCACATGTTAGCATTGATTATCATCCATAATCACAATTATGAGAACCATTGCTTGAACCATTCAAGAAGCATAACATGTGCTAGTCTGTCCGAATTAACAATGTCCTATCTTGTTAATTCTATGACTAGGGATATTTAGATATTAACACATTTGCATGCGATAGACATCTCACATCATGAACACTTTCATGATTGCCTTTGCACTGTGTTTATAATATCTAGGACTTCATTTATTAATTTAAGATTTACAAACTCATGTATTCAAACACAACATTAATAAATGAATGATGCCTTTTATTAAGAATATAAATTTCATACATATGAAAAACATCCCTATTACATGGGCTCTAGGGCATACTCTCTAACAAAAAGAATATTGTTGCATGAAGCACATAATACTATATTTACTATGCATCCAGGTGGGAACAAGATGTATCAAGAGTTGAAACAGTTTTACTAGTGGCCTGGCATGAAAAAGGATATTGTTGATTATGTTTCTAAATGTCTAACATGTCATCATGTGAAAGAAGAACATAAGTTTCCTTTAGGTCTCTTAAATCCCATTCCGATTCCACAGTGGAACTAGGAAGACATTACTATGGATTTTGTTATTGGTTTGCCTCTTTCTCAAAGAAAATATGATATTGTTTGGGTAATAGTGGATAAGTTAACAAAAGTAGCTCACTTTTTACCGGTTCGAACATATTATTCCATGGATAGGCTAAAAGAAGCTAGTGACAAACATAAATCATATGCTTACTTGTAAAGAAAAGATATTGAGTACCAAGTGGGTGACAAAGTGTTTTTGAAGGTATCTCCCTGGAGAAAAGTGCTTAGATTAGGGAAAAAGGAAAACTCAGTCCGAGATTCATTGGTCCATATGAAATTCTTCAAAGAGTCAGACCAGTGGTTCATAGGTTGGCTCTTCCAACGGAATTAGCCAAGCTTCATAATGTGTTTCATGTGTCAATGCTTTGAAGATATCGCTCTAATTAATCTCATAAGTTATAAGTTTAAGATATTCAATTATAGTTGGATTTCACGTATGATGAGGAACCAAAGGAAATCCTGGTTAGGAAAATCAGGCAATTGAGAAACAAGTAGATCCCTCTGGTTAAAGTACTTTGACAATATCATGGTGTATAAGAAGTAACTTGGGAGCCAGAGGCAGCCATGAGAATGCAATATCCTCAATTGTTTAAATCAGGTATGAATTTCGAGGACGAACTTCCTTAAGGGGGAGAGATTTGTGAGGCCCCTACATGACCCTAATTGAAACTTTCATGATTTGAGTAGGATTTATTTGATTAAGATTAAATTAAAAATAAATATTTCACATAAGTATGGGACAAGTGATTAATTATTGTACTATTATATTATTTGCATGAAAATAAAAGTTAATGTCATAGTTTAAAATTTCTCAAGGATATAATTGAAGTATAAAGTATTAATTTGGGGTAAATTTGTAATTACGGCATCTTTAGGGTCACATATAAATAAATGAATAATTAAGAGGTCAATTTATCAAATGGATTAAATAGAGAGATTTATTTTAAAGATAGAATAAAATGAGGGGTCAAATTATAGCATGCATAAAGGTATGTGATATTTGTGTGACATGTAAAGTTTAGAAGGAATAAAAGGGAAGTTTGCCACTTATATAAATGGAAAAAAGTTAGTGGGAAAGAGAAAAGAAAATATTTTCTGCTAGTATTTCAACTTAGATGGCACCATCTCCCTCTTCATTCCCTTTCATCTTTGTTCTCTTCTCTTAAAAGATCAAAGCTTTTCCTCAATTTTATTTTCAAGAATTTGGATGCATGTGAATTAGTATGAGATAATCTTTGAACTCAATTGCTATGGTAAGAAGAAATTGAAAATTCTCTTCTTCTTCTCCTTCTTTTTCAATGGAAATATTGTACACTTTGATGAAAAGGAGAATTCTTGATTTTAATGCAAAGATATGTGCCTTGTTGTAGAGGAAGATTATAGTAAGAAGAATAAGGCCAAAGGAGTTTAGAAGGAGTAGGGATTTCTATTGGTTTTGGCCAAGGTATGGGATAGGTTTATCTTACTTTCATGTGATTATTGATTGAATGACTAAGATGCATATGTGTAATGGATTGAATAAATGGATGAGTTATGAAGTTAGGATGTGTTACAACAAGGGTTACATGAAGAATTGATGAAACTAATGACTGTAATTTTGTCATTAAATGAGTTAGAGACCTTAAATTGAAATCATGTTAATTTCTATAGATACAAAAGAGTTATATGTATAAATGTGTAGTTGAAACCTAGAACTAATTTAGCTTCTAAATTATCCCTATATTGATTGAATGTTAGGTGCATTATTAATTCTGATTTTGAACAGCTTGGGGTAAAATCTCAATAACTGTTTGTACAATGATCATAATGACATGAAGTTAATTCCTAATAAAAATATACTTCAAAATATACAATATCTATGAAGAAAGAAAAGTCTAATAATGCCTATGAGATTGCCTAATTTTCACTTGAAATCGGAAATTCTGTGTTGCCTACCCTAATGAACAGTCTTTAGTAAATTCCATTTATCTTGAGTTGTAGAAATGATATTTAAAATATTTTTGATTTTTTAAAAACTAGAAACATAGAGTAACAATGTTGTAGAAGACCATTTTTGCTGAAAAAGCCATTTGGAAGGTCTAAAATTATGTAAAAATTGAAGTAGAAAAACTATTTTGTAAAAAGTTTCTTAAGGCATTATTGGGAGTCGCGGTCGCAACTATTTGTCTTAGCCATGGTCACCGTCTAATGTCAATTTTTTCCTTTATTCATGGCTAGGACCAATTGTCTCAGCCGTGGCCCTTTCCTTTTTTAGTCAAACATGATTTTTAGCCTCGTCAAATACCAACACTTACCCTAAAATTTTGAAACACATCAAAAACATGTTAAAACATGTAATTTAATTTATAATATGGCATTAATATATGAGTTTATAACACTTTAAAATATAAATAAGAAATTTATATGTGTAATAGCAACACATGATATTAATATAATGATTTATAAAAACAAACTTATGAAGATATGTTGTCACTATTTATATTGGAAATCTAATTGAAGTACATGAATATGTGAAAGTATAAGGTTATAAAATGATCATTGATTCTATATGTATGATAACATGATTGTATCATGATGTGTTGCCTAAAGAATAGCATGTTCAGGTATAAGTTCATGATGAGAGGTATGTTCAATCACTGACACTTGAATTTGTACATGTGTACATAAATGCATGTTTATACAGTAGAGAATTGTGTACTATAATATGAACATATGCATGTATAGAGTGTATGATATAAGTACAAGCATGATATTTTAAATGAACATGAAAAACTGTATTGCCTGCTACTAGAGTTTAATTATGGATTGATAGGCACCTATAGGGAATTACAGCTGCCATAGTCGACCTTTTTGGGTCCACAATATAGTTGATCCAGCTGGATCTTGCACATCCATTTGGTTTGTTTCTTGACCCGTTTGGGTCCTTGATCAGTTACCATACAGTTGGCCTTGATTGGGTTCATAGTTTTGATATCTTCGGATATCCACCATTTGATACCCTCGGGTATCCGCCCATCCCATTATCAACTCTTAGAACTTAAGTAGGCTAATGTAAAGCATTATTGTTTCACAGTTAATCACAGTATGAATTTTGCATTTGATAAATGGTTTATCATGTTTAACAGTGGTTCCTTAAGCATATAATGGTATCTATTTACATTATGTACAAATCTTCTTATGAATTGTATGATTTCAAGTATGCTGAATTAACTGAAGGGTTATCTTGTTGTGTAAGATATTGTGCTTTATCTTATACTTTTTCCTAACATGTAAATATTATTATTATTCAATTGTTTTTGTATATTCTATATTTCTGACGACCACTGTGATTGATTGTCCTTCATGTCTAGAATCCTTACTAAGCTATATAGCTTAGCACGGGTTATTTTGATCCGTATTAGTTTTTGGTAGTCAAGGCTTTTACATAGGAACATTTTCTGCATCAGGATAGGCCAACACCAGTCTATAGAAGTTGATGTAGGAAATTTTGATAAATTTTGTTTAGTTCCTTACATGTTTAATATGTATAAGGTTTGTAATATATATATATACATGTATGTTATATGGAGGTTAAGTTTGTAATAAGCTTATAGTGAGAATACTAGTATGTGTAAGCATCTAGAAGCTATAATTATTTCATTTAAACATACCGAAATGCTGAATGCTATGCATGATAGTAAAATGACTAAAATAGCAAGATCTAGTATTATTAAGATAATGTGCTACATATGGAGTTAATATGTTTATTCAAAATGAAATATACATGAAAGATGTGAGTAGCCTAATGAGAATACCAGTTATACGATTAAACGAATCAGATGACATGAATGCATATAGATGTTAAACGAGTTAATTACTTAACATAACATGATTTTAGTAGATTGCATTGTATATAGTAAAGATGTAGATTGGGGTGTTTCAAGTTAACTTACTCACAATGAGAGTTGGAATTTATTGATGGAAAAATAAAATGAATTTACTTAAAGTGTTGAATTCACTTAGATATAAGGAATTCTATTTGAGGGATTAAAGAATTGGCACTGAGCTTTACAATTTTTGTTTATCTTTATAATGACATGAGAGTGCTTATTGACTCTAAATAAAAACATCTTTAAGGACAATGAGAGTTACTTTGAATAATCTCGGCTAAATTATTTAGTCATTTTATTTATACATTTACTTGTACTTGTTCTTAAATGAATTGCTTATTTTATTTCTAATGTATCTTCATACTATCATTTAAGTCATCTTTAATCATTTTTTATTTAATCTATGCAAAGTAGTTTAGATATTTAACTAAATACATAGTCTTTATTTTATTCGTTACCAATCCATTTACACTTTTGTGGTTTCAATACAAAATTTAACTTGTTTCCTTTTGAACGATACCCTACTCATTCTATATACAGTCTAGTGAGATTAAGGATACAAAGAGTCCCCCATCATTAACCACCTATGTAAAATCAATTACAATATATGTAACCTATTACTACTTTCTAATTTTTTCAATTGTCTCCTACTTTTCTGCTTCTCAAAGTCAGTGAGCAATAATCTTTTTTTCCTTGGTGGTTGAAATGGCAGTGTTGATGGTATGGAAAATTCATATGACATCTTTTTCACTTCGAATTGGAAATATTTTCTTTGGATCATCATGGTCAGGCATGATGGGTGTCAGATCCTTATCTTTACTACTTTGATTATCATCTCCATATGAACCAACAATATATATTGATGCATGTCCAGGTAGTATTATAGAAATCAATAGATCACACATAATTCAGTATTGCTTAAAAAATAGCAAATATCAAGTACTCACATTGTACATGATTTTGCCATTATCATCATAGAATATCCCTTGTCCTTTTTCTCGTCTTATCTGATGTTAGCTTTGATAGAATTTTTTCATTTTATGTTTTAATATTGCATTACGTATTATGGAACCATGTGATTCTTTTGTCATATCTGTTCCTTCATTTAATTGCACATTATTGCCTTGCTCTAGCTGAGTTGTTGTATCTTGCAAGTTGTTTGTGTCATTGGCTGTGTTTTTAGGCACATCAGCAGTGTTATTTGACTTTTCATATGAATCTTTATCTTATAAGTTAAGTTCAAAAAGATCCTAGCTCAAAAGAGAAAAATACAAATGACAAAAGAAAAAAAAGTAGGCATGCTAAATGTATTATAAAGTTAGTGATTTTACCTCGTACACTTTTTGTTGTTATGGCCTTCTTGTCCACATCTACTACAAGTTTGTTTATTTCATTTTTTAATAGCCTCTCGATTACTGGTCCACTTTGGGTTTGTGATTGTTATGTTGATACTTTTTTGCTTGCTTATCCCTTTTTGCCCTCCATTTTATCCTTCTTTCTTGACTTTTTGGGTTTGCCATGCATCTACATTCTCGAACTTCCTGCCCCTTACTAGTTGCATCTTATTTACATAAGTTGCTGAATATTTTTCCTCATGATAGTAAAGGTAACTATGCTTAACCGAATCCTTACCCTTGTGATAAAACGTTGTAATTGCATATGCGCATGGAATACCAGTTAAATCCCATACCCTACAAGTGCACATTCTCTTATCCATCAATACATTGTGCTTATGATCTCCCTTACTGACTTTATATGCAACTTCTCCATTCCACTCAATGCTACAACTGGATGCAATATCAGCCCAATCCTAAAAAATTTCCATACACTATGGGTTATAATCATTAATCCAGCTACTCAATTTCTTTTCATTAACAACAAATAATTTCATTAGCGTAACTATAATTTCATCTACCATTCTGATAATTGGTTTGAACCTAGCAGTCAAAATCCAAGAATTAAAATTTTTAGAAATATTATTGTCCACTATGGCAGATTTGCACCTACTTCTAAAATAGGCCCTAAACCGAGGTTGTAAGGGATAACTTGCGACATCATTGGTAGCCTTTTTGAACAGATCTCTAATATTCTTTAAGTTGTTCAAAAACTCCTCCTCATATATACTCTAAGAACAAATCTAAAACCTTTTTACTAAATTCTTCTCCCATGCACTTCTTGCAGCAATTGGCATAAATGTGCCTTGCACACCACCTGTGCTCAGCAAGTGGTAGTACATCTAACACGGCTGGTATAAGCGTGAAACAAAAAACACCGGCATGGAAATATATTAAAACTTAAATAAGAGCAATACAATATCAAAAATAATTCAAACAATTGTGGAAATACACTAACCTTTTTCAAATCACTCAATATTGTCAATTGTGCTCCAGCTCTTAAGTCAAGCTCCTTAAATAACCTTATTAGAAACCAATTCCAATTATGCTTATTTTATTTACTAGTTATAGCCATGGCAATAGGAAACATCTGGTTTATTCCATTAATGACTATAGCAGTTAATAACATCCTTTTAACTTTTGTTTTCAAAAAGCCTCAATCAAGGCCTGTGATAGGCCAATATCAAGCCTTCCATCCTTTCTTGCATGTGTCAAAACATATGAAAATTCTTTTAAAAACTCTTTTTCCTACTTCTAAACCATCCCTTAATAACTCAACTCCAACAGTGCTTCTAAGATTTATGGTTTGTAATTCATTTGCATAAGTTTCAAACACTAAGAAATCATCCTTTTAGTTCCTTTGAACTTCATTAAAAATTAGTTTTCTGGCTCTTTTCCTTTTGTCACATGTGACATGGATCCTATATTACTTCTCCATTTCTACCTATATTTTTCTTATTATTATTTTTCGATTTTCCTGGATTGTTTCCCTCATTTGACTTGTTGTCCACTTTGCTGTCACTCTTATATTTTTGAAAACTCTATAGCACTTATGTTGCAAACACAAAGTATTTACCTTCAACCCCAATTTTCCACTCTCTTTGGATGCATGAAACATAAAAAGGCATCCTTCTCTCTTACAATTCACTCTTACTCTACTAGGCTCATTCTTTATTATCTTGTAATCTTTACTAGTTGTTATAGAATATTTTTTCAATGATTCTCTCATAGAATTTGCATCCCTAAATTTCATTCCTTTATAAAAATATGTCCTCCTCTCTTTTGGATCATATCTAACCCTCTTCTTTACTATCTCAATGTTACTACTCTTTCACTTATAATATCCCTTAGATCTGATTTAATTTCTTTTTTTGTGTCATTATACTGCCCCTCTACATCACTATCTTCCTCAGCACTACTACTGCTGCTAAAGCTATCAACATTAGCTCCATCAACATCTGAAATAGAAATGTTGCTATTTGTATCCCTACCTTCATAATTTGCATCCCTAACTACATAAGCCCTATCTTTACTAATTTCAAGCTTAACTATAAAAGGCATACTAACAGTAGCCCCAACATGCCTATCCCTAATAGGCCTATTAACATCAACATTGGCCCTATCACCAATTTCTCTACTACAACCCAATTTAGCTAATAATTCATTTGGGTATTTAATTAAGTCATATTTTGTAATAGGAAAAAATATCATTTGTAAAATAATCTAGAGTAGACAAAATCATATGCATACTAGCATCCCCTACAAATGCAAATAGGCAATTAAACATTTCATTACATAGTTCAATACATAGCAGGTACTTCAAATCCTTCAAGCCCAACCTTTTAGTGAATTTAGCCCATATGTCTTATATCTTATTAAATCTAGATCAAACATTTTCATTAACTTAATTTTTCTCTGTATGTAGCCAAGCTATTCCCCAAACTCCCATCTCCCATTCCAGTTAAACCATAAATTTACAGTTGTTCTCAACCTAACCCTGCATTTAATTAAAGTAAAATAGTAAGAAATGAATCGAAAAGGGCATTTCAATGAAACTGCAGTCACATGCCTATATTTGTAGATACTATGAAGAGAATAAAGTCACATGCATTCGGGATAGCAAGCTACAAATTTCAAAGGCATATTAAATATATAGATGGAAGAAAGTTGAATCTATTTGTATAAATAGAAAAGCCTTTAACCCTTTCATCCATAAACAAATAATTTATATAATTATTTGAACTACTTATACCACACAACTTGTAAATTCAAAATCACTAACCTGAAGGAGTCTTCAGCCTCTCTAGAGTTATCAATCGACATTTATAATGCATCTCTACTTCAATTTTTTTACTTAAAATAAATTCCTTTAAATTATGTACGAAATTTCTCTAATTTAAGGATTTAAGGTTTGATGCTTCTTCTCACTTGCAACTCAACGATTGGGTTTTTTTTTGTCATTTAGGGTTAATGATTTAATTTTTAAAAGTTAAGGAAAAGTGAATCTTCAAATCAATAGATCAATCTTAGTAGAAAGGAGAAGGAGAGAAGAATGATAGAGAGAGAAAGAAGAAGGCTAAATAATGAAATAAGGGAAAGAAGAAAGAAAGAAAAGTATATTTTTTTACCATCACATGCACAACACGTGCTGCCACATATGAAATGATGTGTCTAAGGACACATGGAAAATAATGACACCTCATACATTGACTGACGAAAGTTGGGTCAAATTTAATAGGGTTGGATGGCGGGGGCAATTTTCTCCAAAATTTATTACACAATGGTCACAAATCTCCTAACCGGAACATATCATAAGTAGCCAAAAAGAGACAGTTTCTTCTTCATATTTTTCTTTGTATAAAATTAATTTTACTAGTTAGTGAATAAATATTACTATTCACAAATCTTTCAAAAGGTTATTAGACCCTAATTTTGGTGTGAATAATAAAGAGGTGTTTAATACTTTGATACTAGTGGTTTAAGACAATCTAATGCAAAGGACGATCAAATAACTAATAAAATTCAAAGGTAAAAGTTTTTGAATTTATCATATGTCTTTTTACAATTCTTTTTATGTGATTTGTAAATTGAGCGTTTAAATTTTGCCCTGTATATAATGTATGAACTCAACTTTAAATTCAATAATATAAACCCGTTTGGTAACTATAAGGGCAAATGTGAAGCCATTTTGATAATGTAAGAACAAATGTGAGCCAATTTGGTAATGACATGGACATTTTTGAATCAAAATAATTAAAGGAGAAATGTATACTATTTTGCATCATTGAGGGAAATTTTGGCTCTTTTTTCTTCATATGTTTGTATATCCATATTTATATGTATGTATGTGTCTAAAGTATACAATGCTTATGAAAGGAAAAACACATTTTTGGGTCCCTTAATTTTAATTTTTTTAACATTAGTTTTTTGTAATTTTAAAAGCTAACATTGGATTCTTATCACCTTTTATATGTATAAAATGATTATATATTTCTTTAAATTTTTTATGTCTTGGTGGGTGCCATAGTCACGTTAAGTAGACCTCATATTATATTGAAAAATACATACTTTTTAATTGTTTTAGTTCTATCTAAATTCAATATAATATGAATATTCTAAAAATTAGAAAATTCAATAACAACTTTTAAAAATATACATACCTAATGTGAAAAAATATTGAATTGTAAGAGAGCTAGAATGGGTTTTCCTTATATAAAATGATATAGCTATTCTAAGTCATATATATTTTTTCTTTTTCTTTTTCTTTTTTGTCCTTTTAGCTCTATTTAGACATGTCAAATAGGTTGGATCGAGAATAATGGATCAGGTTATGAGCAGGTTGGATCATTAGCAAAACAGAATGAGTATGAGTTAGGTTGCATATAGGTTAGATGGGTTATACATCAATCCATAAATTGACTCAAATGGGTTAGGTCACGAGTAGACCCTTTTATCTATTTACTTTTTTTTTTAGGATAAATAACTTAAAGAATAAAAGATTTATGTGACAGAGCAATGGGAATGGCTAACTCTAACCGAGGACAATCACTTTGGTTTTATTGCTAAGTTGTTCTATTTGTCTATTTAAAAAAAATATTTTTATCATAATTATCTTCCTTAAAACACCTTGAACATATACTTGCATAAAACATTATATATAATGCTAATGTATCCTAATCACATTGGTTATCTTTGCATAATTCTCTAAAATAGAAAAATAAAACCCAAATTAAAATCCTCTAAACAAGATACAAATGAATGGTTTAACATAAACAAACCTCCCAATCAATGGGAGAGAAAGTTGTAAGCCTCACCTGCCAGCTTCTACTTTCCCTTCCCCATTAAAGCCAATTAAGCTTCTCTAGCTTAGTTGGTTGGATTCAATGTTGTGTGGGTTCTTCAATTAAACAAATCATAAGATTTTATGTTTAATCAACTCAATTTCATTAATCAATCTTTTTTTATCATATTCACCCTCCTTCCCCATTCCATGCTCATTAGTTTAACCATGAGTTAAATCTAATATAATTGAAATTTTTATGGGTAAATTGATAGGCCAAATTAAGTGCAGATCATATAAATCGAATCAAAATTTAAGAAATGTAACTCTATTTAATGCATGAAATCCCTTATATATCTAGATACCAATACATTTATTTCTTTTTCAGAAATATTTTATATATGTATTTTTTATCATTTATAAATTATTTCTTAATGTAACCATCTTGTTTGCCATGCTCTAAATATGCCATGATATCAACCAAAAAAACAAAAAGGAATGATAACTTAGGATAATTTATGATCTATTTAATAATAATATTATAGATATATTTTTTTCAAAAGTAATTAATTGATTTCATTTTCAAGGCCCCATTTTTGCATTCATCTTTTTTTGTTTGTTTTCTTCAAAATGAAACTATAGCATTTTAATGAATTTGTAGTTGAAAAAAGATAAAATTCACTCATCTTTCAAACATAAATTATTTTCTCTCCACATAGGCAAAAAGAAAAAGAGAGAAGGAAAAATGAATCCTTTTCCTCTGTGTATTTTTATAGCAATTTTTATCAAATTAGAGGTAGGAAATGTTGATTTCATAGGAACAAAAGGAAACCATTTTTTTTAATGGAAACCCTTACTATACAAATGGGTTCAATGCATACCAATTAACATATGTAACTTATGATCTTTCTCAAAGATTTAAAGTTTCAAACGTATTTCGAGAAGCATCTACCCATAGTCTCTTTATGGCTAGAACTTAGGCTTTCAGTGATGGCGGCTATAGGGCACTTAAGTACTCTCCTGGGTACTATAATGAACAAATGTTTAAGGTAATTTTCTCTTTATTGCTATTAAATCCTTTAATTTTTTGTTCTTTTTTGCTTCTTCTTCTTCCTCTTTAATCAACTAGGTTTTCCTTATCTTTTGAAAATAATTATATTTAGGAATTGGATTTTGTTATATCTGAGGCTAGAAGATATGAGATCAATCTCATATTGAGCTTGGCTGACAACTATGAGAGCATTGGAGGAAAGAAATAGTATGTGAATTGTGCAAGAAATAATGGACAGGACCTTTCTTCTAAGGATGATTTCTTTAGGCATCCTATTGTTAAGGGTTACTTCAAGGACCATGTCAAGATAATTACTTTTCTTGCTTCTTTCAATTTTAGCTTTTTTAAATTGAAAATGTCTTCTTATTTTGCCATTTTTATTCCTTCATAAATCTTGCCAAAGTAGTTGCTATAGATTTAGTTAAATTTTTATCTAGTAAAAAGAAGCAAAAGCCTGTGTAGTATCATACAACTTGCTCTGTATTTTATTTTGTCAGCGACTTTTTCAAAACATAGAAAGCAAAAGAATTAAAAATGCATAAATACTTTTGTGCTTTTGTGACATCAATGTTTGACTTGATTATTGTATAGAGTTTCCAATACCTACTTTGCTAGTGAGTCATTATATATATATATATATATATATATATATATGTTATTTTAATAACTGTTCTTAGTAGATTTAACAGCTTTACTAGACTTCAGTACAAGGATGAACCAACAATTTTTGCATCGGAACTTATGAATGAGCCTAGATGCACTTCGAATCCTTCTAGAAGAACCATTCAGGTTTCTTTATGTCTCTTTATTAATTACCTTGTTCCTTTCTTTATTTTAGAAATTGTTAATTTTTTCTAAAAAAGGTTTTTCTGATTGCTTTCTTTTGAGCTTTGTTGGAACCTTAACCAAATCCCACCAGGCCCCTTGAATTGCACCTGAATTTTGACCTAATTTTAACTAGTTCATTTGACTTTATAGCAATGAGAATTCAAATACTTGGTAGTTTTTTGCTTTTATCCTTCCATTATTTGATTTATCAACCTTCTTAGGAAAATATGGTTGCAGACAAATGAAATTATCTTCATTTAAATGTTAATTCTTGATTCTTTTCATAGGCTTGGATAACAGAAATGGCTGGGTATTTAAAGTCTATAGATAGAAATCATTTACTAGAAGTCAATTTAGGTGGAAATTATAGACAATAAACACCACAGAGGAAGAATCTAAATCCTAGAATTGAAATTAGAACAAATTTCATTGCCAATAATCAGATTCCAGGCATTGATTTTGTAACTCTTCATTCATATCTTGATCAATGGCAAGCCCAATCTTTCATTAACTATTACCATATATTAGGAAAGTACTAATATTGTTCTAAGCAACGAACTTAATGTCTCCAAGAATTTAGCTATTAATATCAATAAGCTTTTAGCATAGTGATGATCAATGTTATCTAATGCCTTTGGCTTCAAGTACCAACTGTAATCAAATCCCTTTTACCAAACATTTCTCATTGCCATGATTTATTTATTGATTTATTTGTTCAATTGGTAGGTTATCAAACACTAATGATCAATACCAATTTAGTTTCTTGATAAATTGGCTCAGTGGTTATATCCAATATGTACAATTCATTCTATAAAATCCGATCCTGCTTACAGAATTTTAAAAAACTTAGAAAGATCATGGCTTCAGCACATACCAAAGAGACTAATTGTTTAATACGATTTACTACAAAATATATTGATCAGCTAAAAGAGAAGGTCTAGCTATAAGAGGCCTTTTTTGGCAACTTTTAATAAAAGGAATGGATAATTTTTGAGATGGATGTGAGACAATCTTGAGCCAATAATCATCTACTATCAATGTTATTGCTCAATAGTCATATAAACTAGTTCAAATTCGAAAGATTTTTAAAAGAACAGGGAATGTGTAGAGATGGAAAAGTGCAAGGGCTGTTAGAAGGCATCATCAATGACAAGGTGGAAATAGGGGTGGTAGGCAAACTAGAAACCGATGTCTTATAGACTTCTTGAAATATATATGAAAGTGAAAAGTGCAATGTCTTGTATTCTAATAGTACTTAATTAATCTGTTTTCACTTTTGAGGTTTTTTGTTTTTGGTTTTTCTTTCTTAAAGATGATTGTTCTTCATCTTAGAGGGTTTGATAGGTATTATTATATGATCTTTATATCCTATATTTTTGCCACTATCAACTTAGTTCCTAATAAGACATGGAATTTCTTTACCTGAGAAACGAGAGTTGGCAATTATAGTTCCCGATCGGATCCTTAAGTCCTGCAAGAAAGAGTGCCCGATCAGACCAGGTGTAAGCACTTTGAAGCTTAAGTTAGTAGCTTTCTAGAGAGAGTACTTTGAGATAAAGTCTCATAGGTTCAATACCTTGAGCCACTATGCGTTAGGCTATTTATAAGAGTTAAAGAAGGTGTACTTGAGTACCTAGGATGTGATAACCGATGGTTGGAGCAGATGAGCAACGAGATGATAGGGAGTATGTGGAAGGTATGGACGTTAACTTATATTAGTGGACTTATAGGATATGTTATCCCATTAGTCCGATTGAACATGATGTGTCCCTATCCTTCTCTTATGGCTCGCACTCTGGGCTCATTTACTGATTGGCTTTGGGCCCTGGTAGGTGTAATAGGCTGACTATCTAGGCCTTGAGAGATGTTATTTCTATGGTTATCAGTTCCAAATAGTGTTTTATGCAAATTTATCTTTCTACTAGCTTTTGCTTGATCTTCTAATTAAGTAAAATGCCATGTCATTTTCCTAATTTTCCTCTCTATTCTACTTTATAATATATATAGATTAATATAGAATATGCAATGCTAATTGGGTCAGCAAAATGCAAATGATTTAAACTAAATGTTGATATGGCTTCATTAGTTATTCATATAGGAGTGTACAGTGCTCGAAACATGCATAAGAACACGTGATGAAAATAAAAATAATTTAAAATCTATTTGTATCTAAAATTTTTTTATATATTTAAAATAAATCTGGAACATTTATAAAAATGAGTATTTGTTCTAAAATTTCTTTACTAGCATGATAATTTTATGCATATGTATACCAAAACCAACATTTGCCATAAAATTCTTGATCAATAAACTATGAAAATAAATTGAATTGAAAATATTGTGAAATTTCAACCCAAAATTAAAATAACAATAAATTAATTTTCTATTTCTGAATACTCTTTCTTTTGCCACACTGGAAATAATCAAAGGGATGGTCCGATCAACTAACATTCACATTTAGTGCAAGCATACGCATATGGACATTAACCTGCTTCAAGTTCATGCACATTTTTGCTATGATATACTCATTTTATCCCATTTTAAAAGATAATTTTATATTTTTCATGAAAATTAAAAAAATTATTAAAAATTCTCAATTTCATAAAAAATATAGTAATTGACAAAAATACCCTTTTATATTTTAAAAAATTTTATTTAAAAGTATAGAGTAATAAAAAGAGAAATATTTAATAAGTTGTATAATAAATAAGAGTATACATGTAAACATATCCATCAAATTTAAAAAAAGATTGGAGTGAGACAAATTACATAGAAAAAAATAGCTCTTAAAATGAGACTGAGGGAGTGACATGCATAGCCTAGCTCTAGCTAGTTATCACATGATTATATCACGTACAAATCTATGTGTAAAATAATAATCCATACTTGGCCATGAATGACAATAACAAAGGCCATGCAAAGAAAAAAAAAGGCCTTATGCGGCCATGTAAGGGAAACAGGAAGGCCATGTGCAGCCATGCAGGAAGAAACTAAAGGGAATGTGCGAGCATGAAGGGAAAACTCAAGTGGGATGTGCAGCCATGCAGGGAACTTCTGAGGGATATGCACAACCATTCAAAGGATTTTTAAAGGCATCGTTCGCCCATTCAAGGGAATTTCAAGGGCTTCACATATTCATTCAAAGAAAGAAAGCTACATGCAATCGTTTATGGGAAAGAGAGATACCACGTGCGGCTGTGTAAGGGACCTCGGCAAGCATAACTCAAAAGAAACCCAGATTATGTAGGACAAGAACTTAAATCCCATATCTCAATTCACTACTTATAGTAATGCTTATTAAACCTTTAAATCATCCTAAACTCATCTAAATTCAGAGATTTAACCTTTAATCTCATCAAAGAGGACACATACAAGAAAAGAAAAGAGGGAAAAAATTCCATTAACACGTATATATATAAATAACATCGTAACCCTAATTATCATACCTATAATTGAAGCTTCATAGCCTCAAGCTCCTATATTGATGATTTCTTTCTTCTCTACATTTAATCTGACTCACAAACCCTAATCCTAACCTTTTTTAATTCTCAATCTGTAATCAGCGAGTGAGAGAGAGATAAAGATTTATCTCCCTTCTCTACCCTATACCCCATCTCCACCTTCTTTAGGAAGCTTTTCAAGAGTGAGTGGGGTAAATATCTCACCAAGGAAATTTCCAAAATTACCCTTACACACTAAAACCCCTAATCACTTGTATGTCTTACATTTTGACCCCAAAACTTCTAATTTAAATCAATTGCATCCTTCTTTATAATTTAACTATAATCCATTACATATGTGCATAATTACCAAAAATACCTCTCATGGGATTTAACTTTAATAATTCAAAATACTCTAATTTTCCCTTATTAAACCATAATCTTCAATAATTTTACATATTTTGATTTGGGCCAGGATGGGGGTCTCACAAATCTCTCCCCCTTAAAAGAATTTCGTCCTCAAAATTCAAATTTGTAATCTTTATATTTATTACTACCAATTTCCTAACTCTGCATTAGCTATAAGTAAATATAACCATAAGCATTCTATAACCATAAAAAATTCATCCACCTATAACATTAGTACCTATCTTTAATCTCCAGATACTTTTATGCTCGTTATACTTCCTATCGATTTTCTCTTTCAGCTTGGCCAGAATATAAAGCGATGTTATTCATGTGTTATGAGATGATATGGGATGTTATGGAATGCCTCAATGATTTCATGTATGCAAATGAATAACAATGCATATTCTAATATACTGTACATGTTTTACCCAATCACAATACCATGAAACATGTTTAATTGCCAATGCTGATTAGGAATTTTTTTGATAAATATATAAAGCATCTTAATAACCTTGACATCTTACATCATTATCAATGCAAAAATCAAATTCTCTTATAATCATATAAACTTTTCCTTAAGCACCTTAATAACCAATCTAGATGTACTTATAATCAGACCTATACTATATTTAATTATAGAGCACTAAGGCATTTAAACACTTCTAATATCAGGAGGTGAGATATACTGGTATTTCTTCTAATATCACCTCACAATCTTTGGGCCATAATTCTACCAGTACTCCAATACAAAACAATCATAGGTTAATCATCTATCACAATCATCAAAAACCTGCATCCAAATAACAACAACACAGAATATAGCTATTTACTCTAGGACAATTCGTCTAAACTTTTAAGATCACATTGTCAATTACTTTCTGCCCAGAAAAGGACTAAACCTCAGTGTTTTGATACCACTAACTGTAACACCCTAATCCACCAGACATGCATAAACATCAATACTAACATAATCCCTAATAAAGATCAGGTATAAATAATAATAATAATAATAATAATAATAATAATAATAATAATAATAATAATTATTATTATTATTATTATTATTATTATTATTATTATAATACAGGCCTTAATTACATGTCACTACATAACCAAAACAAACTCTTAAATAAGGAGACATAACATAACCGGCCTTCAATACATTATGAAAACCTCGAAGACAATTACAACCTGCCAAATCTTCTCGTCAAAGTGGGTTAAGCCACTACAACTATCAATCCAAAATGGAGCTTATCCAGAAACCTAGGCGGATACACAAAACTATGCTAAGCGATAATGCTTAGAGGGGAAACAAAACTCTATGGACAATTCTTACCAAAATATCATCAATACATTACAACCATCACAATTAAGGAAAACATACGAGTCTACAATAATAATAATTTACAATGAACAATTCTTAGGAATCTTCAACCTTAATAATAAGTACTATTCTTACAATAATATAAAGCATTACTTGAACTCATCTAGCTCCTGAAGACTTTTCAACTCACAATCCATTCATTTATGGATCTAGACATCGTGATTATTGATAGCAGAACTTCACTCATATGCATTTAATCACATCGGTTACATAAAGTATGCATTCAAGGTTTAATTGAAACATAAGGGAGTGCATAAGTCTTGTAACATCTATAATAGATACCATTAGACATAACTACTTCACATATATCATGCAATCTTAAATATAGAATACATTTATAATTCCCAATCCTACTTATAATCATGTATTCCTTAATGCTATCTTAGCATGGCAACTAAATGTCAAATAAAATCATAGTATATCATGCACTGTCCTTCGGCTTATGTATGAGCTATTGGTATGCACATTCATATGTAAACATTTACTAGTATTTGCTAACCAACTTTGCATGAAATTATAGAGAACAACCTTACATATCATGATTTCCATAAAGAAATATAAATGCACAATCTTGATATTAAAAGTCTTCATAAGGTTATATGCATGTCCATATATATGTGTGCGTATATATATATATATATATATATAAATAAATATACAACTTGATTCATTACATTACATTTTTGTTATACATACTTGCTCACATACTGAGTCTGACTACTTATCATACCCTAATTACATCAATGATAAGATATCGCACTTACATAATTTGTTGATAGTTCTCAATGACATACCTTGTTTTTATTTGCCGTGAGTAGTTTCCATACCATATCATATTTCTTTATTTTATGCACATTTATATTTTTTATCTTTAATAGCCTGCCTAACTACTAGTTCAAAGGGTGGATAACGAGACCAATGGATACCCAAAGGTATCAAACAATGGATATCCAAAGATATCAAATGATTGATATCCAAAGATATCAAATGATGGATATCCAAAAATATCAAATGATGGACCCAAAAGGGCCGAACTATGGTTCCATAAAGAAACAAACAATGGACCAAATGAGGTTAACTATTGCAGCTGCAATGGTATCCCTTTAGGCATGCCTATTTAATCCATAACTGAACTAAGACCCATAGGCTTTACCACATTTAAGAACATCTTTGTTTCAACATATTCTTCTTTATTCATTACAACATTTACTTAAAGCCACAATTCATATAAGAATGTATATTATTCTCGTCATAGATTGGTATTAAGCTTTAGGCTCTAGTAAGGTCACTTAATTGGAAAATTCTTATGTATGTATATATGTATATGGAAAGAGTGAAAAGTTTTAGAGTAATAAAACCTTCTGAGTTAAGGTACGAGATTCACTTGAAAGCTATTTTAGAGGGACTTGCATATGGCAATGCTAATATGAATGGTTTTGCTAGAATGTGTTTAGGTGCATATCGGGCACAAAACTAAAGAAGAGTAAGAGGCAACATAATAACATAAAAATTATATGTTATTAAGTGTGTCATATAAAGTTGACATAAAGTATATAGCCTATCAAAGTAAATGGTTTTAACCAAATTATTATACATTAATGTGTCTTTGCAATAGCATGGAAATACTATGATGTGGCTTAGTGTTTATAAGAGGATAGTTGAAATGTTGCTTTTGTAAGTTAAAGAGATAGGATGTTACATTTTTTGCTTAGTTATGAGATTATAAAAGTTTGGTGATGCTTCAAGTCATAATGGAAGGTAGTGAATAGCTTTGATGTAAAGGAACATGCTTGACTGTTTGCTCATGCCCTATGTTTTATTATGTTAATGCATGCCCGCTAGTAGTGTACTGCCATATAGAAGGGATTAATCTTACATAAACTTGCTTGAGTATAAAATATTATAAGATACAAAGTATAAATAAAGTGATTTATGCATATATGATCACGTTAGGGTATATAACATGTTGTCCATGATCTAATAGACTACAAAAGTAAACTAAGGAGTTAAATAGGAATAAGTGTTGACATTAGGATGAAAATAACCTATTCATCTTATTATATTGGTAATAGATGTTTAAATCCTTTTCAGGTGATTATGTATTTATTTGAATAGCTATGATATGGTATGGAAGCTACTCATGGCAAACAGCAACAAGGTATGCCATTAGGAGCTATCAATGAAATATGTAAATGCAATCTTATCGTTGATGTAATTATGCTATGATAAGTAGTCTAACTCAGTATGTGAACAACTATGTATAACAAAAGTATGTAATGTCATGAATTAAGTTGCATATATGTATATATATAGGTGGACATGCGTATAACCTTATGAAGACTTTTAGTATCAAGACTAAACTTTATATTGCCTTATGGAAATCATTCATAATGTTGATCATGACGAGATAAATCAATGAAAGATTATACTTTATTATTGTTTTCCTAATCATGCAACTACTATGATATGTATGAATGAATGTTAATGCAACTATGTGATCATATGACCGGTATCCATGCATACTAGAGCCTAAAATTTAATACTGATTTATGATTAGAATATTATGCATTCTTATATAAATTGTGGCTTCAAGCAAATGTTGTAATGAATAAAGAAGAATATGTTGAACAAAGATGTTTTTAAAAGTGGTAAGGCCTATGGGTCTTAGTTCAATTATGGATTAGATAGGCATGCCTAAAGGGATACAGTTATAGCTCCCATAGTTGACCTCGTTTGGATCCATTATTTTATCTTTTATAGAACCATAGTTCGTGTAAGGACCCAATCCTAGTGTTAGTCAGATTATGGTTAATTAATGTGGATTATGATTAAATTAAGGTAATTAATGAGGTTAAGTCCCACAAGGGGTATTTTGGTAATTTCAGCATGTAAGCATATAAGTTGAGTTAAATTATAATTAAAAAAAAAGATACAATTGAAGTTAAATTAGAAGTCTTGGGGTTAAAGTGTAAGAAATGGAAAAATTAAGAGATTAAAGTGTATAAAGGAATATTGGGAATTTATCTTAATGATATATTTACCCCACTTATGCATTTAGGGATTCTAGGAGAAAAGGAGATCAGCATTTTAAGGGAGATATCTCTCTCTCTCTCTCTCTGTGATTTGAGGAAACTAGGGTTTTGGTGTTTGGCTTCGTGAAGGAGAATAGAGGATCTATGAGTGGTAGAGCTAGATCTTGAGGATTGAAGGAGATGAAGCTTGAATATAAGGTACGAAATTTGTTTTTCAGATGTTACTGTATATATTTTTCCTCTTTTGTTGTATGTGTTTTCTTAGTGAGATTAAGGGTATAATCTTGTAAGTTTTGATGAGTAAAATGTGATTTGAGACTTAAATGATCATTTAGTAAGTGGGAAGGTGAGATTTATGATTTAAATTCATGTTCTGTATAATCGGGTTTATGGGTTTCTTGTTACCTTTGGCATGCACAACCAATTAGCTTTTTTTATCTTGAAGTGCATGGCTAATTAGCTTTTCTTCTCTTAAAGTGTATGACCAATTAGCTTTTCTTCTCTTGAAGTGCACGGTCAATTAGCTTTTCTTCTCTTGAAGTGCATGTCCAATTAGCTTTTTTTCCCTTGAAGTGCATGGCTAATTAGCTTTTCTTCTCTTAAAGTGCATGACCAATTAGCTTTTCTTCTCTTGAAGTGCACGGTCAATTAGCTTTTCTTCTCTTGAAGTGCATGTCCAATTAGCTTTTGTCTCTTGAACTGCACTACCACTTGCCTCTTTTCTTTTTTTTTCATGCACAACCAAGCATGACCCTTGTTCTTTCCATGTACGACCAAGCATGGCCCTTGTTCTTTCTATGCATGGCCAAACATAGCCTTTGTTCTTTCCATGCATGACAAAGTGGCCTTATAATCCTTGCATTGCATGGTCAATTAAACTCGTCCTTCTTATTATACACGGATAAGTATGGCCTATTATTTTTATTGCATGGCCAAGTGCCTTGTTCCTCTTCCAGTACATGGCCACATGTACTTCCTGTACACATGCTCCTAAACAATAAATCACCCATAATGATGAGTTTAGTGTTATCTTAAAGTCATTAAAATAGCCATATAATTAGGACAAACAAAGCTAGCTGTGAGTAATGTTGACGATAATTGCTATTAAGAGGGGGTGGTTAGTAGGCTATCTGATTATTGAGGGATTAATAGATTGTGAAGCTTCCCCAATGCTATAGTTTAGTAAGATATGGTTAGAAGAATATGATTACAAGATGAGGTGTTATTGAAATTTACATGACATAAATGACTCTATAAGAGGGAGTAGATTAAATTAAGTTGTAAGTCACCTAAAACCACCAATATGTTGTATATGGTATGGCCACCTAAGTAGAAAATCCCTTTGTATACTTATAGGCATATAACAAGAATGAAAAATTTTACAAGGTGAGGTATGGGGTTTGCTTGAGAGCTACTTAGAGGGATTTGTCTTTGGCAAGGGCTAAAATGAATGGTTTTCTAGAATGCATTTTGGTGTATAACGGGCACACAACTAAAGAAAAGTAAGAGACAATATAATAACCTAAAAAGTTAAATGCCATCAAATGTGTTATACAAGTTGATAAAAGCTATATAACATATCAAAGTAAATGGCTTTACCTACGCTATTGTTGTAAGGACCCGATCATGACCCTAATTAATTAATGAGGGCTATCGCTAATTAAGGCAAAATTTGGATTACTTTGCAATTATCGAGGTTAAGTCTCAAGAGTGATATTTTGATAATTTTAGCATGTAAGTATATGAGTTAAGTTAAATTATAACTAAAGACAAGGATATAATTGAAGTGAATTAGAAAGTCTTAGGGTTTAGTTGAAAGAAATTGAAATAATGGGTGTTTAATTGTGTATAAGGGTATAGTGGGAATTTCCCTTGGTAAGATATTTATCCCACTATAAACTAGGGTTTTAAGGGAGATGGAGATCGGCATTTGAAGGATCTCTCTCTTTCTCTATCTTTGTCTCTCTCTCTCTCTCTTTATATGGTCACGGTTTGGAGATGGATGCTAGGGTTTTGGGAGTTAACATGAAAGGTAATATTTTTCCTTTAAGATACCTTATTTCTTTTCTTTTAATTTGTGATTTCTTTGGTGATGAGAGATTACAAGATCTTGTTGTCATCATGTGTAAGGAAATGATAGAGAAGCATCTAAATTAAGTGAAAGAGAAGAAATGAATCATGTTTAAAGGAGGTGAAGCTTGATTTTGAGGCACGGGATTTATTTGGAAAAGTTACTGTATACATTTCCCATCTCATGTTGCATGTGTTTTCTTTGAGAGATTAAGGGTAAATATAGTATGTGTTGATTATTATAACATGATTAGTAACTTAAATGATAATATAAGTATGTAGGGAGGTGAGATTTAGGTTTTAATTTTATGTCTGCATAATCGGGATTCTGGGTTTTCCTTTATTTCTTCCCACGCGTGGCCACTCACCATTTTCTTCTTATTCATACGTGGTCACACATGTATTTTTCTCTTGGGATCACATGGTCATGTGTTGATTTGTCTTTAAGGATACATGGCCACGTGATGATGTTCTTTCTTCTCACCCACGACCATGCATGTGTTTTCTCTTTGGAAAACACACGGCCACTCACCTTGTTTCTCCTTGGTGTGTGCGGCCACGTGTGTGTTTTTTCTCTTGGAGACACATGACTATGTGTGTGTTTTCTCTTTGGAAACTCGTGGGCACATGATGCTTTCTTTTTTCTCACCCATGGCCACATGATGTCTATCTTCCCCTTGCACACGGCCAATTATGCTTTTATCTCCGAAAATAAATGGCCAACCCTCCTTTCACTGTATGAAATGCTTGACCAAACCATGCTTTATCTATACTCTTTCATTCATTCGAGTATATTGTCACCCTAAGATTTAAGCCATGTAATTAGATATTGAACACAGTATTATGTGGTCCATAAGATCCTAACGAGAGCAAGAATTGAGATAATTGGATTAGTAATCAGTATGAGTGATGGTAAATAGTTACTAAATGGAGATGGATATGTTACTTGATTACTAAGGGAGTAATAGATTATGAAAGTTTGTTCTAATGCTAGAGTCTATAAAGATATGATTTAGAAAGACATGAATATATCATGAATTATTATAAAAATTAAAAGTCATAAAAAGCTATTATAATAGGATGAAGATTGATTTAAGCTGTAATTCATCCAAAGTCACCTACAAATGAATAAAGTATGATTGCTTAATATGAAAGTATATATATATATATATATATATATATATATATACCTTGTTATACATAGATTAGATTGAAAGGCTTTAAAACAATAATCCTATAAAGATATGGATTGGAGTCCACTTGAACTCTAATTACAAGAAGTTACAGGTAATGATGCTAAAATAATTAGGTTTCTAAAATATGTTTTAGTGCCTAATAGCCAGAAACTAAGAAGAGTGGGAAGAAATATAGTAATCACACGAGTTTATGCTATTTGATATGTCCTTTATAGTATGGTATAAAGTATGTACTAGGCCAAAGCAACTGGTTCTACCCAAATACTATTTTGGTAATCCTTTGCAGTGACACGAGAATATTATGATTTAACCTTTTAATGAGAATAATATAGTTTCCATGTTACAGGTAACCTAGTAACTTTAAATGTACATGCTAATTAATGTATTTTACACACAGGTATAAGGTATGTAATATACCTAAGTTTAAAAGAGAATGAATGTTTTAAGGGATATTAAAAAAAAACTATAGAATCTTGATTATACTTCAAGTCTTCATGGGAATTGATGGTGAACCTTGATGTAAAGGATCATATTTGTCTGTTATTCATACCCTGTGATGTAAAATAAAAGTTACAAGTCTTCAAGTACTATTCTATTGTTTAAGATGAGATAATCTTGTACAACTCACTTAAGAAAAATAATGTTATAAACTAGAAAGTACAAATAAGATGATCATGATATATGTGATAATGTTAAGGTAAATAATCTAGTGCCTATGATATAATAGACAATAAAATTGAGCTAAAGGGGCTAAAGATGAATAAGTGTTGACCTTATGCTATACAAGAACATAGTTATTCTATCATATGTATCATTAATGCTTGAGTGCTGCAATATTTGATTATGTTATCATGTGATTAATTATGAGAATAGGGAAAACTACCCATGGCAAGCAGTAATAAGGTACGTCATCGAGAACTATTTATGAATTATGTAAGTGTATGTGGTAAAATCGATTCGAGCATGCTACGATGAGTAGCTTGATTTACTATGTGAACAAGTATGAGCAATGAAATTATGTATTGCCATGTTTAAATTGCACACATATGTTTTGAGTGCATGTGGGTACGCGCAATGCTACTCATGAAAGCTGATGTGTTGTTATTGTTACATAAACATGTAACTATTATGATATGAATGAAAGAAAATTGATGCAAGCATATGATTTCATGGTAACATCTATATGTAATATAGCCTAAATCTCAACAATGATGCATGATAAGAATGATATGCATTCTTTATGAATTGTGGCTTAAAGCCAAATAAAATATTAAGTAACGAAGAATATAATGACTCAAAGATGATTATAATGGGATAAGCTTGCGGGTCTTAGTTCAGTTAGGGATTAGATAGGCATGCCTAGAGGGATACAGTTGTAGCTACCATAGTTGACCCTGTTTGGGGTCCTATCCCTTAATGGAACCATCGTTTTGACCCCCCCGTTTGGGTCCATAGTTTGTTCCTTGCTAAAACCATTGCTTGACCCCGTTTGGGTCTATAGTTTGTTCCTTACAGGAAACATTGCTTGACCCCATTTGAGTCCATTGTTTGGTATCTTTGGATATCCATAGTTTGATACCTTCAGGTATCCATTACTCTCATTATCCACCCTTCGAACTAGTATGTAGGCTGGCTATTAAAGATGTAAACAGAGCAAGAAATAAAGTAATGTATCGATTGCCTCACTTATATGTATTGGAATCATGATAGTGATTTATTTTATTACTTCATTGTGACGCCCCTAAATGACCCTAATTGGAGTTTTCATGATTTGAGTAGGATTTATTTGATTAAGATTAAATTAAAAATGAAAATTTCTATTAGAGAGTATGCCTTAAAGCCCATGTAATTGGGATATTTTCATATGTATGAATTTATATTCTTAATAAAAGGCATCATTGTTTAAATACATGAGTTTGTAAATCTTAAATTAATAAATGAAGTCCTAGATATTATAAACACAGTGCAAAGGCAATCATGAAAGTGTTCATGATATGAGATGTCTATTGCATGCAAATATGTTAATATCTGAATATCCCTAGTCATAGAATTAACAAGATAAGGATATTGTTAATTCAGACAGACTAGCACATGTTATGCTTCTTGAATGGTTCAAGCAGTGGTTCTCATAACTGTGATTATGAAAGATAATCAAAGCTAACATGTGGATGATTGTTAGAAGAACAAGTTCATTGGAGACCTGCATAGAGAATCCTCACATGGATATTAAATCTATGTCAGTGAGGAATCTCTTCATAGCGGTTGTACAAGTATCCTTAGACTTGAGATCACCAAAGTTATCTTAAGTAACAAGTGGTATACTTTGACTCCATAACTGATTACTTCCAACTGGGAGTGAACATAGTTGGAAGATTGGGTATATCATGACCTACTTGAAGATAGTTGAGTGATTGACAAAGGATTCACCATCCCATATTTAATAAGGGAAGTTATCTCACATGATTCTATAATTGCCTTGTTTTGAGAAACTCTGGCTAAGGTAATATGCCAAGATGGATAGAGATCCATGAAGGGCATGTTGGGAACAATGGTTAAATTAATAGAATATATGTAATTAGTTTATATGAGTTGATAGAAATACATACTCAGAATCTAATTGAGATAAGAGTGGGGAAAGGAATAATTGCACAGTAACTGTTTCTATGGAAGGGTATAGTCAAACCACTTGACTTTCCTGACATTTGGGTAGTCATGATGCCTAGCTAGAGGCCAATCATGACTTTTATAATCATGTATCAAGAATATCAATAGGGATTGATAAAATGATTTAAAGGAGTTTAAGTCATGTGAGTTTTGAATAGAATTCACAATTACATATTATACTGCCAACATGGACAGGAACTCAATAGGTCACACACATATAGAGAAAAGGATAAAATGGTAAAATGACAAGGATAATAATATTTGATATTATTATGAGGGTAGAGAAGTGAATAAGATAATAATTAATTAAAGAGTTTAATTAATTATGATCAAGTAAAATTGTTTACAGAACTTTTGAGAAATGTTCTGTAAGTTGGACCAAATTAAAATAATGTATTTTATGATTAATTATTATTGTCTTATAAGTGCTATAGGACTACTATAAGTGTTATAGTACTGATATAATAATTAATAGGTTCATTAGAGGAATTATAAAGGGGGTTAGAGGAATGAAGTTGGCGCCGAAGCCCTCCAGAAGAGGGCCACACGCCAACTCCATAAAGAAGGCCTTAATGGCTTATTTCTTGGACCAAATTAATTTATATATGTTACATAAGTGTTATGGAACTTACATATTTAATTTGGCTGGATTTAGAATCCATTTGGGTAGTTGAATCCGATTAATTGCACAAAGGGCCTATTTTATAGGTTTTGTGCATAGTCTTTTATGAAAAGGTTTAATTAGGATTTAATGTAACGCCCTAATCTAATGCCTTTATCATGTATCATGTTATATCTTTCAATCACATAATAGTAGTTTATTAACCCAAAGTTGTATACATTTATAATATCAAATAGCCTATTTATATAGGTATCCTACGCATCAATTAGATATTTCCCATAACTTCAGTCACTTAATTATGTATGCATAATGTCTTATTCTATAACATACTCATCATTTTCATGTTAGCATAACTATCTTAACTTCATATATTATCCTGCATAACATTTATCCATTAATCAAGCATATTTATGACTAAGCATTCTAGCTACTATATGCATGCATGCTTTAGCATTCTTTCACTGAAATTATTACATCACTTACTTTATATTATATATATATATATATATATATGATAGCCCTTTTTATACATATTAAACGTGCAAAAGAAATTGCACAAAAAAAAAACCCCTACATCAACTTCTATGACCTAGGTGTTGGCCTGTCCTGATGCAGAAATTATTCCTGAGCAAAAGCTTTCACAGCAGTAACTACACGGATTAAATAACCCGTGCTAAGCTATAAAGCTTAGTGGGGATACTAATTTTGAAAGACAACAACTCACAATGATTGATGGAATCATATAACCTACAAAAGTTGATAATAACTAGAATGACATATTTAAAATAAATAAAGGACAGAATAAAATATCATAATCAATAATCAAATCTCATATTTATATTAACATGCTTGAAATTAAAAGCATAACATAGGAGGATCAGTATCAAAAGTATCCAACTATCACATATGCAATGAGAAATATAGTTAAATATATTATCTCATGTATCATGCTTTATTTATCTAAAATTTACTGTAACGCAATAACACAACCATTTAGCCTGCTTATGTTTTAAAGGTGGATAACGGGATTGGTGGATACCCGAAGGTATCAAATCGGAGGATATCTGAAGATATCAAAACTATGGACCCAAACAGGGCCAACTGTACGGTGGACCGGTCAAGGACCCAAACGGGGTCAAGAAACAACCCAAATGGGCTGTGCAAGATCCAGCAGGATCAACTATACTATGGACCTAAAAAGGTCGACTGTGGCAGCTGCAATATCACTATAGGCGCCTATCTATCCACAATTGAACTATAACTGCAGGCAAACTCTATTTAATCTTTCTTTTCATATATCATGCTTACACTTATGGTGTTCATTTTGCACATGTATAATCATATGATAGCTATATTGTTACGATGACATAACTGCATATGTAAGTTCATTTAATGATACAATTACTTTTTACCTACTATCATTAGATATCTCATGTTAGCATAATCATGATATGTTAATCAATTGATGCATCATACCTATTCAAGTGCTCATCATTAATACTTTACAATATAGCATATCGTATATATATATGTCATCATGTATACAATACATAATCCCTATTGAATAGGAATATATAACATCATAATAATATACTTCATTATGTTATCATTCAGGCATCACACATGAATATAGTCATATATTGTATTTCTTGGTTTTACAGTATAAGTGCACGTTCAAAAATAATGCACTCTATCATTAGAGTATGAATATGTAAGATTAATTGCATAAAACAATCATGTACACAAATTTCATCACAAATAAGTGTGAGATATTTTCATCACAAAGTCCTTACCCATGCTACACGCAATGAATGTATATGTATACATATAATCTTGTATTAATAGTCATATTACCCTGCTCTATCCAATTCATTTTGTAACCACATAAACCCACATAAACACATATTTAGTTCAATTAATTGAAAATTATAAGATAAAGTACATTAAAAATCTGCACAGGGCAGCCTTCTGGACTCAACTTGTGAGCCTCAAATGAATTTGATAATGGCATTTTTATACTATATGATCTTCTACAATATTATTCCCCTATGTGTCTAGTTTCCATAGCATCAAAAATCACCTTAATATCTTACCTATATCTCAAGATATTTGAAAAATACTATAGCCTGTTCGTGGAACCAAAACAGTATTAGCTGTCACTTATAAAAATTCATAGCATAAAATAAAGAGGTATTTAGACAAAAATTTCTTCATCAAAAACGTACTCCTAGGTATCTAGTTTATCCATAATTTTACAGAATAAGATTTTGACTTCTCTACTAATACTTATGCCCAAAACACCAACATCTGTACCTTAACAGTCCAAACAGATTCAACGAATTTAATGCTAATTATTTGAAATACTTAGAAATAAAATTAGGCATTACTTCCTTCATATATAATGTGTATTTATGAATCTATTTTGCACAGAAATTAATTTCATGTCATTCTGATCGTTGTACATACACATATCTCAGTTATTCCCAAACCTTGTCCAGAATCCGAATTTAAAAGTTCTCCTAAATTCAATAAATCATAAAAAATATCTAGAGGCAGAATTGAAGGTAGGTTCCTTCTTCAATTTTGTAGGCAAATGTCTTATATAACTACAGAAATTTGATTTGTTACAATTAGAGGTCTCTATTACAAATTACACTAAATTTTCAGTCAATAGGTCAGAATTTTCATCTCATCTCTTCATGCACATTTCATATATTGAACTCTCTTTTAATTACTACAAATTCAATTTAATCACAATAAGTTCCAGCAACCATATTCACATGCATAAACCAAATTCACATGCATTAAGGTAGGCCTAATCCCATACCTTAGCCGACCCCTATCACTCCCAAGCTTTCAATCCCTTGCAATGTCTTTCCCTTTATCCTTTCTATCTCCTCCTTCTTTAACTACAACACAATTCATTCCCCATTATTCCATCATTTCCAGCACTTGTTCATCATTTACCACAACCAAGATGAGAAGAAGAAGATGATGAAATTCAATAGAAACCACTTACCTTAGAGTTAAGCACTTAAATGCCTTAATTAACCATCAAGATTTGTCACTTAACTTGCATGAAGATTCAAAGACTTGAAAGAAAATACAAGGAAGTAAATTTCTGGTTTTTCTCCTCTCTCAATGCCGACCACACCTTCACCCTCTCTCACTTTTCTCTTTCCATCCACTAAGATTATTCTATTTATAATGCTATGGTAAATGTCCCCTTTAGTCCTTCAAGATTTTGCATGTCACATTAATAACATCCAATTCTTTGCATGTCACAAATTATACCCCACCATTTAATTAATTCTTAATTTAACCTCATCATTTAACCTCTTTCTTACATTAGCCTCTCCATTGTTCTCAAATTCTCAATTGACCCCATTAAAATGTCATAATTACCAATTTACCCCAAATCAATAATTATACTCCAATTAAACCCTCAATTCAAATTACATCACACTAATCAATTTATTTTCCATGCCATTAAAATAATAAAAACGTCATTTACCCCTTAACAAATTATTTATACGAATTTCTCATTAAATTCATAATCTTAATCAAGTAAAACTCCTCTCAAAACATGAAATTTAATTAGGGTCATGTAAGGGGTCTCACAATTCTCTCCCTCTTAAGGAATTTCGTCCTCGAAATTCATACCTGATTTAAAAAATTGATGATATTGCTTTATCATAGCTGCCTCTGGCTCCCAAGTTACTTCTTATACACCATGATGTTGCCAGAGTACTTTAACTAGAGGGATCTACTTGCTCCTCAATTGTCTGATTTCCTTAGCCAGGATTGCCTTCGGTTCCTCATCATAAGTGAAATCCGGCTGCAACTGAATATCTTGAACTTGTAACTTGTGAGATTCATCTGAGCAATATCTTTGAAGCATAGATACATGAAACACGTCATGAAGCTTGGCCAATTCCATAGGAAGAGCCAATCTATAAGCTACTGGTCCGACTCTTTGAAGAATTTCGTACGGACCAATGAATCTCGGACTAAGTTTTCCCTTTTTCCCAAATCTAAGCACTTTTCTCCAAGGAGATACCTTTAAAAATACTTTATCACCCACCTGGTAATCGATATCACTTCTTTTAAGGTCAGCATATGACTTTTGCCTGTCACTTGCTTCTTTCAGCCTCTGCTTGATAATTTGAACCCTTTCTTCTGTATCTCTAACAAGGTCAGGACCAATTAACTTACATTCAGTCAACTCAGTCTAGCAGACTGGAGTTCTACATTTCCTACCATACAAAGCCTCATATGGTGCCATTTGAATACTCTTCTGATAGCTGTTATTATAAGCAAATTCCATTAAGGCTACATATTTATCCCAACTTCCAGAAAACTCCAAAGCACATCCTCTCATCATATCTTCTAAAATCTAAATAACCCTTTCAGATTGCCCATCCATTTGAGGATGAAAAGCTGTACTGTACTTGAGCTATGTTCCCAAAGCTTACTGTAAACTCTGCCAAAATCTCGATGTAAACCTTGGATCTCGATCCGAAATTATAGACACAGGTATACCATGTAACCGTACAATCTCATTCACATACAATTCTGCAAGCCTATCCATGGAATAATCAGTTCGAACTGGTAAAAAGTGAGCTACTTTTATTAACTTATCCACTATTACCCAAGCAACATCATATTTTTTTTTAGAAAGAGGCAAACCAGTAACAAAATCCATGGTAATGTCTTCCCACTTGCATTGTGGAATCAGAATGGGATTCAAGAGACCTGGAGGAAATTGATGTTCTGCTTTCACTTGCTGACATGTTAAACATTTAGAAACATAATCAACAATATCCTTCTTCATACCAGGCCACCAATAAAACTGTTTCAACTCTTGATACATCTTGTTCCCACCTGGATGCATAGTAAATGCAGTATTATGTGCTTCATGCAACAATGTTCTTTTCACTTCTTTATCATCAGGGATACACAACCTGTTATGGTAGTATACACCACCATCTTCTTTCACTGAAAAATCAGATTGATTACCTTCACAAACTATTTCAACAATCTGTTGTAACTTGACATCATCCTTCTGAGCATCAATCATTATCTGCCTAACCATGGGCCTAACTTTAAGCTGTGCTAGTAAAGCACCATCCAAAGTAAATTTCCATCTACACTGTTTTAACATCAACACTGCCATTGACTTACGACTCAAGGCATCAGCAACCATATTTGCTTTTCTTGGGTGGTAATCAACTATACAATCATAATCTTTGAATAATTCCAACCATCTTCTCTGTCTCAAATTAAGTTCTTTCTGAGTAAGTAAGTACTTGAGGCTTTTATGATCAGTATAAATCCTACATTTTTCCCCATACAAGTAATGCTGCCAAATTTTTAAAGCGAATACCACAGCTGCCAGTTCTAGATCATGAGTCGAGTAGTTCTGTTTATGTGGTTTCAGCTGTCTAGATGCATAAGCTACAAATTTACCATCTTGCATCAATACACAACCCAAACCAACCTTAGAAGCGTCAATGTACATTGCATACTCTTTCCCTGACACCGGTTGAGTCAACACTGGAGCCTCAGTCAACATCTTCTTCAACCTTTCAAAGCTTGCTTGACAATGATCAGACCATTCAAACTTAATATTCTTTCTTAACAACTTAGTGAGGGGTGAAGCAATGACAGAAAAACCCTTCACAAAACGACGATAGTAACATGCCAACCCAAGAAAACTTCTAATTTCATGTACATTCCTGGGTGGTCTCTAATTAACAATAGCTTCAATTTTGTTTGGATCAACCCTAACACCTTCAGCGGATACAACATGACCTAGGAAAGAAACTTCCTTAAGCCAAAAATCACATTTACTCAGTTTGGCATACAACTCATTTTCTTTCAAAGTTTGCAATACAATTCTCAGATGTTCAGCATGTTCAGCTTCATTTCTTGAGTAAATTAATATGTCATCAATAAACACAACAACAAATCGATCCAAGTAGGGTCTGAATATCCTATTCATAAGATCCATAAATGCAGTAGGTGCATTAGTCAACCCAAATGGCATAACTAAAAATTCATAATGCCCATAACGAGTTCTAAAAGCAGTCTTAGGAACATCCCCATCTTTAACTCTGAGCTGATAATATCCTGATCGCAAATCTATCTTTGAGAACACACCAGCACCACTTAACTGATCAAATAAATCCTCTATTCGTGGCAAAGGATATTTGTTCTTCACTGTCACTTTGTTCAACTGTCTATAGTCGATACACATTCTCATAGACCCATCCTTCTTCTTAACGAATAAAACTGGAGCACCCCAAGGTGACACACTAGGTCTGATAAAGCCTTTGTCTAACAATTCCTGTAATTGAACCTTCAGCTCTTTTAATTCAGATGGAGCCATTCTTTATGGTGCCCTGGAGATTGGGGCCGTACCAGGTAACATATTAATAGACAACTCAACGTCTCTTTCTGAAGGAAGTCCAGTTAATTCCTCAGGAAATACTTCTGGAAATTCTTTCACAATCGGTATTTTATCAAGCTCCACTGTATCCCTTTTTGAGTCAAGGACTAAAGCTAAAAATGCTTCACATCCTTTTCTAAGATATCGCCTAGCTTGCATTGTTGATATAACATTATTTGATAGCTTAGAATAATTGCCTTCTACTACCACTTCCTTTCCTTCATCATCCCTGAGAGTTACTGTTTTCATTTCACAATTTACCACTGCATGATGCTTGGATAACCAATCCATTCCCAGAATTACATCAAACTCATGAAAAGGCAACACAATCAAATCTGCTGGAAACTCTCTCCCTTGAACTACTATAGGACAGTCTTTGCACACCTTATTAACAATTATACTATGTCCCAAAGGATTAGTTACACATACATCAAAATCTAACTGTTGTGTTTTAAAACTATCTCTACCCGAAACCCCAATACAAACATATGAGTGAGTAGAGCCAGGATCAATGAGTGCATGTATGTTACAATTATAAAGAGAAAAAGTACCAGCTATAACTTATGTAGCATCATGTTCCTCCCGAGCCTTCATGGCATAAGCCCGTCTAGCAACCATTTGAGTAGAAGGTCTATCAACTGTTTCTGACATATTCTGAGACTGAGATCCATGATGAGCTAATCCAAACCTTCCTCTGCCTCTACCTCTTCCAGATAGGGGTGCATTAGAAGCTCCCCTGCTATTCTGTTGCTTAAAACCTTGATCCGATTTCAAAGGACAATTTGCCATGAAATGATCAGCACTGCCACATCTAAAGCACTCTCCAGCCAATTTCCTACAATTACCCCAATGGTGCCTGGAACAATGAGAACACTCAGGTGCTTGACCCCCACTTTGTCTTCCTGAAGTTTCCCTCTCATTTTTAAGCTTGGCAGAAGATTCTTGTTTCTTTCCTTTATTAGCAGAACTAAAAATGAACTATGCAGGCTGACCTCCTTGAGTTCCCCTAAATCTTTTTCCAGTAGATGATCCACCCCTAGAACCACTTCTGTTATGCTCCCTCTCTCTTTTAGCTATCTCATACTTTTCAATTTTCATAGCAGTTGTAACCAGTTGATTAAAATCTACCACATTTAGAGATGTAAATCCAAACAATTTTTCTTTGATTCTATCATTCAGCCCATCTTCAAAGTGCCTGCATTTGAACACTCCTGTCAACATCTCCTTGGGAACATATTTGCATAATCGGCTAAATTCTTTTTCATATTCAGCCACAGATAAAACTTTTTGTCTCAAACTTAGAAACTGCTTCAATTTCTCCTCCTTGTAAGCCTCAGTAACATATTTCTTTCTGAACTCCCCCGCAAAGAATTCCCATGTAAGTGGGTCAAGTAACTGAGGTTGTCTCAAAATCAACTTCTACCAATCATAAGCCATGCCTTGAAGTAAGGACACAACACAAGATACCTTATGATTTGCAGGATAGCTAATTTCATCAAATATCCTTTCAAGCCTTTCTAACCTGAACTCAGCTTCTTCAGATTGTTCTAAATTAGTGCCCATAAATTCTTGTGCTCCATGCTTTCTAATTTCGGATATTGGAGCCTTGGGCATAGTCATTTTCTGCAGAATCTGGGCCATATCCTGAGAAATTTTTAACAAAGCTTCACCAGGAACTGAAGTAGGAATTTCATTTCGATGTGATGATGAAGTCATTGGATTAGGAGGATTTGATCTTACTAGCAAATTACTTTCAGTCGATTCTTCTATAGTATTCCTAGAAGAATTCTCCATCTTTAATCTATAAGAAAACAGGAACTTCTGCATTAGGCCAACACAATACTATCTCATATAAAAAGATCATATACTCACATTGCCCAGAAAAGGCTAAACCAGGCTCTGATACCAAATTGTAACACCCTAATCTAATGCCTTTATCATGTATCATGTTATATCTTTCAATCACATAATAGTAGGTTATTAACCCAAAGTTGTATACATTTATAATATCAAATAGCCTATTTATATAGGTATCCTACGCATCAATTAGATATTTCCTATAACTTCAGTCACTTAATTATGTATGCACAATGTCTTATTCTATAACATACTCATCATTTTCATGTTAGCATAACTGTCTTAACTTCATATATTATCCTGCATAACATTTATCCATTAATCAAGCATATTTATGACTAAGCATTCTAGCTACTATATGCATGCATGCTTTAGCATTCTTTCACTGAAATTATTACATCACTTACTTTATATTACATATATATATATGATAGCCCTTTTGATACATATTAAACGTGCAAAAGAAATTGCACCAAAATAAAAAAAAAAACCCTACATCAACTTCTATGACCTAGGTGTTGGCCTGTCCTGATGCAGAAATTGTTCCTGAGCAAAAGCTTTCACAGCAGTACCTATACGGATTAAATAACCCGTGCTAAGCTATAAAGCTTAGTGGGGATACTAATTTTGAAAGACAACAACTCACAACGATTGACGGAATCATATAACATACAAAAGTTGATAATAACTAGAATGACATATTTAAAATAAATAAAGGACATAATAAAATATCATAATCAATAATCAAATCTCATATTTATAATAACATGCTTGAAATTAAAGCATAACGTAGGAGGATCGGTATCAAAAGTATCCAACTATCACATATGCAATGAGAAATATAGTTAAATATATTATCTCATGTATCATGCTTTATTTATCTAAAATTTACTGTAACGCAATAACACAACCGTTTAGCCTGCTTAAGTTCTAAAGGTGGATAACGGGATCGGTGGATACCCGAAGGTATCAAATCGGTGGATATTTGAAGATATCAAAACTATGGACCCAAATAGGGCCAACTGTACGGTGGACCAGTCAAGGACCCAAACGAGGTCAAGAAACAACCCAAATGGGCTGTGCAAGATCCAGCAGGATCAACTATGCTGTGGACCTAAAAAGGTTGACTGTAGCAGCTGCAATATCCCTATAGGCGCCTATCTATCCACAATTGAACTATAACTGCAGGCAAACTCTATTTAATCTTTCTTTCCATATATCATGCTAACACTTATGGTGTTCATTTTGCACATGTATAATCATATGATAGCTATATTGTTACGATGACATAACTGCATATGTAAGTTCATTTAATGATACAATTACTTTTTACCTACTATTATTAGATATCTCATGTTAGCATAATCATGATATGTTAATCAAGTGATGCATCATACCTATTCAAGTGCTCATCATTAATACTTTACAATATAGCATATCGTATATATATATGTCATCATGTATACAATACATAATCCCTATTGAATAGGAATATATAACATCATAATAATATACTTCATTATGTTATCATTCAGGCATCACACATGAATATAGTCATATATCGTATTTCTTGTTTTACAGTATAAGTGCAAGTTCAAAAATAATGCACTCTATCATTAGAGTATGAATATGTAAGATTAATTGCATAAAACAATCATGTACACAAATTTCATCACAAATAAGTGTGAGATATTTTCATCACAAGTCCTTACCCATGTACACGCATGAATGTATATGTATACATATAATCTTGTATTAATAGTCTTATTACCTTCTCTATCCAATTCATTTTGTAACCACATAAACACATATTTAGTTCAATTAATTGAAAATCATAAGATAAAGTACATTAAAAATCTGCACAGGGCAGCCTTCTGGACTCAACTTGTGAGCCACAAATGAATTTGATAATGGCATTTTTAGACTATATGATCTTCTACAATATTATTCCCCTATGTGTCTAGTTTCCATAGCATCAAAAATCACCTTAATATCTTACCTATATCTCAAGATAATTGAAAAATACTATAGCCTGTTCGTGGAACCAAAACAGTATTAGCTGTCACTTATAAAAATTCATAGCATAAAATCAAGAGGTATTTAGACAAAAATTTCTTCATCAAAAACGTACTCCTAGGTATCTAGTTTACCCATAATTTTACAGAATAAGATTTTGACTTCTCTACTAATACTTATGCCCAAAACACCAACATCTGTACCTTAACAGTCCAAACAGATTCAACGAATTTAATGCTAATTATTTGAAATACTTAGAAATAAAATTAGGCATTACTTCCTTCATATATAATGTGTATTTATGAATCTATTTTGCACAGAAATTAATTTCATGTCATTCTGATCGTTGTACATACACATATCTCAATTATTCCCAAACCTTGTCCAGAATCCGAATTTAAAAGTTCTCCTAAATTCAATAAATCATAAAAAATATCTAGAGGCAGAATTGAAGGTAGGTTCCTTCTTCAATTTTGTAGGCAAATGTCTTATATAACTACAGAAATTTGATTTGTTACAATTAGAGGTCTCTATTACAAATTACACTAAATTTTCAGTCAATAGGTCAGAATTTTCATCTCATCTCTTCATGCACATTTCATATATTGAACTCTCTTTTAATTACTACAAATTCAATTTAATCACAACAAGTTCCAGCAACCATATTCACATGCATAAACCAAATTCACATGCATTAAGGTAGGCCTAATCCCATACCTTAGCCGACCCCTATCACTCCCAAGCTTTCAATCCCTTGCAATGTCTTTCCCTTTATCCTTTCTATCTCCTCCTTCTTTAACTACAACACAATTCATTCCCCATTATTCCATCATTTTCAGCACTTGTTCATCATTTACCACAACCAAGATGAGAAGAAGAAGATGATGAAATTCAATAGAAACCACTTACCTTAGAGTTAAGCACTTAAATGCCTTAATTAACCATCAAGATTTGTCACTTAACTTGCATGAAGATTCAAAGACTTGAAAGAAAATACAAGGAAGTAAATTTCTGGTTTTTCTCCTCTCTCAATGCCGACCACACCTTCACCCTCTCTTACTTTTCTCTTTCCATCCACTAATATTATTCTATTTATAATGCTATGGTAAATGTCCCCTTTAGTCCTTCAAGATTTTGCATGTCACATTAATAACATTAAATTCTTTGCATGTCACAAATTATACCCCACCATTTAATTAATTCTTAATTTAACCTCATCATTTAACCTCTTTCTTACATTAGCCTCTCCATTGTTCTCAAATTCTCAATTGACCCCATTAAAATGTCATAATTACCAATTTACCCCAAATCAATAATTATACTCCAATTAAACCCTCAATTCAAATTACATCACACTAATCAATTTATTTTCCATGCCATTAAAATAATAAAAACGTCATTTATCCCTTAACAAATTATTTATACGAATTTCTCATTAAATTCTTAATCTTAATCAATTAAAACTCCTCTCAAAACATGAAATTTAATTAGGGTCATGTAAGGGGTCTCACATTTAATTAAGCCAAAATTATTATAATTAATTCCAGAGGCCTAATTAATAATTCTCCAACAATTTTAAAGAGCTCAATCTCATTAGAAGTTGGAATTTTAACCTGACTATAAAAGTCCAACTAATGAGGAATTAGGGTTAAGTGATTAAACACATAAGAAAGTCTTATTCTTCTATTCTCTCTCTCCCTTTTGCGCCACTTCCCTTGCTAGCTCTTGGAAATTTTGGCAACTCTTTGTTCTATACCAATTTTTTGGTTTAATTTATCAATCTCTAGTGTGGATTACTCATTGGGGGTGTTCGATTTTGGACACTATGGTTTGCGACAACCTGGTGCGAAGGAAAATCAATTATACAACAAAAATCAAAGCTGATTTTTCTTATTCTTATTAATATGAATATTGTACATTCATGGAAAGATCAGTAATATTAGTTAAAAAATTTTAAATTCCGCTTATGTACGTAATGCATGTAACCGATAAATTCTAACATGGTATCAAAGCCTCGGTTTTGCCATGAATATACAATTATATATTTTTCTGCAAAATAAGTTTTATTTTATTTTGTGTCATTTATTTCATGAACTTTAAAATATCAGATTTAATTGTTCATGAATGAGAAATATTGATTTCTGTATATATGTGTGATCAAATAAATTTAACCAAAACAAAAATGATTCTTTTGAAGAATTAGACCTAGGGTTTTGCGTGAAACCCTTACAGAATTAGCGGCTGTTCTAATTTAATTTCTTATGGATCCATTAAAACATCATTTATATGATATTTTATATGTTTAATATGTGATATTAAGTCATAGGATCAAATGAAATTAAAATCAAACAAGTTTTGCATGAAAACTAGTTTAATCGAAAAGTTCGATAAATTGGTGTTCTACGTGTGTTCTTGTGATGTTTTTGGTGTGTTCTTGGTTAGAACGACTTTTAATCTTCTAAATATGATATATATGATATATTAAAGTGTTTTTAATTAATTGGATTAATTAAAATGGGCCTTAAATTAATTTGATTAATTTTAATTCATTAAAACCACTTAATGTGCTTAATTATGTTTACGGACTTGGTTTAAATTAGTGAATGACTTGGTGGGTCCAAGAAGCTGATTTAAATTAAAAATTATAAATATTAATTAAGTTTATTAATGGATTTTAAGGGCTGAAGTGGACTTGCCTCATTCTAAAAGGCCCAAATGGTCCAAAAGACACAAAACTAGTTTGTGTGTTAACACATTTAGGGTTTCCTTTGCTGGGTTTCGGCCTACCCTTGATTAGAAGCCAAAAATTGATTATTTTAATTATTTAATATGATTAATTAATTAAATAATCAGTTATTAATTAATTAATAATCAATTGGATTGATTATTAAGGTAAAAACACATGCATGCAAAAAGGTTTCATAAAATGAAAGTTTTCAAAATGGAAAAAGTTTCCTAATTTGAACACATCATTAAAATAACTCAAAAGATTGTTTCAAAAGTTGAAACAAAGTTAGTAATCCATTTCTTTATGCATTATAAAGGTATATAAGGGGTATTATTGGTATGATGGATAGTTATGGACAAAGTCTAATGTGATTGAGCATTATTCATGTTTTGGCCTAATGAGGACTTTTATGTCCCGGCCACTTGTTTTTGGTTTGTATTTCTTTTAAAGTTGTAATATGCAATTAGATTACTTAGATTAGAATTAGAAGTAGAGATGGAGACCACTATCAAGGAGCAAGATGGGTCGGATGGAAATCCAACAAGCTTGAAGATAATGTAATTATTTTTCTTATTTAAATCATGCATACTACCTGGGTATGACCTTTGGATTTCCCTCTTGGCGTGGGGAAATCAATGTAGTGAAGTCCATAACTATACCATATTTGTATGCTTATATTTATGTGATAGATATAGGATGCATACCAATGTATGCCAACCATGTATGATGAGACTTAATTAACTAAAACCCTCAAACAAATACTAAGATATATAAGCCTTCCATTAATTAGCGGAGAAATAGAGTTCTTTATTGTATGGGGTTTTTACCACAATCAAGCTCACATTATATCGAATATGTTCAAATCTAATTAAATGGATCATCTTAGCTAGCCCATTAGCTTGTTAACCACAGTCAAGGCTAATGGTTCTAGAGGCAAGATTAGGGAATGCATATATGATATGCATGCATCAAGAGTTGATAACCTAATGATCTAATAGTTGTGTAGAGACACAATTGGTATATAGATACGTACCTTTCAAGGGTATGGAATTTGGCTTGTTGACCAAAATCAAGGTCAAATTATATATCAAGGATTGGATATTGGCCCACTAAGAAAACCATCGGGTTTTCTCGGATTATATAGTAAGGGCTATTATTTCGCAATAAAATAGTGGGAGTAAAATGGATTAATTGAAGACCTTATTAATGCATACATATATATGAACATACTCTCATATATTTTCTTTTCGCATCTATGTCATCATCATGAGCATACCAAATATACGATCAATCTTGGATAACAAACTGGTTGACAGCAACTATTCTGACTGGATCAAGTAAGTGAGAATTGTTCTCAGAGCTGAAAAGATCCATTATGTCTTGGATAAAGATCCACCACCACTTCCATCAGATGATGCCATTAATGAGATCCAAGGCACTTATCGAAAATACATGGAGGATAGTGAAGCAGTAGCATGTCTGATGCTGGGTGCTATGTCCTCAAAGCTTCAGAGGAACAGCCAAAGAATGGTGGGATCTCTAATAAGAAGGTTTCCAAGAAAGAGAATCCCAAAGGAACTTGCTTCCATTGTGAAAAGAATGGTCATTAGAAGCGTAACTGCAAGGCCTATCTAGATTCTTTCAAGGAGAAGAAGCAAGCTGATGCTTCTACTTCAGGTATTCATATGATTGAAATTAATACTTATTCTATTGCTTTAAAACAATCTTGGGTATTAGATATCGGATGTGGATCTCACTTATGTAATGATCTATAGGGGCTTAGAAGCTTTAGAAGAGTTGGAAAGGCAGAGATATGTTTGCAGTCAGCTACTGGATAGAACATCTCTACAACAGTTGTGGGAACATACTATTTGCCTCTTCCTAGTGGATCAGTACTGGAATTAAATAATTGTTATTACATTCCAGATTTGTCCAAAAGTATTATTTCTTTCAGTTGTTCGATGAATGATTATGATATTTCTTTAAAGGACAAATGTTATTACATTTTTAAGAACAATATGTTTTATGCAAAAGCTATCATTGAGAATGGTATATTTGCTCTTGATTTAATTAAAGAAGGACATAATGTGGATACCAAGAGAATGAAATATGATAATCTAAATACCTCATACCTATGGCATTGTCGTTTAGGCCATATAAATGAAAAATGCATGAACAAATTGCACAAGTCAGGTGATTTGGGATCATTTGATTATGAATCATTTGATACCTGTGAATCTTGTTTATTGTGAAAAATGACAAAAGCTCCCTTTATTGGTAAAGGAGAATGAGCTAAAATGTTTTTGGACTTAATACTTTCAAATGTATGTGGTCCAATGAATACACATGCCAGAGGAGGTTATTCCTACTTCATTACTTTCATAGATGATTATTCCAGGTTTGGATACATCTATCTAATGAAATATAAATTAGAAGCATTTGAAAAGTTTAAAGAATTCAGAAATGAAGTAGAGAAACAACTTGGCAAAAGTATTAAAACACTTAGATCAGATCAAGGTGGAGAATACTTAAGCCAAGAGTTTGAGGATTATGTTAGAGATAATGGAATTTTATCTCAATGGACTCCACCATATACACCATAACACAATGGTGTATCTGAAAGGAGAAATCGAACACTTTTAGATATGGTTCGATCAATGATGAGCCGAGCGGACTTGCCTAAGTCCTTTTGGGGATATGTACTAGAAACTGTTGTTTATGTGTTAAACAAAGTTCCTAGTAAATCGGTTGATATTACTCCATATGAGATGTGGAATAACAAGAAACCCACGCTTTCTCATATGAAAGTATGGGGTTGTCCTGCTTATGTGAAGAGGACAATGTCAGACAAACTGGATGTTAAGTCTGACAATTGTTTATTTGTGGGATATCTAAAAGAAACGTTTGGATATTATTTCTATCTACCCTTAGAACAAAAGGTGTTTGTTTCAAGGCATGCTGCCTTCTTGGAAAGAGAATTTCTCCTACGAGAGGACAGTGGGAGTAAAATTGAACTTAGTGAAGTTCAAGACCCATAAATAGAAGATGATCAACCGATTGAACCCAAAATTGGATTTCATAATGATGAGATTGCAGTTGAACCTGATTACACACAAAATCCTAGAAGATCTACTAGGATGCATTCTATCCCTGTGAGATATGGATTTCACATTAATTCGGATAGAGGCATAACTATAGTAGAGTACAATGAGCCTACAAGCTATCAAAAAGTTTTGAATAGTTCAGAACGTGATTTATGGCTTAAGGCTATGTAGTCTGAAATGGACTCCATGTTTGAGAATAAAGTATGGACTTTAACTCAACCACCTGAAGGGATAAAACCCATAGGGTGCAAATGGGTCTTTAAAAAGAAGACCGACATGGAAGGTAATATATTTACCTATAAAGCTCACTTAGTAGCAAAAGGTTATCATAAAAAAGAAGGTATTGACTATGATGAAACTTTTTCTCCTGTAGCAATGCTTAAGTCTATAAGAATACTTTTAGCCATTATAACTCATTATGATTATGAGATTTGGCAAATGGATATGAAAACAACTTTCCTTAATGGAAATCTTACTGAGGATGTGTATATGATAAAACCAGAATGGTTCACATCAGGAAATGGCAAAAAGGTATGTAAGCTTCAAAGATCCATTTATGGATTGAAGCAAGCCTCTAGGAGCTGGAACATACGATTCAATAAGACAATCAAAGAGTTTGGTTTCTCATAGAATAAAGATGAACCTTGTGTGTATAAAAGGGTCAGTGGGAGTGCAATTGTCTTCCTAGTTCTATATGTGGATGACATATTGATCATGGTAAATGACATTTATCTTCTCTAATCTGTTAAAATATTGTTATCCAAGCAATTCTCAATGAAAGACTTTGGAGAAGCATCCTATATTTTGGGAATAAAGATCTATAGAGATCGATCCAATAGGTTGCTAGGTCTTTTTTAGAGTACATATGTAGATAAAGTATTGAAGAGGTTCAATAAGGATCTCTCTAAGAAAGGGTTTATACCCATGGTGCATGGGAAACATCTTTCTAAGTTTATATGTCCATAGACACTAGAGCATAGAGAGAACATGAATAGAATACCATATGCATCTACAATTGGTTCTATCATGTATGTTATGTTATGTACACGTCCAGATGTAGCATTTGCTTTTAGTGTCACAAGCAGATTCCAATCCAATTTTGGAGAGGAACACTGGGCAGCTGTCAAGAATATCCTTAAGAACTTGAGAAGGACTAAGGATATATTCTTGGTATATGGAGAGGACAGTTTGGAAGTAAATGAGTATACATATGCTAGCTTCCAATCAGACAAAGATGATTGTAAATCACAGTTTGGTTATGTGTTCATAATGGGAGGAGGAGCAGTTAGTTGGAAAAGTTCCAAACAAGAAACAACTACTGATTCCAAGACGAAAGCTGAGTACATTGCTGCTTCGGAAGTAGCCAAAGAAGGAGTCTGGATCAAAAAGTTTATAACTGAACTAGGAGTGGTGCCTAGCATTGTTGATCTGATTCTTTTATATTATGACAACAATGGAGCCATTGCACAAGCAAAGGAACCACGATCTCATCAGCGATCCAAGTATGTTCTCAGACGCTACCATCTCATAAGGGAAATAGTAGCTAGAAATGATGTGAAAATAGAAAGGGTTCCCACAGATGACAATTTGGCAGATCCCCTCACTAAAGCACTTTCCTAGATTAAGCATGATCACCATGTAAATGGCATGGGTCTGAGACATATGAGTGATTGGCTCTAGTGCAAGTGGGAGATTGTTAGAGAGTATGCCCTAAAGCCCATGTAATAGGGATGGTTTTCATATGTAATAATTTATATTCTTAATAAAAGGCATCATTCATTTATTAATGCTATGTTTAAATACATGAGTTTGTAAATATTAAATTAATAAATGAAGTCCTAGATATTATAAACACAGTGCAACGGCAATAATGAAAGTGTTCATGATATGAGATGTCTATTGCATACAAATGCATTAATATTTGAATATCCTTAGTCATAGAATTAACAAGATAAGGATATTGTTAATTTAGATAGACTAGCACATGTTATGCTTCTTAAATGGTTCAAGCAGTGGTTCTCATAACTGTGATTATGGAAGATAATCAAAGCTAACATGTGGATGCTTGTCAGAAAAAGAAGTTCATTGGAGACCTGCATAGAGAATCCTCACATGGATATTAAATCTATGTCAGTGAGGAATTTCTTTATAGCGGTTGTGCAAGTATCCTTAGACTTGAGATCACCAAAGTTATCTTAAGTAGCAAGTGGTATACATTTACTCCATAACTGATTACTTCCAACTGGGAGTGAACATAGTTAGGAGATTGGGTATATCATGACCTACTTGAAGATAGTTGAGTGATTGACAAAGGATTCACCATCCCAGATTTAATAAGGGACATTATCTCGCATAATTCTATAATTGCCTTGTTCAGAGAATTTCTGGCCAGAGTAATATGCCAAGATGGATAGAGATCCATGAAGGGAATTTTAGGAACAATGGTTAAATTAATAGAACATACATAATTAGTTTATATGAGTTGACAAAAATCCATACTCAGAATCTAATTGAGATAAGAGTGGTGAAAGGAGTAATTGCACGGTAACTGTTTCTATGGAAGGGTATAGTCAAACCACTTGACTTTCCTGACATTTGGGTAGTCATGATGTATAATGATGTATCAAGAATATCAATAGGGATTGATAAAATAATTTAAAGGAGTTTAAGTCACGTGAGTTTTGAATAGAATTCACAATTGCATATTATACTGCCAACATGGACAGGAACCCAATAGGTCACACACATATAGAGAAAAGGATAAAATGGTAAAATGAAAAGGATAATAATATTTGATATTATTATGAGGGTATAGAAGTGAATAAGATAATAATTAATTAAAGAGTTCAATTAATTATGATCGAGTAAAATTGTTCGCAGAACTTTTGAGAAATGTTCTGTAAGTTGGACCTAATTAAAATAATGTATTTCATGATTAATTATTATTGTCTTATAAGTGTTATAGGACTACTATAAGTGTTATAGGACTGATATAATAATTAATAGGTTCATTAGAGGAATTATAAAGGGGGCCAGAGGAATGAAGTTGGCGTAGAAGCCCTCCAGAAGAGGGCCACATGCCAACTCCATACAGAAGGTTATAATGGCCTAATTTTTGGACCAAATTAATTTATATATATTACATAAGTGTTATGGAACCTACATATTTAATTTGGTTGGATTTGGAATCCATTCAGGTAGTTAAATCCGATTAATTGCACAAAGGGCCTAGTTTGTGGGTTTTGTGCATAGTCTTTTATGAAAAGGTTTAATTAGGATTTTATTAAGCCCAAATGATTATAATTAATTCCAATGGCCCAATTAATAATTCTCCAACAATTTTAAAGAGCCCAATCTCATTAGAAGTTGGAATTTTAACCTGACTATAAAAGTCCAACTAATGAGGAATTAAGGTTAAGTGATTAAACACATAAGAAAGACTTATTCTTCTATTCTCTCTCTCCCTTTTGCGCCACTTCCCTTGCTAGCTCTTGGGAATTTCGGCCACTCTTTGTTCTACACCAATTTGTTTTTTTAATTTATCAATCTCTAGTGTGGATTACTCATTGGAGGTGTTCGATTTTGGACACTATGGTTTGCGATAACCCGGTGCAAAGGAAAATCAATTGTACAACAAAAATCAAAGGTGATTTTTCTTATTCTTATTAATATGAATATTGTACATTTCCTGCAAGATCAGTAATATTGGTTAAAAAATTTTAAATTTTGCTTATGTATGAGATGCATGTAACCGATAAATTCTAACAATTTCACATAAGTATGGGTCAAGTGATAAATTATTGTGTTATTATATTATTTACATGAAAATAAAATTTAATGTTATAGTTTAAAAATACTCAAGGGTATAATTGAAGTAAAAACTATTATTTTGGGGTAAATTTATTATTATGGCATATTTAGGGGAAAATGTGAATAAATGAATAATTGAGAGGTCAATTTAAGAGATGGAATAAATGGAAAGGTTGATTTAAGAAAAAGAGTTAGTGGAGGGGTCACTTTATAGCATGCATAAAGGTGTGTGGTATTTTATGTGACATGCAAAATCTAGAGGGAGTAAAAGGGAAGTTTGCCACTTATATAAATAGAAAGAAGATAGTGGGAGAGAGAAAAGAAAGACATTTTTTTTTTGATTTTGTTAACTTGGATGGCATCTCCCTCTTAAATCCCTTTCATCTTTGTTCTATTCTTGGTGAAGATAAAACCTTTTACCTCAATTTTATTTTCAAGAGTTGGATGCATGTGATATGTTATGAGATAATCTTTGAACTCAATTGCTAAGGTAAGAAGAAATTAAACATTCTCATCTCCTTCTCCTTCTTTTTTAATGGAAAGATTGTACACTTTGATGGAAAGTAGAATTCTGGATTTTAATAAAAAATAATACGTGCCTTGTTATAGAGGAAGATTGTAGTAAGAAGAATAAGGGCAAAGGAGTTTTGAAGGAGTAGAGATTTTGGTTGTTTCGGCTAAGGTATGGGATATGACTCATATTTCATGCATTTGAATGTTAATTATATCATTGAGGTGCATATATGTGATAGATTGAATAATTGGGTTGAGGTATGAAATTAGAATTTGTTACAATAGGTGTTACACGAGGAATTGATGAAATTATTGACTGTAATTTAGCCATAAAAATGAGTTAGGGACCTTAAATTAGAGCCATGTTAATTTCAATAGTTCCACAAGAGTTATATGTATAAAAGTGTAGTTGAAAAATAGCACTAATTTGGCCTCTAAATTATCCCTATATTGATTGAATGTTAGATGCATTTTTTATTCCGATTTTGAACAGCTTGGGGTAAAATATTTATAATTGATTGTAAAATGATCAGAATGACATGAGGTTAATTCCTACTTAAAATAGTCTTCCAAACCTACAATTTATATGAAGAAATCAAAGTCTAATCGTGCCTATAAGATTGCCTAATTTTCACTTGAATTCGGAAATCCTGTGTTGCCTACTATAATGAACAGCCTTTAGTAAATTCCATATATCTTGAGTTATAGAAAAGATATTTTAGATATTTTTCATGTTTTAGAAACTATAAATATAGGGAAAAACGTTGTAGAAGACCATTTTTGCTGAAAATTCCATTTGGAAGGTCTAAAATGATGTACAAAGTGAACTAGAAAAAAACTATCTCATAGAAATTTCCTTAAGGCATCAGTGGCAGTCACGGCCGAGACAATTTGTCTCAGCCGTGGCCACCTTCTGATGTCAAATTCAGCCTTTAGACATGGCTAGGACTGATTGTCTCAGCTGTGGCTTTTTCCTTTTGAAGTTTAATGCAGTTTTTAGCCCCATCCAATACCAACACTTACCCTAACCTTTTGAAACACATCTAAAGTATGTTAAAACATGTAATTTGATTTAAAATATGGCATTAATTTGTGAGTTTATAACATTTTAAAATATAAGTAAGAAAGTTATATGGATATTAGCAACACATGAGATTAATTTGATGATTTATAAAAATAAAGTTATAAAGATATGTTGTCACTATATATTTTGGAACTCTAGTGAAGTACATGAATTTATGAAAGTATGATTTTATAAATTGATCATTGATCCTATATGAATGAAAACATGATTGTAATATGATGTGTTGCCTAAAGAATTGCATGTTCAGGTATAATTTCATGATGAGAGGTATGTTCAATCACTAACACTTGAACTTTTACATGTGTGTATAAATGCATGTTTATGCAGTAGAAAATTTTGTACTATAATATAAACATATACGTGTACATGGTATATGATATAATACTAGTATGATATATTAAATGAACATGAAAAACTGTATTGCCTACTACTAGAGTTTAATTATGGATAGATAGGAGCCCATAGGGAATTGCAGCTGCCACAGTCGACCTTTTTAGGTCCACAGTATAGTTGATCCTACTGGATCTTGCACAACTCTTTTGGGTTGTTGCTTGACCCTTTTGGGTCCTTGATGGGTCCACAGTATAGTTGGCCCTGATTGGGTCCATATTTTTTATATATTTTGATATCCACCATTTGATACCCTCGGGTATCCACCAATCCCGTTATCCACTCTTAGAACCTAAGCAGGCTAAAGTAAAGCATTATTTTTTCACAGTTAATCACAGTATGAACTATACATCTGATATATGATTTATCATGTTTAATAGTGGTTCCTTAAGTATGTATTGGTATCTGTTTAAATTATATATAGATCTCATTATGAATTTTATGTATTCGAGTATGATGAATTAATTGAAGGGTTATTTTGTTGTGTAAGTTATTATACTTTATCTTTTACCTTTTCCTGACATGTAAATATTATTAATATTCAATTATTTTGTACATCCTATTTTTTTGACAACCACTGTGAGTAGTTGACTTTCATGTTTAGAATCCCCACTAACCTGTACAACTTAGCACGTGTTATTTTGATCCATGTAGGTTTTTGGGAGTCAAGGCTTTTGCTCAGGAACTTTTTCTGCATCAGGACAGGCCAACACCAGTCTATAGAAATTGATGTAGGAAATTTGGATAAATTTTGTTTAGTTCCTTTCGTGTTTAATATGTATAAGGTTTGTAATATATATATATATATATATATATATATGTATGTTATATGGAAGTGAAGATTGTAATAAGCTCATAGTAAGAATGCTAGTATATGCATGCATCTAGAAGCTATATTACTTTATATAAATGTGCTGAATTGCTGTGAGAAACCTAATTAGTATATTAGTTATATGATTAAATGGATAAGATGACATGAATGCATATAGATGTTAAATGAGTTAATTGTTTAAAATATCATGATTTAAGTAGATTGCATTATATATAGTAAAGTTATAGTTGAGGGTGTTTCATTTATTCTAAATTTCAGTTAGCTATAAACTACTTATATGAAATGAAATGCCATGTTATGTAGTACTTGATTGTGATGTCTTACATCAACTATGAAAAAGGTCACCATGTGAGTACCAGTGTGAGTCGGTTCCACGACGAATAGTTGGGCCACAAGCTTACAATATTGAAATAAACATTACATGAACTATGACATGCATAATAATATTCATGTAGGGGAAAAATTAGAAAATGTTTTCATGTGGTATAAAGACCTTGTTAGTTAATAATGAGGTGTAATACATATTCCTTGGAATGGCATGCAAATTCATGAGCATGTATATGAACATTTATGTATTTATGTGTTTATGTATAATTCTAACATAAATCAAAGTGCAAAGCATGATATGATATGAATATGTATGATATTTAAAGTGTAATGATCACATAACATTAAGGAAGACATGTGCAGAAAACCCGAACAAAATGATAAGTTTTGTAATATATGTAATGAAAATATGCCTAGCAATATCTATTGCAACGTTATATAACATGAGCACTTTCTTTTGGATATGCATAAGCAATAAATGCACATATTAGGTACCCAAATTGATTAATGGTATCGAGTTGAAGGCTATAAGAATATAATGATAATATCAGTATTCTGGAATAAGAAGAATTATAAGGTGTGTGAATTGTTATAAGAAATAAGAGAGTATGAAAAATGATCGTTAATTAACAAGTTTA